>KI966436.1:0-110122 GCA_000525045.1 Drechslerella stenobrocha 248 | reverse complement strand
CCGGCAGCTGGTACACCGGCGGTAAAGACGCGCTGGACCAGGAGCTGACAGACTACCTTTCTCGCGTGCCGGCTTCAATCGATGGCGTCGGTCCAATCCCGCCAGAAGGCGCGCGGGTCATCATTGCGCCGTACGTTCCACCGCATACGTACACCTACAGAAAAGACGGGGTTTACGAAATATACTGATGGATTCTACGATATCCTGGCGAGAGCAACTGCTAACGTTATCTACCGTCGACCAGGCACGCGGGGTACAGCTACTCCGGCCCCGCCGCAGCATGGGCATATAAGTCCCTGAACCTCAAAGACATGTCTGCACCCCCTCTCCCCTAGGATGAATGGATATTACCTAGCACAGCGCTAACCTCTACCGCTGCCATAACCGCAGAAAGCGCGTCTTCATAATCGGCCCCTCCCACCACGTCTACCTCGACGGCTGCGCGCTCACCTCCCACGCCTCCTACGCGACCCCACTCGGCCCCCTCACCATAGACACCGCCACCACCGCCGCCCTCGTCGCCACCGGTAACTTCAGCCACATGTCCGCCTCCACCGACGCCGACGAGCACTCCATCGAGATGCACTTGCCGTACACCTACAAGATGCTCTCCCTCGCATTCCCAGCATCGGAAATACCCCCAATCGTCCCCGTCCTCGTCGGCGCAATCTCCACCTCCTCGGAACGCGAGTTCGGCGCACTACTCGCACCGTACCTCGCCTCCCCGGAGAACGCATTCATCGTCTCCTCTGACTTTTGCCACTGGGGCTCCCGCTTCAGTTACCGTCGCTACCTACCCACCCCTGACGATGACGTCGCATCAGCGACCCCACTGTCATCATCGGGCACTCCCGCTGGACAGCCCATATACCGCGCCATCGAGCAGTTGGACACCGCGGGCATCAAGGCGATTGAAACGGGTAGTCACGATGCGTTCGCACGGTACCTCCGTGAGACGAAGAATACAGTCTGCGGACGCCATCCAATCGGCGTCGTTATGGCGGGGCTGGAGGCCGTGGTGAGGCTGCGCGGCGACGACGAGGGCGGTGGCGAGGTAGCAAAGTTTAGGTTTGTGAGGTACGAGCAGAGCAGCCAATGCAGGACCGGGGCGGACAGCAGTGTCAGTTATGCTAGTGCCTTTGCGGTCTTGTAACGGCTTGGGGGCATGCGGGGTGGCGTTTGACGGCAGCGGCGGCGGTCGCGTGATGAGGGCTGCTGGGAGGCTGGTGCGCAGGTGGTTGTGGTTGGGGGGTTACGGTGGGGTTGTGGTTGTCTGTGTGCATCTAGGGGGGGTTGTGAGAGCGAGGGGGGGCACTTGCACCAGCTCTTATATATAGGTAAAAATATCGCGCATGCATGTAGACGTTTTTATATCGTAGCGTGGTTGCACACAGAGCCCCTTTGGTGCCTGGCCGCGACGGCCCGCGATTGATGCTACGGCGGGACTGTTAGTCTACGCTGCGCGCGCCCCCCCACTTTAGACGCATACGGATCACCACCCGGAGCACCCGATATCTGGCGGGGCCTCGTCTCCAAACAGTCTTTGTATTATAGCGATTATTGGATATAGGTGGAGCGTGTGCGTGTGCGTGTGCTATAATATAATATATAGTATAATAACGAATTAACCCTCATTGATGCATCGCTAGACATTAATACATGCACCCTCTGCTTTTTATTCGGCCTTCTCCCCGGTTATGCTGGTAGTGTAGAAAAAATATAAAATATGATAAACGTAAGCAATGGCTGAACGCAACCAAATCGAACGAGGCGACGACACAGGTAGTGGTAGTAGAGGGAGGAGGAGTGAAGTGAGAGAGGGAGAGAGAGAGAGAAAGCAAAAAAGTGCAGGCAACAAGACCCGAAATATCGTGATAGAACGCCACTTTGCGCCAGTGAAAATAGACAACCCTTCTCGTCGTGTCGACGTCAATATGTTCCCCTACAGCGTACCAGAACGACAGCACGCTACAAGAGCAAGCAGGCTCCTCAACGCTCGCTATAAACGCAAGCCTGCTATCGTAGTCAAGGAAATATCCCTAAATAACAGGGAGCAAAGCCCGGAGCAGCAAAGATAGGACCTCAAGGAACCCTCCCTTCCAAAAAAAGAAGACAAGCTATGGCACCAAATCATACATATCCTACAGCGGCCCTCCCTGCGCGTTCGGGTTCTGCGGACTCATCGGACTCCCCGGATTGCTCGCGCTGATGACCCTCACCAACGGCACAGCTCCCCTCCCGCCTCTCCAAACCGACTGCGTCGCGACGCCGCCGTATCGGTTCGACTAACTGGGCTCACAGGGGACATGTACGGCGGTGCATCGCCCCAGTCCAATCCGTCATAACTAGGCGGTAGTCGTGTGTTGCCGATATCCCCGCCCGTCAGTATCTCGGTAGAGTCACGTCGGTCTGTGCTTTCCCGCCCGCCAGATACATTGGTGTTTAGCGAGAACATCGAGCCCGTGTGAGAAGTCCTGCGTTGACCCGTGCTACTATCAGATAGCAGGGGCTGCGAGTCCGTGGGTGCGTTACTCCGGCTGTTGCGGTTGGAAGAAGTTTCGCGTATACGGCTACCGTCGTGGCGCGCGTAGCCTACTTCGGCGTACGCTACTTCGGACAGTCGGCGCGTTCGGTCGTTGAGGATCGCGGCGGTGAGCTCGCTGGCCGTCCGTCCGCTACCACCGGCTTCCATGTCCATAGCAGTTAAAGAGACGGTGGTGGCGTTGGGGTCCGTACCGCTGGCGTTGCCGGAGCCGGTGTTCGTGCTGGTTTGACCAAGTGAGGTGACGCTGCCAGAGTTCCTTGCTTCGCGGGCCGCTCGCTGTGCCCGTCTCTGCAGTCGCAGCTCGTACATCGCCTGCATGCGCTCCTCACGACGTTCTTCCTCCTGCTCTGCGGTTTCCGGCAATGAGACTATTGTGTCGAGGCCGTCGCGCTCGCCCTCGCGACCGATTGTGCGTTCTAGATCCATCTCGGCCATCTCGCGGTATGGCGGTAGGGTGATGACACTGCGCACGCTGTTCTGGCGGTCCAGGGCGCGGTTGGCTTCAATGTTGGCGCGACTACGGGCGACACGGTTGATACGAGCTTGTGTTGGGTTTGAGGCGTTGGGGGTCGCCTGGTAGCCCATGACGTCCCAGTTCTGCCATTTGTTCTTGAGCCAGGAGCCGGGTAGGTATTTGGGGTCTTTGTAGCGCAGACGGATGGACTTTAGGATAACGTAGGTGAGGAAGAAGAGAATGATGGTGGCGATTACTGCTACAATGGCCTAGAGAGGAGATGTTAGCGGCGGACGCGAGAGGCCAATTGGATGCAGGATTTGGGATCGCGAATTGCATACAATGACGATGCCCTGCTGGGTTCCGTTCATGGTTATTCCTCCATTGTTGCTGGAGGATGACGGTGTCGGTGTCGGCTGTACCGTCGGCGAGGGAGCCCCGTTGAACCGCCTCAAGGACGGGCTCGCGGACAGAGAGGGTTCCGCAGTCGGTTGTCCGGAGATGTCTTCGGAGGGCCTGGCGGGAGCCGTCGGTTGGCCGAGTGGGATCGAGCGAAAGGGGACGTCTGACGGGTCCTGCCGCCGCTGGACAGGCCTGGCTATTAACGGAGGAGCCATCGAATGTGAGCGTGGGTGTGTGGCGGAAACGAGTGTGAGGAAGGATGGAGATGAGGTTGTGGCCGTGGAGGAGGAAGGAGAGGAAGAGAGCGAGCGGTGAGGTTGATGTTGATGTTGACGTTCGGCCAGGCAGCAGAGTAAGCAGACGCAGATGCAGCTCAACCCAAAAATCCGCGGCTGACAGCGTCCACCGGAACCGCAAACTCGCCTCCTTCTTTTCCTTCGCTGTCAAACGGTGCTTCTGCCTCTGCTGCTGGGGCTGAACTAGGGCAATACGACAATAACAAATATGCGACCCCGTCCTGGCTCCTGCAGCAGGTTGCACCAGCTATTCTTATGCCTGCTTGACGCCCAGCCGGCCCTACTTAGCGATGCAGACGGAAACAGGCTTAGCGGTAGCTTCCTCTTTGGACGTGGACGGCTCTCCCTGATCGAAAGGTCTGGACGAATGCTTCAACCGCTGATTGGAATGTTATTCGATCTCGTGGGCCGGGATTGTAGGTCTCCCAACTGCCGGAAATACGACTCGCCCTTGCGTCGATGGGCTGTGCTACGCCGGCTTTGAAGGTCGTCTATTGGCGGCCGGGTCGTCCTCCTCTTGGGTCGGGCTTGCGATGTCGACAAGGTCGTAGTAGGGCTGGTTCCGAAACGCTCTGTGCCGGTAGAGTATCGATATCGGCGTCGAAGTTGATATCGATGAGACGGGGCGCGTGCAATCGAAAGAGCTGGGTTGGATGATTCGAATCGACAAAGACGAGGAAGAGGGAGAACGGGAAGGAATCTATCGATAATATAACCACGGTGCTTCCAGCAGGCTCCTGCCTCCGAATAACGTTTTCCCTTGTGATCGCAGGCCGCAGCAGGCGGGCGCAGGGTGCAGGCAGCGTCTACTGGCGAATGGAATCGAAATCATTCATGCACTCTTTTACACAAGTATACCCCCCTCTCGCTCGTGATGCCATCAATCTCGTACCATCTGTGGGCCCGGGACATGGGGGGGTGGCTGGTCCGGGTACGTTACAATCCCTCGAAACCATCAGAGTTGCTCTTCTTTCACTGACCCGAGCCGAGCATGATTTGAGATTCCGCGACGGGTCTACAGAACCCGTTGTCTGCAAGGGGATGTTTCTCAATGTAGAGAATAAACCTCACCAACCGGACCTCGCGAGCGTTTCGCCGTTCGCAATCAAACTGCTTCGTCGCTACGTGACGCCAGCCAAACTCCGCCTGCCAACGGGCGTCTGGAGATGCTCTCCCTCCCTCTCGCGACGTGGGGATACTCGATCTGCCGAACCCTACGTTCCGGCACAAATCTTAAGGGCTGCGAAACTCAAATACCAGCGTCAACATGCCCGTTGCACCATGTACTGCATGCACCTGGCGCATGCCAGAGTCGGAGCATGTGGGGCATCCGCAATCAATGCCATAGGGGCTCGAGCGGTTTGGACTTGGTTCTAACGGTGTAAGCCGACTGACAGTAGCTCCCATCAATCCCAGGTCCTTTCGTTATAGCAGTTGCCCTTTACTGAGGCGCAAGGCCTTGGGTTTGCGCAGGGATGTGTCTGACGCTGTCCGATCCCGCTCTGCGATTGGCCAGCCGGGGCCACAGGACAACAAGAATCTCAAATCTTCTGCAGCATGGGTCGCCCGAACAAGCTGTGCTCCTCGAGCTGTTCAAATTTTCTTGCAATTACCAAGGCTTTGCTGTATTCACGCTTTCAAATCGACAAAGCTCGAGCTCCTTATTAATCACACAATCCAGACTTCAATTCCTCAAGTCTTCTAACAATCCTTGCTTCAAACCCAGCGTAGGCCATGACGTATGTGCATACATCCCACATATACGCGTACTACGGTGCGCAGCTGAATTCTCTGGCTGGGCTTGCTGGGCGGAACCTCGGTTGGAAGCTAAGCTAACTGCCAACCAAAATGCACCCAGAGATGGAACGGCAAACTGTTGGAATAGGGCCTTCTGTCCAGTCAAGTTTGTCATGCGGCTCGTCTAGGCCGAGGAGGTAGCTCGGGCTGATTCGGCACTGATTCCAATTCCATACACCGCTCAGCCTCCAACATCACCCAGATATGTCCCGTCGTCTCGCTGAACCGAGCCCTTGATTGCTGTGATCGCTTGTACGGTTTGCAGGCTTGGCTTCTTTTGAACAATTGGCCATGAGTAGTTCACACATCAAGGCGACCCGCTTTTACATGCCAAGTATATTAGCAGGTCAAACCAGTCGGTCCCGACGTAATATTATCTCTTCAAGTGGAGATGCATGCAACAGGATTTCAGAAATAGGTCACCCGCTCCAGTTTCACCTTTGGCGTACAAGATAGCGCTTACCTAGTATAATTCCTTTACAAAGTGTTGATGTTTTCTTACCAACTCAACTGCCGGCCAAGTCATACGAATTACATAAAAGGGCCATCACAGCGCCGCCGACGGCCCGTATATTAATACCGTTCTGACAGTTATATTTATCGCTGTAGCCTCACAGACGTTGTAATATCACCATGTGCAAATGCGCACATGCATCCCAACTTGACGCCTCAAGTCCGACAACATTGATTAATCTTGGTTAAATTGATCAACCATCTTGAAACGCCCGGACCATGAAGGCCACTGAGGACATTCGGCTCAATGAATGCTATCTTTAGCCTATTCCGATGTCACGCCTTCGATCTGTCGCCAGCCGCCAATATTATGCCGGTCGAACCGCTAGAGCGATCACTGGATTTAAGCCAACCGCAGATTCGATTCCTTCGGCGGTTCTAAATATAGATGTCGGTCTATCCCATTTGGGAAAATGCCACGCTGCAACGCACTTTTTATACAGGGACGCCCTCGCTGACCCGCGATGTGGGGATTGGCTAATATACGGGTCTCATTTTGAGTGGTGGTGATAGTCATACCTGATATCGTGTCCATCCTACCTCTATGCGTACACGTATCTGATAGTGGGGTGTCGCCATGTACGATGTAATCCCTGCGTGCATGGTGATTTTTATCTATGATAGGTAGACGCGATGTACGCACGGGCCGGCAGATCGCATGGGTAAATGATGATTGCAGTTACCCCGGTGCAGTTTTCCATCTGCCGGTCATGGTGTACTAGTACCGCCTGCCGCTATGATATCCGTGGTATGGGTGCATATAACGGGGATCACACAGGAAAGACAACCAGGTTTTTATATATAGCTTATCTGTAGTGCTACACAAAGTCACGATCTAGCGCAAGGCACTACAGATGGTATATTGGACGTGCATTGCCGGGTCCGCAGCTCGGCGATACTCTTGATTAACCGTAGTCGGTTTGGCGGAATAAACTATGAATTTCTATAACCCGGGTATATGCATGAAAATAAATAAACTAGAGAACCGACAGCAGCACACCAAGTCCTCCCATGGGACTATATGGACCACCGGCCCGCTCCTGGGTATCAAGTCCCCCCACCTTTCCGCCCACCCAAATATTCATATTATAGGTAATTCCCCTCCTCCTGTCGCCGCAGGAGCCTCCTGAAGGCCTCGCTGCTTCCTGCTAGCTCCACAAATCCGCCCTCGTCAACTACCCGCCCCGCGGCCATCACGACGATTTTATCCGCCATTCGCATCATCTCTGGCTTGTGCGTCACCACCACCACCGTCGTACCCCACGCGCCACCTGCGCCACCACCCCGTATTCTTGATATCGTCTCCATGACCGTATTCGCACTGACCGCATCCAACCCGTTCGTGCACTCATCCAGTATCAGCACCTTTGGGTTGCGCACCAACGCCCGCGCAATCGCGATCTTTTGCACCTGCCCGCCAGAGAGACTGCTGTCGCCCATCGACAGAAGCGTGTCGTATCCGTCCTTCAGGCTATCGACCCAGTCGCTCAATCCCGCGGCCTGCGACGCCGCGAGCATCTGCCGCACCTGCGGTAATGGAGCGGTGCCTGCGCTGGTATAGGTATTGCGGGTGATTCCGGCGCCACGACTGCTCCGGTCTAGTCCGTACATGATGTTGTCCTTGATGGATGCCGGGAAGAGGTATGGGTACTGCGGGACGATAGCGATCTGACGGCGCAGGTGCGCGATGTCCAGGTCGCCGGACTGGTATCCGGAGAAGATTACGTCGCCGGAACTAGGCGCGTACAGCCGCTCCATGAGCGCTGCGAGTGTGGATTTTCCTGCGCCGGACACGCCGACGATTGCAATCACCTCGCCAGGGTTGATTTGGAGGTTGATGTTGCGGAGGACCATGTTCTCTCGGCGTAGGGGGTACGAGAAGCTCATGTCACGCACGATTAGGGAGCCGTCGAGCTCGATCTTGCGGGAGCCTTGGTGCTCATGGCTGGCGTCCTTGAGATCGAGGAGGCGTAGCACGCGTCGTGCGGAGTCCGTGCTTGATGACACCTGGGGGATTATCCGCAGGGCCGCTGCACTGTTGGATAAGCTGAACAGGAGCATCGCGAAGACCGTAAAGGCGTTTCCGAGTGCCAATCCCTTCGTTGCGATCAGCCGGGCGCCGTACCAGAACATCAGTGCTGGCGGATAGGTCAGTCAACAGGGACGTGGATATGGTACCGTTTTCTTCGGAGATGGAGCTCACCTGTAGCTAGCGAGATGGCGGTATCGCTCAACCCGACTGTCAAGCCGGTAAAGAAGGCTCTCATCCTGCCAACCGCGAGCGCCCGTCGCAGCATACTCCCGTGCTTCTGCTCAAAGTAATTTTTCAACCCGAGCACGCGCACGGCGACTAGGTTCGTCAGCACATCTCGCAGGAACAATCCGAGCTCCTCAGCCTCGCTATTCCCTTTCTCTTCATAGCGATCGCTGACCCACGAAGTCAGCTTGATGACGACCAGCAGCGCGGGTGCCGCCGCCAGTCCGATCCCAGTTAGTTCGGCATCCTGCGTGAAACTCCACACGACGCCGACGACAAATATAACTAGCGCGTTCAGGGTGAATCCGGCAAACCGCCCAAGCAGGTTGCGCATCTCCTCTGCATTCTGCTCGAGGTCCTGCACGATCAGGCCGATCTGATTCTTATCAACGTCGAACCACGACCTCGTCTGTCGCACCACTAGGCGGTATGCCTCCACTCGAACAGAATCAACCCAGCGCTGGCCGACGTACTCTAGACAGAACAGCTGCAAAGCTGCGGTTATGGAGTCCGCAACCGCAATCCCGATGATTATAAGTGACCAGAATGCTGCTCTGTCGGCCTTGAACTCCGTGAAAAAAGTCTCCAAGAGTCGCGCCAGGGCGTAGGAAAATGTCGGCGTGCTCGCAGAACTTACGATGCAGCATATGATACCGACAGCAAGGTAGAGCTTCTCCTTGGTAGTGGTGTGGTTCTTTATTGTCCCAAGGATGTGTAGAACGCCTTGATCGGCGCTAGGTATCGACTTAGATTCTGGCAGCGGCGGCATCTCCCCCATACTCTCGCGAGTTTTCCTAGGGAATTTCCGGCGCTGACTGTGGCCGCGGTTAAGAACCTGGGCGGGTTGGGCGGGTAGCATCGTCGCTCGATGGCTCGGGGCAAACGCCACTCTGCCTACTGACTTCCTCGTCTTTGGGAAGGCAAGGGAGTGGCGGACTGTATTGCGGGGATTGGTAGGTGTTAAATACGTTCTTCGCCTAATCATCTCAACGTTTTCCTTGTCCTCGTCGCCAATATAGTAATCCAGCACGGAGTCCTCGTCTGTGGACTCGCAGTGCTCTGCATCGTACATCTCATCGGCAGCCCGTAAGAGATCGGTAAACGGGCCCTTATAAGGTGCTTCCAGGTCTTTCCTCAGCCCGGACTGTGCGATCCTGCCGTGGTCCATAACGTATACCATATCGTCTGGGCGAATATCAGACATATTATGTGTGATTATGATTGTGGTTTTGCCTCGCCGCCATTCACGCAAGTTTTCCATCACGAGGACCTTGGTGCCCTCGTCAAGGCCCATAGTTGGTTCGTCTAGGATCATGATTGGTGTGTTTCGAAGCCTCGCACGAGCGAGCGAGATCCGCTGCCGCTGTCCGCCGCTGAGGTTACTACCCCCCGAGGTGAGCATTGTCTTTTGTACGTTTGGCAAGCCCAAAAGAACCTCTGTAAGGAAGACATCGTCACACGCGCGCTTGAATTCCTTCATGGTGAGTTCTGAGTCTCTCACCCCGAGCCGGATGTTATGCGAGATCGAGTCACGGAACAGGGCTGGCCGCTGGGGGACGTAGGTGATGTTGTCCCATATCCAGTCCCGGTCCAGTTTCTCCACCGGGTATCCGTCCACGAGGATGCTGCCGGTATTGTACCGCCAAATGGTGAGGAGGAGGTTCGCCAGGGTACTCTTCCCACATCCCGATTTACCAACGATAAAGATGGTTTCCCCGGGTTTAACAGACAAGTTTAAGCCATTCAGACTTGCAACGTCCCTGCGTGAAGGATAAGTAAATTTCACCTGGAGTCAAAATATTGGCCTTGGTTAGTTTACAGGTTGTCGGGTTGGATTATGAAGTTCTGGGCAGAAGACTTACGTTGCTAAACGTAACATCCCCGCTGCATTTCTTAAGGGCGACCCCAGCCCGCTTGATGATGTCGAAATCAGCATCTGGTACCGACAATCTTCTCAAGTTCGACGCTGCGATCTTGCCCTTTTCCAGAACGATTGTGAACGGTAGCAACGACTCAATCTGCTGCCCAGCGATAAGACACGACCAGAAAGTCGTCATATACCCAGCCACTTCTCCAAGCGGCGTCGTCGGCGAGATCAAGGTGCTTGTGTACCAAAACCCCTGCACAAATACCATCAAGGTGATAAACCGAAGAATCCCGTTTTGAAGAGAAGCGTGCTTTGCGATCCGATTATATGCCAGACCAGCGGCCTTGATCGCCGCCGTGTATAAACTGACCTCAACTCCCTGTCCGTTAAAGTACTTGACTGTTTCAATCCCCTTGAGGGCCCGCGAGACGCTGTGCGCGGCGGACCCAAGAGCGATGGACTGCTCGTCGATTCCGTTATCGATCTTCCTGGAGAAAAACACCCCAGCGAAGAACGCGACGGGCATGCCGGCGAGGCAGACAAGTGTCACCTTCCACGAATTGTAGAAGGCTATCCCGAGACATGCGCAAACCGTAAAGACGCATTGAATCACCAATCCCAACGGCTGAGATGCCGCCAGCTGGAATTCCCTTATTTGGCTACATCAGGTGTCCACAAGTTAGCTGCAATCCTATACGCAGACATCCTGCGGAATTTTCAAAGAATACCTGTGACATCGATTCGAAATCGTTGTGATATCATGCTCTTTGTTGTCGAACCATTCAAGCTCTTTGTCTAGCAAAGCTGTGTACAACGCTCTCCTGGCGCTCTCGGCTTGCATCTCCCCAAACCATATCCAAGAACAATAGAATACTCCATAGACAAGCCATCCCGCCCCAGCAAGAATAGCGTAGCACTTTATCCATACTGTGATCTTTGGCAGCAGCTCTCCAGCCGAAATCTCCCCCCGCCCGAATGATGAAAACTCGCCAAATATCCTCCCCAGTAGAATCGACGATAGCGGTAACACTGCCGCAGATGTAATTGCTGATACCACAGCGATTATAAGTATAAAAATGTGACTCCGTTTGGTAAATGCAAAGTAAGATACCCAGGAGACATTTCTATGCATATCGCCGTCGTCTGCGAACAACGACGATTCGTATAGCGACGATGGCTGAAGGAATTGCGGTGTCTCCTTGTTGGAATCGTAGTTGTATATCTCGTCGGATGGTCCTAATTCCTTGTATTTGAGTAGGCTATCGGTCTCCAGGTCGTCGTCGTCGTAGTCCTCCACAAGCGTGTCCTCGTCCAGGAGCTTATCACTGGAACGAGTGGATGTCGGAGACAGGACGTCCTCGAGATAGCGATCTGGCCTTGCATCCAGCAGAATACTTAGCTGCGGTGATTGTGGCAATAGTCGCCCAGACGGTTGTGCCACAGCAGGGCAGGTTGGATCTCCATCCCTGCATTCTCCTGCGGCTGTTGGTTCGACATCCCCAGGACAAATTTGGAGGCACCCGCTGATCATGGTGTCAGCGGGTGCCTCGGAACGAAAGTGTTCCACCTCTAGTTGTGCGTCGTCCAGTGTGCCGGGTCTTGTTCGGAGAGCGATCTCGTAGGCGTAAATTTATCTCGTTCCAACAGCGGGAGGGTAGATAGCTTGCAGCACTGGCTAGTCTGGTGTCGGTAAAATGTTGGATCGAGGCCGGAGGAAGTGTCAGATGAAGGGTGTAAAACAACAGTGGTGCTTATGTGAGAGAGGAAATAGATAAGACGTACTACACACCTCCTCTTCGTATTTTTGAGGATACAGCGCCGCAAACCCCACTCCACTGTGACTGTTTTGGATCCATGGCGTTCCAGCTCCCCAGACCCGATCTCATGAATGGGATAGTGTTGTGGCGGATACAGTATCAGAAATGTGTTGTGTATTCATGGTTGTGTGTTGCGTGTTGTGTATTTGCTGCCAAGGCTGGTCGTCGATGGTGGCACAAGCCGGCTCGTCGGCCAGAACGTCGCACAATGCAAAGGCTAGAACCAATATCACGGTCTGTCTCCTTGAAATAAACCACACGGCTGCGTGAGAGGTTGAATTTGGCTTACCGCGACCTATGAGCGTTTGATTTGCGAGACAAGGTTTATTGTTACTAATCATGCATTCGTCGGAAACGGCCATTTGCTCTTTCGCCCGGGGCAGCGTCCACAAAATCACAAGCTGGCACGTTATCACACGCTATGCCATATTCTAGACGGGTTTTGCAAGAGAAGGCAAAGTCAATAAAAGTATACATTGGCTGGTCAGACAGGCTGTAGACCAATACTACCCTGATTTATGCATACATGCTAGCGCATTCCACCGTCCGGCACAGAAACGGGCCGACGAGTAGGAATTCGGCGCATACATGGCATATGAAACCAGGTGTGGGGACTACAAATCGGTGGGAGTTGGGGTATATGCGATATGCAGCCGACTAGATAGCGCCATCTATATACAAACGGTGGAATGGTCCTAGGTGTGCTAAATTAAGATACTGCCCTAACCTCGTCGCCAGTTTACACAAATGTACTAGAGCCCGAGGCTGTTGGCATGACCCGAATCGGTTACAGGTACATATAATCACGAGGCCTTGCGCTTCTGGGCCTCATCGTAAATCCAGTCATTAAGTCCAAGTTTATTCCTAGTAGTCAATGAATATTAGCAGGAGCGGGAGAATGCCACATACAGTGTGACACGAAAGCATACACGCGGCAGAAGCCTGGAGGCAGAAGCTGGGCTGTCCAACATACCGTGCTATTTCTATGGCGTAGAACTGAAACGATACGGCGCAACGTTAGTTGTCATTCTCAGACAGTGTTGGATATTTTCTGCGTTTTATATCCCAGTCGGGGTGAATATGGTTGTCATCATACCTGCATCCTGACGGCTGAGTCCCAATAATTTTGTCAATAGCTGAACGAACGGACCGCACCAGGTTTGAAACGAGGGGTTACCCACCGAGGATAGTTGTGTCTTGATCGTACTCGTCTTTCGGGCTGATCCTCAACATGGTGCCAAAATTGAAATCCTTGATCGTCTTTTCGTACTGGTTGACGAAATTCCGCCACTTCTCCTTGCCCGCCTTGCTCTTCATGACGTCCTCATCGATTTTCTGCGAAACGTCAAGCTCAGGGAATGTCTGCTTGAAATTTTCGAAGACCTCGTCGTCCATCCGGGTCAGCGTCAGCTCGCTACCTCGGCGGTTTTCGAGCAGGCTCCAGTGTGTCTGCATGTACATCACGGCTATGTACCAGTCGCAGCTTTTAGCGGAACGGATTATATGCGCCGAATGTGTCCAGCTAGGCGAGGAAGGGCGTACTCTTCACCGCGAACTGCTTCTCGATCTAAGTTTTTGCCTCTGGTTAGCATGGGCGGGGGTCTTGAGAGCTGGCTTCGGAGCCTGATGCAGCTTACATCATCGAGATTCTCTGCCTTCTCGGGGTCGAACGTCGACATATTTGCGGTGTCCTCGTGCTTGTCGACAGGAGATGCCGTGGATGGCGGGGCAAATTGAGCGATGCGATGGGATGGTGGTGGGGCTCGGTTGGCGAGAACTTTCGGGCTCACAACGCCGCACCTCAACCTTATTGTGCGCGGTACGGAGTGCAGGTGGATATCACGATGCCAAAAGTCAACTGGTATATACTTTATATTGGATATTTATAGGGTCCTCATAGCGGTTTCTGAATTCGTATTCAATACATGTCCCTCTTCTCGTGCGGACGGTATATTTGGGTGGATCCGCGGTGATGCCGCACAAGTTGTCGTCCGCCGCATAGGTCCTGCCACACTAAGAAAATTTCGCCCAACAACAGCCCTCGTCGACTTCCATCAGAACCCTCCCGATTCGCGCCAATCGTCTTGCCGGCAGCCACAGACGACAATGAAAGCCCGAGTTCATCTACTGCGACGGCACTGCCGCCAGTTCAGCGCGCTGGCGCCAGTGCCGCGACCTACACCTCTCCGCTCTCTGGCGCCGCGGGCAACTACCACAGCTGCCTCCAGGCCACAATCAGCGCTCCGGTACCCGCTGTCACAACGATGTCCGGTTTTCGAGGGGATCCGGAACCAGAGCGGTGTGGCAGCTGTGTACGATACCATCCGATATTTCCATCATTCGTAGTCCAATTGCCCGCCAGGCAAACTAACTCGCTCTCTCTGGATAGTCTAGCTGAAGCTGCGCAGGGCGCAGACTCGATCACCAACGAGTCAATCATCAGTCGCATGGACCCAAAAGAGCTCGGGCGTATAAAGAACATCCGCAACATCGGTATAGCAGCGCACATTGACAGCGGCAAGACAACGGCGACAGAGCGCGTGCTCTTCTACACCGGCCGAATCCATTCCATCCATGAGGTGCGCGGCAAGGACTCAGTCGGTGCCAAGATGGACTCAATGGACCTCGAGCGCGAGAAGGGAATCACCATCAAGTCCGCGGCGACATTCTGCAACTGGGACCGCAAGGACCCACTGACAGGCGAAGAGAACAAGTACCACATCAACTTGATCGATACCCCTGGCCATATCGACTTCACCGTCGAAGTCGAGCGCGCTCTGCGCGTGCTCGACGGTGCCGTGATGATTCTATGCGCCGTGGGCGGCGTGCAGAGTCAGACGATCACTGTCGACCGCCAGATGCGACGGTACAATGTGCCCCGCATCTCTTTCATCAACAAGCTGGACCGCATGGGGGCCAACCCATTTAAGGTTATCGAGTTGATGAACCAGAAGCTCAAGATCCCCGCAGCAGCTGTGCAGGTACCTATTGGCACAGAGGAGCACCTGAAGGGGATAGTTGACATTGTGCGCATGAAGGCGATATACTTTGAGGGGCTGCGGGGTATCCAGGTGAAGGAGACCGACGAGATCCCAGAGTCGGTCAGGGAGCTGGCAAATGAGAAGCGGTCGGTGCTGATAGCCGCGCTTGCGGATGTGGACGACGAGATCGCTGAGATATGGCTGGAGGAGCAGACGCCGACGGTGGAACAACTACGGGCTGCTATCCGGCGGGCTACGCTAGCGCTCAAGTTCACGCCCGTCTTTATGGGCTCCGCGCTGGCGGACAAGGGTGTGCAGCCTATGCTTGACGGTGTGATTGACTATCTGCCCAACCCGGCAGAGATCAAGAATACCGCGCTGGACCGCAAGCGTGACGAGATGAGCGTGGCACTGGTGCCGTACAATTCAGCGCCATTCATCGGGCTTGCGTTCAAGCTGGAAGAGAGCAACTTTGGCCAACTGACATACATCCGTGTGTACCAAGGGATGCTCAAGCGGACCGGCTTCATGTACAATGTCCGCACAGGGAAGAAGGTCAAGGTGCCCCGGTTGGTCAGAATGCATTCGAACGAGATGGAGGATGTGGACAACATTGGTGCCGGCGAAATCTGTGCAGTTTTCGGCGTCGAGTGCGCCTCTGGTGACACATTTACCGACGGCCAACAGTCATACACTCTTGTAAGGCCCCCCGCTCTCACCAGTCCGCACTTGACCACAGACCCCTAACCGCTTGATACGACATTGTATAGCAATCGATGCACGTACCCGAACCAGTCATCTCTCTCGCCATCAAGCCCAAGAGCAACAACCAGAGCGCCAACTTTGCCAAAGCCATGGCCCGGTTCCAGCGTGAAGACCCCACCTTCCGCGTATCCCAAGACTCGGAGACCCAAGAAACCATCATCTCTGGTATGGGCGAGCTGCACATTGAAATCTACGTTGAGCGCATGCGCCGCGAGTACAACGTCGACTGTATCACCGGCCAGCCCAAGGTGGCGTACCGCGAGACCGTGACCGAAACCGTCACCTTTGACCACACCCTGAAGAAGCAGACTGGCGGTGCAGGAGACTTTGCGCGTGTGGCAGGCCTGATCGAGCCAACGGGCGAGCTCGGCGACAATGAGTTTGTCAACGGCATCATTGGTGGCTCGATTGACGAAAAGTACATTTTCGCCTGCGAGAAGGGCTTCCGCGCAAGCTGCGACAAGGGCCCGCTGCTCGGTCATCGGGTGCTGGGCGTGCGCATGACGGTTAACGACGGCGCCACCCACGTCGTGGACTCCTCGGAAATGGCGTTCAAGACCGCGACGCAGCAAGCCATGCGCAAGGCGTTCAAGGACGCACGCGCGATCGTGCTGGAACCAATCATGCGTGTCGCGGTCACCTCGCCCGCGGAATTCCAGGGCGCCATCGTCGGGCTGATGAATAAGCGCAATGCAATCATTGAGGACACCGAGGTCGGCGTCGATGACTTTACGCTGTACGGTGAGGTCGGGCTGCACGGGATGTTTGGGTTCTCGAGCGTGCTCCGCGCAGCGACGCAGGGCAAAGGCGAGTTCACGATGGAGTTTTTGAAGTATAGCCCGGCGTTGCCGCAGCACCAGAAGGAGCTGATCGAGAAGCACGAGAAGGAGATGAAGGAGAAGGAGAAGGAGAAGTGAGGAGGGAGCGAGGCGTTTATAAATCCACTCCATTATCGCAGTATATAGACGGATAGGTTTCTTGTTCTATTGTTTTATATTTACTCCCACTGCTGTATATAATACTGCTCATGTACGTGTACATGCGTTTCTGCGTCTGTAAGATATCAAAAGTTACGGGGCTGTACATAGATACTCCTTTCTGCATACGCATGGCGAGCACATGGCATCGAGTCGGGACTTACTATGTAAATAGACCACTAGGGATCAACGGCCAATCTTCACACTTTCGCGTGCGACGGCAGGCTTGGTTACATGAATTTAGGAACATGGGCTTTTATGGAATAGCTGCTTTTCGTTGTTGGGAATATTCAATCCCTACTAAAAACTAATGTATGTAAGTAGATAGTGGGTATTTAAATGAGAGTTCGTGAGCCAATCATGCTGTTGGTGGTCGTAATCAAGAGCAGTAACGGAAAGAAAGTAAAGACCACAGACGCCTTCTACAACGCCTTGTTCCCAAATCAAAAAAGCACCCAAAACCCCAATCTGGTAGCAAATGATTGTAAGAAATCCAAACTAAGAGAAAGAAAAAAAAGGAAATTCCACCCCCTCTCCTCAACCCTTATACCCCGAGTTTCATGTCATTCATGATGTAGTCCAAAGTAGGATCTGTCTCGTAAACCAGCAGTTGGTCACTAAACGCATAATTGCCTTTACACCTGGGTGTGTCTCATCGGCTCGTATGCCTCCTTGGTTCCATATTGCTGGTGTGGTGGCCCAGCGGGTCCGCCGCCCATATACGGCGTCGCGACCCTTTCGTACTGGCCATTTGTGGGTGGGCCACGGCTACTCCCTTTTCCGCCCTTCATGATGCTATCCCGGCGCCCACTGCAGCAACAAGTGGATAGTGTCCAGAACACCGATGCGGCAAAGGAAAGAGCGACGCCAATAAACATGAGGATGTACACCTTTCTGTTGAGTTCGCCGCGCACGCCGAATGTTTTGACGCTGGCGTTGAATGCGCCCGCCATGGAAGCGTACAGGGCGATGTTGATGACGGAAGCGGCGAGCAGGGTCCAGAATGCGATTCCAGCAGCAATGGTGGTGACGCACGATCCCCAGCGAGAGAGATAGGCAAAGAAGCCGAGGACGAGTTCGGAGGCCGTAGCGATGATACCAATAATAAACACGATGTATTGGGCGCGGCTCAGTGCTGAGAAGGCCTTGAAAATGCTGTTGACGCCGCTGGGGAAAGTGAGGTTCTTGCCCGTGTTGGCCTCCTCATTGATGATGTCGATGATGTTGAAGACAAACGAGGTGGATACGGAGGAGCAGTTGCGGACGTTCCATTCTCCGGTGGCATTGTCATACTTGCCAGAGCAATAGGAGAACAGACCGGCCTGGTAGAAATCGGCAACACCGACGAGGTTGGCGGTATTCTGGATGGAAAGGTCAATGCCCAGACGGTCTAGGGCCAAGTTATCGAGATTTGTGCCGGGGATATCGGCAAGCTCTTGCGGAGCATTGATGAAGCGGGTGTCGAGGCGGAGGAAGTACAGATCGTTGAGGAAGCTGCTGTTCTCGTTGGTCTGGCCAATAAAGGTGGAAATTATAATGAGGGCTGCTGTGGCGAGGGTCGCCAGCATTGGCAGCGTGACGCATGCAGCTCTTGCACCTCTACCCATCGTGAATGCTGTTCTCGGGTGGTTGTGGTGGTGGTGGTGGCGGTGATGAGGATGGTGATGGTAGTGGTGGGTGGAGGGTGGTTGGTGAGACGGAGGACGGTATGTGTTGCAGGCGTCGTCCAAAGCTCTCTCACCGAAATATCTTGCTTTCTATTCAAAGCGTAGGAAACAACAGTCACGACGACGACGGTGACGATAACGGTAGCCGGCGTCAGCACGTTCTTATATAACCCACCGCGGTTTTGCTCTCAACACCGCTTTCGTGATACGTAAGTCCTCCTGGTAATGTCCCCTCGCAGACATGGGCTCTTTGCTGCTTTCAGCTCGCACAGCCGGTGTATCAGACAGAGTTACTAGGTCCCCATCCCCGGCTCCTGGCCCTGGTCAATCTCTGCTTTCGCCTTTCCGGCCCTCTTGGCCCATGGCAAAAAACCCCCATCAGCCTCACGAGCCAAGCTTGCTACCAGGAGTGCGTGTTCGCCAGTGGCTAGGCGCACTCGTATCGACGGGCAGACAGCAGGTACCGGCTCCCCAACGTCCTTACGAGCAAGTACATTTGTACATTCGTGCACAAACTGCAACCTTGGCTATCGATTAGTCCTATTATTAGTTGGACAAGCGGCCGACATGCCAGATCGGGGGGCTGAGTCTGTGGGCCACCAACAAAGATTTTAGGCCAAGACCACCGCGAGAGTTTGAGAAAACCGTCTCGCCGAAAGTGAGCAAAATCATCCCATCCAAGCCCCTGCGGCTCCTCGTCCTTCCCGGGTCACATCAGCAAGGTCAACCTGCTTGAACGAGGCTGCCAGGATTTCGAAACTTCCAAGAAGTATATTTGTCAATTCACCACCCCTCTTGCTCGAGCCGTGTCTACAGCTATGCGGGTGGGGACCTGCAGGCTGGGGTTTTTTTTTATCTGATCAGAAATGGGTCATAGATGTCGACGTGATCCTGTGGCAGTCGAGACAATTTAGGCGGCGGCGGTGTGGATCCACGGCCAAAGATATACGTGCGGCTGAGAAAGCTGATGGGTTGGCATGCACCCGTCGGTGTAGCTAAATGGATAATCTCAGGTCATCCTTGTCGTCGAGTCTCAAGACCAGAAGCTTACATACGGGCCCGAATCTTGATCGAACAGCTACTAGCTTCACAAGCAAACCTCCGCACTGACCGTTGGTAAGCTCGATCGCCCACTCGGGTTACCGCCGGGCCACACGATGCAGGGGTCAAGCTTCTCGTGCCAGCGCAGACCGGCTGTCGACGACTCGGGTCTGCAGTCTTATCTCGTGCTGCCTTTCCTGTAGCTGCATCGAAGCCGATTTGACTTTGCCTGCATGCGGTAAATTTGTAACTCTGGATTCATGCATACGGCAATGTACGCTCGGCTCGATGGCTTCAACAGAGGACAGAGCCTCGCCCGCAATTACTAGTGCACCCCCCAGAGCACCATGGCCTCACAGATTGACAGATTCCAGTTTACACGTACGCCCCAGAGGCGTCCTCGTTCGAATCCGGCAGCTTCGTAGGCATGGCTTCACCCCAGCTGCCACTGTAGCATCCACAACCCGCAAAAGACACCCGCAACATTCTATTAATATAATTACACTCTAATTCCACTTCAGGGCAACATCCAGAAACGCTCAAAACACTAGGTGCAAATGCTTCAAACAGGCAACAAAAGTGCCCGCCCACAGTGATTACGTACCCCCCAAATACAGGCGGTGCACTTCGTTCCAGACCTTCCGCCGGCTCAGCATTGCGTAACGCTTTTGGCGACCGTCCGCCGGGCGGTGCACAAGGACGGGTTCCTTGGTACCCAGGACCTGACGTTTAGGGTTCCGAAGCGCGCAGCTTTGCGGGTTCGAACAAGGCATCTCGAGGCTTCGCACCCGTCCGCGGTTGCGGTAGCAATCCCGTGGATCTGGGGAATGCCTTGCAATGCCCCGTCGCTGACACCTTACTAAACACATGCAGATACAATCAGCACAGCATTCCCAGTGACGAATATACAGCACGAGGCCCCTAATATATCGGAAGTTATACCAATCAAACTAAAAAAATAATATTCATCCTAACCCGTCAAATGCGCCCGTCTCATCGCCGGAATACCAGCCCAAAGGGCAGCACAGCACAAGCAAAGTGCTTGCACGCCAGCACTCAACATAAATATGTAACAAGAAGAAAACGTAAAAGAATATCATCACGCCGCCATCATCCAAAATCAAGGCAATGCCAGAACCCACAATGCGAGGTAAACAATCACCAAAACACCTCCCTCCTCTCATGGATATATAGATCCCATATATAAACACTCTCCTCGCATCTCCAATCACTTGCGATTCCCCTCCAACTGCTTGCCGAGGCTCCTCATCGCAGCCCGCCACCCCGTCCCCTCTCCCCTCACCACCCGCTCCAGGAACTCATCCAGTTTCCACCCACCCATAGCCTCTCCGTATATCACTTCGGCACGAATGTCCACATCTCGTAGCACATCCCTCTGCACCCTGAAACCCACCCTGACCTTCGCCTTCCTCTCCATCACTAGCAAGTCCGCGCTGAACACCAGTTCTTCCCCGTCCACTGCTGTCTTGTTCGGGTACGGTCCAGCAACCTGCTCCATTTCCGCTATCAACACTGCAGCTCTGTCCCATCGCTTGGCGATATGCGCGAGCAGATCCTGGTATTTCTCAAACTTGATGTCTTTGCACGACGCTTCGATTGCGCTGATAAAGAATTTTTGTTGTACCGATGGCGCTGACGCGTTCACTAACGCTAGCCGGGCCGGGTGCTCTGCATCGTTCGGGTCGTGTGCATTGAATCGCACCTCCACTGCGCCTTTATAGCTCATATCGAGATAGAAGGGGCTCTCCGCATGCTTGAGCATCCACCCAGTCTTCTCTTCCAACTTGCGGACACGTTCTAAACGCGCGAATACACTTCCGTTAGCACCATGTCATATCCCATCAAGGAGGCGAATTAGGCTAATCATACCAATGCTAGCCATGACCTCCTCTTCCGTATACCCCTTGTTTGCTTCTGCGACTTTCTCCGCACTCTCGATTGCGCTCAAGCACTTCGCTTTGCGAGCCTCCCGTGCAGAAACTTCCGTCTCTAGTTGTTCCGCGGCCTTGGTGGCTTCCTCAAGCTCCTTTTTCTTTTCCTCGAGCTTCTTCTTTGACGCACGCAAGGTCTCTCGCTTCTCATCCAGTTCCTTTGGATCACAAGATTCAATATCCTCCTTGCGAGCCTTGAGCGTCTCAGCCCGCTCCTCTAGCTCTCGGTGGCGTGCAGTAAGCGTCGGCTGCAGCGTGTCTACGATCTGCCGCTGTTTTTCGAGTATTCTCTCGTCCTCCTTCAGTGCTGCTAGGTTCTCTTCGGTCTTTGCTTTCAGAGTTTCCTGCAGCCCCTGTCGCCAGGTATACCAGTCCCGTCGCGCCTCTAGTCGCGATGAAGTCTTGATGTTCTTGAACTGAAGGTCCATCACCGAGCGCACATCTGGCGGCGCGAGAACATACTCACGGAATAGCCGGGGATTCTCTTCCAGCACCATTTTCTCGATCTGCTTGAACATCTCCTTGCCCTCCTTGTTTGAGCGCTTCAGTTCGCGTTGGAGCTGTGATGAAAAAAAAAAGTCAGCAAGCAAAATTTAGAGGGCCGCTTGAGTGGTTTTAACGTACATGCTCATAAAGCTCAAGGAATGGCCGGATTGTCAGCTGTCCATTGATCTGGTCCGCGATCGGGATATCTTCGTCTGGGAGTTCCATCCCAAGCCCGAGAATAGCCCCGGTCTGTCGGCGATGTCGAGTAGATGTGATCCCGTCCATAAATGAAATACCAATCATTCCTAGGAAGTCTTTCATTGCAAGATTTGGCGTAGTTGCATCCACGCCGTCGACATCCATGTTTGCTTCAGGCGCCTCATTTGCTTGTTCGGGCGCTGGCGCAGCTGGCTTCATTGATGTAAAGGGGTCATCGTTTTTGGCAGGCTCAGGCTTCCTAGCTTCAACATTGAATCGGACAGCCGGCTTCTCGGTTGCTACCTCCGGCTGGTCCTCCAAGCTCTTGCGCTTCTTCCGGGCAGGGCTGCCAGTGAGGCCTTCTTCCGTATCCTTGGTGGTGGTGCTTGAAGCTGCAGCGATGAGGTCACCTCTAACAGCATCGAACGTCCGCTTAGGCCGCGCTGATCTCTCGAGGCTCATTGGATCCTTCTCCCTACCATCCTTCATCGGCGTCATCCTCACCAGCATCTCCTTGATGCCTGCAGCACCTCTCGCAGCTTCAATTTCAGCGTCTACAGGCTCTTTGTTGTCCTGGTTGAGATCCTTCAACAGCTGCGAGAGTGGCCTGACTCCCGGCGAGAAAGGTTGTACCTCGCTGGCTCCGATGCTCTTGCGAGCACTTAGGATTCTACGAACGGATGGCGAGCCCATCCCCGCCTTAGAGATGCCGACGCCGGTAGCCTTCGTGCTCGGGGACTTTACACCAGCGTTCATATTGGTCAGGTGGATGCCAGGAGAGCTAACTCCAGCAAGACGTCTCTTGGCCGACAAGCCATGATCGAGAACGGCAACCTTGCCAGTTCCAGCGAGGGCTGTTGCTCTGGGTGTTGGAGTAATTTGTTGGGGCGTCCGCGCGCTTCGCCTGGGAGTTGCAGCCTTAGGAGTTATCGTCTTGGGAATGTGTGCTGCTGGCTTTGGCGTTGTTTGCTTTGGAAGAACTGTATTTATCGCAGATTTGGGGATCGTGGCAGTCTTTGCAAGGTCTGAGGTGGCCTTTGGTGTCGATACTTCAGGTTGGCCTAGGGTCTCTGGTACCGAGGCTTTAGGTTGTTCGGCTTGAGCTGGTACTTCCGTCTGTGGAGTGGTAGTTCTCGGTCTTAGCACTCTTCCGGTGGACTTGGGTGTAGAGACCTTGGATGTTTGGGGGGTTGTAGATTTTCTTGTCCTCGGGGATGCTCGGACAGCAGGTGGGGTACTGGTAACGCTAGCAGACCTCGCCCTTGCCTCTGCTACAAGCGTCGACAATGACGGATGAATATTCATAGTAACAGCGGAAAGGTCAGTGTTAATGGTCGGACTTTGTGGTTCTGGTATCGTGTTGGGCGCCATTCTGGCCTGCTCGATGATACCACCAATGGCTACTGTCATGTCCATGTCCATCGAGACGGTATTTTCGGTTTCAAACTCTGCCGCCTGGTGCGCACGGTTTGCCAGGACGCCTCCAATAACATTTGTCAGCTCCATACTCATGTCCTCATCCTCAGCATCGCTCTCACGATCGGGAGAAGAGGCGGTTTTGATACCACCAATAGCTCTAGTCAGCTCCATTGTTTGCTCGTCGTCTTCGTCAGGGCTCAGCCGAGGCAGGGCAGGATATGAGATATGCTGGGGTTTAGCAGAGAGGAGTCCTGGCCCTATAGCTCTTGTGAACTCCATTGTCATGTCGCCATCGTCGGTCCCTTCACTAACAGTGGACAGTCGCCGATTGTTCAAGATCCCGGACCCAATAGCTTGTGTGAATTCCATTGTCATATCGTCGTCCATAAGGTCATGGGAGCCCCGTGCGGGGGAAGGGCTCGAAAGGACCCCTTTCCCAACAACTCGTGTGATCTCCATAGTAGCATCATCACCGTCGTCTGATTCCTGTTGCATGATCTCCGGCCTTTTCGGGGCCGTCGAGAACCCAGTCTCAGGGTGACTTAGCCGGGGATGGTCGTGGCGCCGTCCGGAAAACGGCATCTCCGGGTTTGCATCCTGCGGCCGCGGGGGGGCAGATGTGAAGTTTGTCTCCGGGTGACTGAGGCGCGGGTGGTTGTGTTCTCGCGCGATCCAGGGAGTGAAGGTTGCGGTCACTTCATTCTCATCAACCACATCCATATCGTCACTGTCGTCATCTGAAGCATCCGTCCTGGCTGTAACCGATGGTGAGACTACAGAAATCAGGCCAGTGTCGTCCTCATCTGAGCTATCATCCGGAGCAAGCGTGCTCTCCGCATCGTCCGTCATTGCAGGCGACGAGAAGACCGAGCTTGGGGTCGGCGATCCTGTGAATTCCTCCGTATGGTCAAAGCTGGCTACAGGCGTCATCGGCCTGCGGTTTTCTTTCTTATGCTCTAACCTAGCTGACTCTGGCTCTGGTGCAGCTTGTCCGACTTGTTTTGGCGGGGTTGTAGGGTGCTCCAGATCGCTGGAGTCGCCACCCTCGGATGGGCCTGCAGTTTCAGCATTTACTGGTGTGGGAGTAGCTGCGGCCGCAGACCTCGCGCTAGTGCTTGGAGCTTTGGCTGTTGAATTCGATTCTATGGAGGGCGGTGTGTTGGAAACTCGCAGCTCCTCCAAAACATGCATGGTAACTTCTGGGTTGAAGCTGACGCGCCGGCCCCCTAGCGACTTTCGACGCTTTTCTCTGTGGGTCATAGCAGCGCTACGCTGGGCCTCTCTTTGTTGGCGAGCTGCTTGTTGCTCCTGTTCCGTCTTCAAGGGTACTAGGATCGGAGGCGCAAGGGCCTTGATCTTGCTAGCTTTGCTATTGAACACTGGTATTTGCTGCAAAGGCGAGATGGGGATTGCTGGCTGCAAGATTGATTTGATGACCTATATAACAAGCACCCAGTCGAGTTGGCCCAGCTCAAGATTGCAGGCATTGCCAGTCAGGGTGGGGGTACGTACCTTCTCCTGTTTCTGCTCAAGGGCGGCATTTAGGAGTTCTCCGGGGCCCAAGGATTTCGAGCGCGACTTCTTAGTTAGCGCCGCTCTAGGTCCACCGTTCTCCTTATTCTCCCCGATGGCAGGCTTCGATAGTGATGAAGATGGTTGGAAGGCAATGGACTTGCGAGCACCCCTCTTCCTGCCCGCCATGGGGGCGCTAGGTGTCGACATGGCGATGAGCGTGTGGTCTTGTGGTTGTAGTAGTATTGTAGGTTACGTCTGCTCCAGCAGGCAGGAGTCGAGTGGCGGGTTGGAGTCTTAAGTAGGGTTTTGAGCGTGGCTGGAGATTCGGGTGAATGATGTCGACAGGATCGGTTTGGCGTAGTCTGGTGGCGAGATGGGGTGGAAATAGCGGTGATGTAAACAAGATAGAGCCGGCCTCGTGGGCGAGTCGATGACGCTGCGGTGGGCTGATCGCAAGCTGATGCCGGCAGAACGAGGAGATGTTGCTCCGGTCAACGCATCGCTGGGAAGACGCGACTTTCTTGTTGTTGTTTTGTTTACATGACGTTGGAGCCCAATGCCGATGCGCTAGTCCCAAGATGGAAAGGTAAATATCTCGCAACGCAGATGTCGCCAAGATGGTTTGCCCGGCAGATATTCCTTTGTTCGTAGAGGTGCCCTAAGCCCTAACTGCTGCCAATTGCCGTGCGTTGTTCAGCAACTGCCATCCAACGAAAATTGTATCGAAATCTCCAGCCAGAACATCGATAACCTGCTAGCCAACCCATCTCCAACCGGCCTCCCGTCGACAAACCCCCCGCAATCACCGCCTCACCACCGAAATCATGGCCACCGAGTTGACAGTCCAGTCGGAGCGCGCTTTCCAGAAGCAGCCTCACATCTTCCTCGCCCACAAGGCGTCCGCGCAGAAGAAGGCCCCCAAGAGCCGAAGATGGTATAAGAACGTCGGATTGGGCTTCAAGACCCCAAAGACCGCCATCGACGGCGCTTACATTGGTATGGAAACAACCGACCATTCCCGCGACGTCTCGGAAGGATATCTGGCGAGAGAAACAAGATGAAAGGCGATGGACGAGCAGCATCGCAGATGGAATTCAAGAACGGGGGGAAATCGCGAAATGACAATGACGGCTGGATGCTGACCTTTTGCCGCCGTAATCTTACAGACAAGAAGTGCCCGTTCACTGGCATGATCTCGATCCGAGGCCGTATCCTGTCTGGAACCGTTGTCTCCACCAAGATGCACAGAACTCTTGTCATCCGCCGCCCGTATCTCCACTTCATCGCCAAGTACAACAGATACGAGAAGAGGCATCACAACGTACCGGCCCACGTCTCGCCGGCATTCCGTGTTGAGGATGGCGACTACGTTACCGTCGGCCAGTGCCGGCCATTGAGCAAGACTGTACGTGCAGCGAAACCCCCGATATATTTGCCGCTCGTTCACAGCGCGATTGGGTATCCGACATGCTAACCTGTGGGGGTATCTTTCCAGGTCCGATTCAACGTCCTCCGTGTCCAGGCCGGAAAGTCGAAGGGATCGAAACAATTCCAAAAGTTCTAAGCAGCTCTCTTGTTTCTTCCTTTTTCATACCTTGTCCTTTGGGATTATGTTCATTTTAACGGCGTCGTCGAGAGACCTTGTTCTTCACTCGTAATATATACTTTCTTCTTCCTTTCCGGTTGTTCTCGCCCTCCAATCGGACTCGATTCACATATACCGCCGCCGCCTCCTACGTCGTCACCATCCTGATACCGGGTATCTTGTCGTCGGATGGTCCTTTCACGCCGTTACGATTATATACTTCCGCCTAGAGCTCCCCCCAAACCAGCAGTCATCATGCTCTACAGCTTTTCATCGTCCACTGCATGTACATCATACTCTATAGCCGCGCAATCTACCAGCTTGCCCGAGAATTCCACGAGCTCCGTGACAAGAAAGACGTAAACCAAATTGGGTATCATTGCTTCCATGCGTAAAATCTCAACGTAGACCCGTCCGTGCAATCCATCATGTACGACCTTCACAACACCCCTAGAGGCATAACTCACATATCGTCTCCCTCACTACTCTTCACCTATATCCCATCACTCCCCGACTCGCCCGGCCGCGCGGAAGCCGCACGTCAAACCTCCATCGTCGAATCCCCATCGCCCGCACCGACACTAACCCCACCACCACCACCACCACCACCAACATCCAACCCTCCATCCACATGCCTCCGCATCCTACCAGCATCCACCTCGATAGACTGTATGTCGGCCCCCATTACTACCACCAGTCCAAGAAAGCGCGAGGACAGGTTAATTCTCCGTCCCAAGTCCTCCGCCTGGAACCGCGGCACACGGTACTCGTGCGTCCGCGCGAGAATAAGGTTCGCGTCCTAGTATGAGCAAAACGCAACATCGTGATTAGCTGTGTTTCGTTCGTGGAGGGTGCTTTTTTTTCAAGTCCTGTAGACGCCGCCCGGGAGTTATGGGAGGTAGACGTACTCGGTCCGTGCATTTCAGCTCGCCGACAAACATGCGTGTGTCCTTAGTTGTTACGCGCAGGGTCTTGGTGATGAAGGATTGTAGGAGGGCCTCGTGGTCGGTGGAGGTGTCCATTGCGAGCGCGGGCTACCTTGAGGCAGGTGAGCTGGGAGGTTCGGATCGATATATAGGCGATCAGGTAAATACTGTAGTACTGTAGATGTATCAGCGCATGTTGGTGTGGTAACATTTGCGGGAGACGACGGGACAACGCAGATGCGCATATGCGGGTTCTCTACATGCACCTTGTAGAATAACCTTACAATTTTGCGAGACCGTGAGGGGCACGCTGATATGGTTTAGAACGGGCAGGAATCTACCCAAGTGGGAAGCATCAATACAAGATATTTACAACAGACTCACGAGAGCCAAACCTTGTAAACGTATCTTTCTCGGCTTTGGGGAACGACAAGTACGAGTCACCAGTCGACTAGTTATATATAGATCGCGATCATAGACACTCGATTTATTTATAATTACTTAAGTTTATGTACCAGACGAGACCACTGGTATAGGGTTCAAGCACGATTAAAACTAGTTGGTGATATTGATTCGTATTTGCAGACTGCTCAGCGGTTGTCTACAGTACAGATGCGAAGCTAAGAGCCGAGTGCCTTTGAAACCACGCTATATTGATGCAGCCCGTTCAGTTGCAAGAACAAGAAGAAAAAAGACACATCCCGGGGGTATAAATGCGGAGCGCCCGTAAACCGGAAGCATAAAAAACAAATAATTTGCAGTAAAAGGTCTCGAAATGTATTCTCTGCTAGCTTATGAAACCGCGGCATGGACTGCCACAAAGTGGAGATGCAGGCCCAATACAGGGACTGTTAATCATTGCGTATTTTACCCTCTGAAGGTCTCGATTAAGGCTGATCCATCATGGAAAGCTAGATTGCCGTGTCAGACGTTCGTACGCGCACGGCGCACCTAGTCCACTTTACTTTCCGTTGCCGTTTTCTTACAGAGACCTAAATATGCCTCACGATCAAGTCGATTCTGCTGAACCAAGTCCACCTCTTGAGCAGCCCTAATCTCATCGTCAGAGGGTGCAAGGAAACGAATATTTTTACCTTTCTGTTACGACATCACACAAATGTTAGAAACCCCTCCCCTAGCATAGACAAAAGCAGTTTTAACGTGGGCTAGTTACCGTGGTTTCTCCGCCCATGTCAAGGACTTTTACCTTTTGAGCAATCATCGGAGATACCGCTGAGCCAGCTCTCGCAGGCGGCATGGTCACTTCGTCCACCTTGTGTCTCTTCCGATTTAGAGGATTCGTGGTGGACGCATTCGGACTGCCAGCTTGAAAAGTTGACTCAATAACTGGGGTCGATGGGGCATCCCCATTGTCCAGACTTGTGCTTTTTGGACTTGTACAAATATCGCGCGGAGCTGGCTGCGACGGTGTCTTCATGACTTGAACATGGACCTGGCCTTCATCTTCACCCCCCTCGTCATCTTCATCTCCGTCGTCATCATCGGCTTCATCGCCGGTTGCAGCGTTGTCTCCCATAACTTCACTGTCTGAAGGATCTTCTGGCTGCCTAGTGTCTGCAGGCTCCCCTTTGGGGGGGTCTTGGAAGGCCTGGCGTATGTCGTTCCCGTTAGCTGACAAAGGACTCGAAGGTGGAGCTGATGACGGATATGGATAGCGAATAGGTTGATATTTTGGTGGCGAGCCTCGGTCAGCAGCTTGTTCAGCAGACGACGCCGGAGGGGGGATGTGATCGAGGCTAGCGTCATCGGATCCATCGGACACACAGCCTGGGCCCATTGCGCCCGGTTTCCGCAGTCGTTCTGGTGGTGTGGCCTCCCATTCGACCTGACCGCCATCGTCGTCGTCGTCAGTGTTGTATTCTTGTAGGGCAGCGTTACTCGCCACAGCTGCCGCATGATCTGCAGTTGGCTGTGGATTTTCTGCATCAGTGTTAGATTTGCGTTGGGGAATACGAGCGTTGGACTCTGTGGATGATTCAATGGGGTCGTCAATTGGTCGAAAGTCTCGAGGGTATTCAAGGGCCTTGTGGGATTCGCCTTTCAATGTCCATTGCGTTTGGACCCGTATTTGATTTTGTAGATCCTTACTTGGTGGTGGCCAAAGCGCTATAGAAGTTTAGCCCATTATTGCCTCTAAGTGTTGAGTAGGATTAGGAGGTAATGTATACCGGAGTGTTTTGATAGTGCCTTGGCTTGGTCTTTGGGAACTCTCGCCCTCTCCGGAAGTTCCTACACCACCGGTAATCAGAACAATGGTGCCATTTAGCGATTGTAGCAAAGAATATTACCTGGTCACGTTCCCGCTCAGCATGCATCGCTGCAAGTAGTCGCTGCATCCGTGAAAGTAAATCTTGCGGTCCAGGGGAAGTTTCCCGGACTGCAGGCTGCACTCTAGGCGGCGGACCCCCCACTTCCGCTACAGCGTCTGAAAATTGCTCCTCAACCTTTATCTTAACAGGTTTCGCTTCCCCACAAGTTCGGGGTGGTGAGGTCGCCGTCTCTGTTGGCGATTTAGGCTTGTGCCGGGGTGCTTCAGTTGCTGTATTCGATTCACCTTTGTGCAATGCCTTGGGGATAGCTTCTTGGTGGGGTGTATTGTTAAAGTGTCCTTCCCCTACACCATTAGCCGACCTGGAACTATGCCTGTGAGATTCCCTCTCAGCAGTCGGGATAGACGGATGAGGGTGAGGTCTGGGGTTTGCTGGAGGCGCCGTGACTGTCCCTGAACCCTCTTTATTGTCTGCCAGGGTGGCTGATGGGCCAAAGCTAGCTTTAGGAAAAGCTTCATCGGGGTTACTAGGTGGCCTAGAAGAATGTGCATATGATCCTCCTCGTGCTGTAGACACAGACTGTTCATATTCCCGATAGTGAAATTGCTTTTTGGACCGAGAGACAGAATATCCTTCTGTGTCTCGTACCCCATGTTGGCCTCCTCCAACTCCCAGGCCCAGCTCGCTGTGTGATTTTTCCTGAAGATGAGCCGAAGACAGCGATGATGGTGATCGGGCTCCCATTGCCCGGATCTGTGGCGAGGGCGGCCGTAACGCTTGCTTATGCGCATGTGAAGTTGAGAGAGCCTGGACTGGAAGTTTACCCGGCGCTCTTTTCGCAGGATGCTCCTGGATCGCCATCCGCGGTGTTTGTGATGGTTCGATATCTATGTCCATGGGCACTGGAAACTCGGTAGCACGTTGGTTGTTTCCAGACATATCTTCATCAGTTTCGAGTCGACGTTTTTTTGTTCTAGCTTCAGCTTCAGCCTTAGCTTCCAATCTCCTGATAATTTGGTTCAGTTCTTCAGGGGTCTTTAGTACTCGTGGACGTTTAAGTACAGTCTTAGGCTGGGATATAACGGCCATCCCTGGCATAGGGCTACTATTTGCAACCGGCGATGGGCCTTGCAACCGTGGTTCTGGCGGAGGCGCCACAGTGGGAACGGGTTTGGAACTTGGCGATATAGTCTGGGAACTTTGCTTTGTGGGTTTGAGTGCTGATTTAGTAGATTCCCGTACGCCACTGTCTTTTATCAGGAGAACACGTCCGTCCAGTGATGAGATGTCAGCCATGGGAAGGTCATTGTCGACTTGAGGTTGCCGCAACCGTGGCTCGCTAGCTGAAGGCGCCGTTGCTACACGATCGCTGCTTGGGCGCCGGCCGTCTTGTAGATCAGCCAATGGCAGCAAGTGATCTTTGGTGGGAGGCAATTGGTGTGGCTTTGATACCATCGGCTTCGGTGAATACAACATGGCGTAGAAATCTGGTTCTGATACCTCAGACTCCCTTAAAGACAACGAAGCGTAGAAATCTGCAATGTGGTCATGGATAAAAAGCCGCGTTCGAGTGCCGCTTGCCTGACCCTGCTCAACCTGATCGTATAAGGTTCGCATTATCGTGCAGAAATTTCCCTTTTCGGCGTCGTCAAACTCGACATGCACGAATTGCTGAAGTTGTAGCTGGACATCAGGCGGGACCGGAGAGCTGCTATCGAGGTTCAAGGTAAGGGTTGTGGAAAAGCGGTGTGTAGTGGGGAGCTGTGTCAAAAACATGTCTTCCTGTGATGGTGAGGCATGAAAGGCTTCCCGCCTACTGGTCGGTACCGCCTTTGGGTTATTAGTTGGGATTATGCGACGTGTACCTGGGATATATGTGGCTTGGTGTAAAGAGGATGATCCTGGTCTGCATTCGAGAATCCTTTTGATATCCATATAGACTCGCCGAATCTCAAAGAGCCGACTGATTGGCCCGTTCCGTCGATATGCCGGTTCGATGATATCGCGTCTTGCCTTCCTTGTAACCCTTGAAACAAATTTCCCATCTGGTCGAAACTTCTTCTCAAAGGCATCTTTGATGGCAGATAGGTTGCGAGTGTTTCGGGGATCAAGGGTGCTTAGAAACTTGTACCATGCAACCTCGGCGCACCATATCCTTGCGACTCTCTGGATTATGGTGTAGCTCCATTGCTCTGGAGAAGGCAGCGAGATAGCCAAAGCTGGAAAGTCCTCAATGCCAGTGCGAACTTCTGGAAGGTTTCTGACTGGTTTCAAATGGCCATATATATGGTCATCTCCCCCAAGGATAGCAAAAACCTCGATCTCGATAGAAGGTTTTGTCGCGTTGAGTAATTCATCCACGCAGCGATAGGCGGATACTGCAGCAGGGGTCGAGTAGTAATTTCGAGAACTGCCCCCTGGTTTCTTGCCACAGCCGCCACGTGCTCCGACCCTCGCGACTTCGAGTTGATCTTGCCTGGTGATACCATCCCGCCAGCTATTTCCGCACGAGCCCGGGAAACGGAAACGATGTTTGGTGATGTGGACGATAGCACCCGGCTTTACCATGGAAAGAACGGAGTCGGAGTCGCAACGCATCCCAAGGGTGTCGACTTTAAATATTGCATCAATGGAGACGTATCCATCCCCTACAACGGCTTCGAAGGATTGTCCAGGTTCGATAGGACCGCCATTCATCTAGATAAAACCAATTTAAGTTTTTCAGAAGCGCTTCTGGCATAGGATCCAGGGTGCTAACCTTAATGATCTGGACGTACACGGACTTCTCGTTGCACCGCGATTCGATATACCGTGGTGGACTCCAATCCCCTGGACGAACAAACTTGTCTTGGTAGTGCTGGTCGACATAGTCCAACATGAACCGCAGGCCGCCAGAATTTCTAGCCTTGGAGCCCACTGACATGGTCCATTTGGCAGCTATTTCTGATCGTTCGTGGCGAGACTGCCGCATTTCCTGGGTAAGCTGTTGAAGCTCGTGAACAAGGTCCCTCTGGATCCATTGACGCAGAAGATCCATGTTTGGAAGGGGCCTTGAAGATTGTGCTTCGGCTTGGCTTGGCCAGTATCACCGGCACTAGGGGTAGTATGCTGTATCCCAAGAATGGGGCCCTGCACTATCGACACCAGCAGGTATCAGCTATGTGGCCATTTCCAACCTTCCAAATCGATCCATGACAATCTATTGGGGGATTACCAAGGGATATCGGGTGGGAACTCGCCGTCAGGGCCGTCGAAGTCGGGGAGGTTGTGACAGTAACCAGGCAGGAAGGCAGGAAGCATAGTAGGACTGGTCGAAGTAATAGTCTTGGTGGACGGAGTCGCGAGTGGTTGCCGTGAGCGAGGTCTTGATGCGTCGCGTAGCACTACCATCGCCCTGGTAGTACCTCTGCTACCACAGGGATTTCGAAATGCAAGAAACAGCTGCAGTCAGATATTATCGGCCGGGCCGGCGTTCGCGGCGTCTGTCGAAGGCGGTCGATGGTCTCTCAAGCTCCCTCGGCCAGCTGCTCGTCGTGGTTTACCCGCCGGCTGTTTTGTGCTGCCACCGCGCGCGACGCGGCAGCCGATCAAACTTGAAGTCAGGTGACGAGTCCCGGCCACCGGCTTATCGATAAGCGCAGCTAACGGCTTCGAAACTACTACCGTGCTAAGTCTCGAATAAGTTCTAAAGCCACCGTCTCAAGTCTCGAATAAGTTCTAAAACCACCGCTCTACGTCTCGGACAAGCCTTCAGCGGAACCTGTCGGCCTTAGTTCCCCCCGTGCATGGGCGTATAGTGTAGCAGTAGCCACGACAATTCGTTCCGGGGGCTGCCCGTGGCGGTCGAGCCCGAAACCCCGGGCCCAGCTTCACCGAGATCCTTGCCGGCGCCGTCTCCCAGGGCGTCGCCCCGCTGCCTAGTATTACTACGTCAGGGCCCCCGGGGGACAAATCTTGTACCTCATCACTATCTCGTCGTCATCCCCGCCCTGACAAATGCACAACCGTTGAAGAAAGTCGATCCATCCGGTGCCTGTGGCCACGCGAACTTCATCTCGATCTCCCGAGTCACGCCCAACCCCCCACGACATCCACAGCTCATGTCTCCGACAGTCCGAGAGTTTCGACAAGCAAGTGCGTTAGAGAAGGGTTAACAGATCTGGAGGACGTTCCTCAAGCGTATTGCCAAGTTCGCCTCGCTCCGTTGTCCGTCCTCCGTCGATACACGCCCCTCTCGGCGTGTCGGGGCCCAGGCCAGTTCCTCCGAGCCCGTGCTAACTGTGCGGCGTCATCAGGACTTCCTATTCGCCTCGAAACGTCAGTATGGAGCGTCTACACGGACGTCGGCCGTCCATAGACAGCCTGTCCTCCACGCTCGCACCCACCGGTCCCTTAGACCCGGCCACCCTTGACGACATCCACGCCGTCGCCGCGAACTCACCGACTCTCACCAGCTTCTCGCTCACCCCGTCCAAGCGAAAGTCCGTCGTCCCCGAGCAAACCGGCCTGAACCGTATATACAGTTTGGTCAAAGGCGTTGTTGGGGCCAGCAAGGACTCCCCGGACCCTGTGCCGAAAAGGTCCAAATCCGACTTTGGTAACAAGAACGACGACGCCGCCAGTATCCGGTCGGGCTATTCCCATATCGATGTTTCCAGCGATGTCTCCCATGTCGCGTCTCCGACATCCGCCACCGGAACGACAAAGCCGTCGGATGCAAGCCCCATCAGTCCTTTCCAAGAGCTCATATCTCCGATCAAAGGCCCGACGAGGAAGACTATCATAATAGACCGAATGGCGACCAGGACGCCCCAACTGGAGGACCGAAAAAACTCCGCGATAGAGAAACTATACGGGGAATCGAGTAGAGCGAATAGCGCTCGGTCCTTAACCTCGATAGGGCAAAGGACGCCGGGCACGGCCACTTTCCCTCGAACCGATGCAGCTTATCAGGCTCAGGCTCCGTTCGAAAACCCGGACCCACGGACCGAGTTCGGTGTTGATCCAGAATACGACTCTTTAGCGACATCTTTGAACGAGGGGTCGGCCGTTCTGGTTGACGCTCAAAATCAGCAGGCACATTCCAGACGTGAGAGTTTGATGAGTGTAAACTCTGGCAGAGGATACGATCCTTTGAGCACACAGCCTGCCGACATAGGTTTGGAAGACGATCCGGACAATGAACCAGAAAACGATGCAGACAACGATAGAGCGAGTGAGATATCGACTGATGACGATGACGATGTCATTGAAATGGGTGGGTATCTGGGCAAAGTATCGGGGCTGGGGAAAGCTTTGAACGACAAAAACCTGGAGGCCTCACTAGCCAAGGCAGAAGTTGTGGCATCAAATGCTGTTACCCCTGGCAAAGATGGTCGGAGGACCTCAACTTCAACATCAGCGATTCAATCTCCAACAACTACAGCCTTTTCACCCAGCGTGTCTAGGCATCAGTACAGAACCTCTATCGACAAGACCCTGGAACTCCCGATCGAGGACAGTTTGGATAGGGATATCATCACTGAACCCGTTCCTCATTACCCCTCTGTTGGATCCTCTTTGCTTGGTTCTAATGAAGCGCCTATTCGTGATATCTACAACGTCAAAGAATCCGACTCTCCAGACAAGCTCCAAGAAATAACCTCAATGCCTGATGTTAATGAAGCCACCCAAACCCCAAAGCTGCGCTCAAAAAATACCGCGCAACATGGCCTCCTTAAACGAGGGTCATCATCGTCTTCTATCACTACTGGGACAACTACTACCGGTAGGGGAGACCAAGGGACCGCAGAAATGTCTAGGTCCTTTGGACAAGAAAGCCATCTACAAGCCTCCCAAGCATCTTCCAACTTACACCAGAACGAAGCCCAAGTTGGTGCAGCACTAATGCGGCTACGACAAGGGAAGGGATTATCAAGGGATTTCTGGATGAAGGATGAAAAGTGCAAAGAGTGCTTCATCTGCCAGAAACCATTTACAACATTCAGACGAAAGCACCACTGCCGTAAGTTTGTGTTCTTGAGACGCGTCAAATTGTTTCAGGATCAGTTGAGTTGACAATCATAGGTACATGTGGCCAAATATTTTGCTCGAAATGCACCACCCTCGTCGACGGGGATAAATTTGGTCATACTGGAAGCATGAGAGTGTGTATCAGCCCTTGCCTTAAGATTCTCGAGAACTATCAAGACGATGGCAGCTCGGAAAATGAGGCCAACTACGCTTTCAAGCCTTCTCGGAGGGTTCCTTCAAACAACACCCCCAAAACTCCGAAAGGTGCTAGGCCGATGTCCGGAGGGTATGACAATACGACTACAACCCCCAAGAAACGGCCCAATAGAATAGGGACGAGGCCAGGGGCTGCTTTGGATTACGAGGCTGGTGGTGTTGCCAGCCCGAGCCGTCCAAGCAGTGCAAGGTCGATGCGACGGCCCGTCAGTTCATACAATCTTCTCCAACAGTCCCAACAGCCCGCTGTGATGCCTCCTCGCCATCAACATTCGAAATCGACGAACCGATGGTCCATTTTCAGCCAACTCCAAAACCCTGAGCTGAATTCTCTGGAGGACCGTCGCGCCCCATTCCAAGATATCTCCGGCGACGCTTTCAAATACCCTATCGCCAAAGATAGCATTATCGATCCTGAGCTTGCTCCTTACATGAGCGATGAAGATGCCGATGGTGAAGACGAACCTATGGGCATATTTGCTACAATTGCTCCAAAGTTCCAAAGCGCCCAGGAAGATGAGATGCTCAAACAAATTGCGGCAAACGCAAATGCCATGGCAAATACGCCCACGGAAGGCAGCAGCGGCCCTATCAAGCCACCTAATCGCCACAAGAAAACGGTGTCGATCTCTGCACTGTTACCTCAATCGAGTCCAAGGTCACATGCTGCACCATCGCAAGGCCCCCACCTAGGGCACAGACGAAGGAAGTCCGGCTACAGCATGGGACCTCAAACCCCAATCGTCTCTCAAAACTATCTAGCCCTTCTGCAAAAGTCCAACCATAATCACAAACAGTTATTGACGCCTGGGAATCGAAATTCTTTTGGTGCTCTTCTCGGTGCCCCTCTAGACTATGGCTTTGTCAAGCAGCTCAAACCCAAGATAGAGTTGAATACAGCATCCGTTCAGCATGTCAAACGCCTACTCTATCAACTACTGGAAGCTGCTCAAATCGATAACGTGAAAGCGTGGGAATCCGCTCTGCTACCGGTCATCTTCAAATGCACGGACGAGGTGAAGCCCGATGTTCGGAATGGAGAATCTATTGACTTACGCTACTATTGTAAGATCAAAAGAATCCCAGGTGGAAAACCGAGAGATACTCACTACGTCAGTGGCGTTGTCTTTACAAAGAACCTCGCCCTGAAGTCTATGCGGCGGACAATCCCCCATCCCCGGATCGCTGTTGTCGCCTTCCCTGTGGAGTATCATCGACACCAAGCCCATTTCATGAGTCTCGAACCCGTGATCGCTCAAGAGAAGGAACACCTCCGCAATATTGTCAACAGAATCTTGTCGCTGAACCCAACCATCGTCCTTGTAGAAAGGGATGTCAGTGGCCTCGCTCTCGATTATCTCAAAGAACACAACGTTGCGGTAGCAATGCGTGTCAAGCCAGCCGTTATCGAAGCCGTGGCACGCTGTGCGCAAGCGGATATCATCATGTCCGCTGAGGAGACAACGTTCAGAACTCATCGTGTTGGGAAATGCCTATCCTTTGATGTGAAGACATATACCCACAAGGACATTACAACAGCTAACAACCGGAGAACATACATGTACTTTTCAGGGTGCAAGGGTGACTTGGGATGTACGATCGTGCTCCGAGGCGCCAATGCGTCCACCCTTGCCAAAATCAAGCAGGTAACCGAGTTTATGATATACGCCGTCTATAACATGAAGCTGGAAACTTGCTTGATGGAAGAACAGGGTGCTATCATCCCTGACTCCATCATTGAAGGATCACTTGAACGCAGCAATACTATACGGCAGGATAAGCAAGCGGAAAAGACAAGTGCCGAGGTAGCACCCTGCGCTGATACTAATCAGAAGATGGAACCCGAGGCCGCTATTGTCGCCCCGCAGTTATCAGAAGAGCCTGGAACGATCGCCGACGAGAAGTCAGAGATCCCTGGATGCGACGAGTCCAAAGCTAGTAATACGCAGGGCAGTGAAAACCCGACTGAGGCTGAGCCTCCGATCTCAAAATCTCAATCAAAGCTCATCCTCGAGTCTTCGGAAGACTACCCAGACGATCTACCGGCTCCGAATTACTATAGCGAATATGTTAAAGAGCATGAGAATAAAATCTTATCGGTCTCGCCTTTCGTCAAATTCGCTCAACCTCACCTTCTCATGAGAGCACGCGACTTTGAGCGCCGACTAGAGTATCTCAAGCGACAAATCAAGCAGACATCAGCCGACGACCCTGAAAAGGCCGGGGATGTTGGAGAGGAGCCGTTCGAGTTGATCACTCCGGAAATGCTCCATGGTACTGTTTCGAGCAAGAGTCGGAAGATGAACGAACTTGTCCGTGCTGTCCACGAAGCCGAGTACGACAAGGTTTTGTTCATCTATGAGACTCAAAAGAAGCAATGGGAAAACTATCTTGCCCAGAATGCGGATCTGTTTGACCCACTCGAGCACCAGCGCATTGTCACGTTGTATAGTATGGTCAGCTCAGACACCCTGATCCCTTGCCAGGGGCCGGAGATGATACTTTTCGAATTCTACAACGGCGAGCCAGATGACAACGAGTATCGCGACCGAGACTACTCTAGAGAGGCGGATTGCACCCTCGGCCAGTATGTTCACGATCTAATCGTTACCAGAGACTTCTTGTGCGACACAGGATGTAGCAAGCGAATGATGGAACACCACCGACTGTATGTCAATGGGGAAGCTAAAGTCGGCGTAACCATCGAAGCCTACCCGTGCCCAACAAAAGGAGATGAAGACGAGATTTTAATGTGGAGCGTTTGCAAATTTTGTGCCGACAAGACGCCCACAGAGCCTGTCCGTATGAGTGATTCCACCTGGAGGTACTCTCTTGGGAAGTTCTTGGAAACCTTGTTCTGGAGTGTTGGTCTCAAATCAAACAAGAATGGATGCCTCCACGACTTTTGCCGCGACCATATCCGCTACTTTGGAATGCAAAATCATGCTGTCAAATTTGAATACAGCCCTGTCGAGCTGATGGAGGTCATTGTCCCCCGTCCCAAGGTCGCATGGAAGCCAGAGCTTGACCTCAAGATGAAGAACGAGATCTATCTCAACATGAACAGCAAGATTAATCGGTACTGGGACACAGTCGTTCAGCGCTTGAAGAGTATTAATGTCGAAACCGTCACTGCGGAAAACCTCGAAGCCTGCAAAGCCGAGATCCAGTCTCTTCTAACCAGGGCGGAAGAAGAACGGACTTGGTTAATCATCAAGCTCCAGGAAAAGTATACTGACTCCCGCTATTACGAGGTCATTCCCCTCAACAGGGCCATGAGAGCGCTCCAGGAGCGGGTCTCTGACTGGGACAATGAATTCACGGACTTTTACGAAAAGTTCTTCCCATCCGAAAAAGATATCACAAGGATGGCAACCGCCCAGCTCAGAAAGCTCTTCCTGGACAAGAGTTCAACAACCAGTTCGGCACCGACTGATACCGAGTCTACGACAACGGTAGATAAAGAGTCGATCCAATCCGTCCCGATGGATGACTCGATAGTTCTCTCTCCGACGACAACAGTCAGACGACCGTCACAGATCAGCCACGAGGCAGCGCAGGAAATGTTGACATCAGTTGTAGAAGACCACAAAGGGCAGAATGTCCCGCTATCCGCGACTGAGTCAAGACAAGATAGTATCTCGGATCCTAGCAGTAGCCAGTCCAATTCCATGGAGCTGAAACCCGAGCACGAGCCACATAGGACAACGGACACTGCGGCACGAGATGACGGGAGCTCACAAGGAGCCTCCCCGGAACACTCCTCCAGTCCGGACATCACAAGAACGAACTCGTTGTCTGCTAGCGTTCAGACAATCCCGTCCGTGACTGACGAGACTGCAGAGTCCAGCCCAACGACCAGCAGCCCTGTGCTCGAGCGCCATACACCCAAGAGAACCGAGAGTACCGGGCAAGTTGTAGCGGCACCTGGCCCAGTGGAGGCCCCAAGCCAAAAGCAACCAGAGCAGAAGGAAGACAAGGAACAGAAACCACAAAAAGAACGGAACGACACACCGGCTACTAGCGAGCCACCCCAGCTGCCGGCTTCCTCATTGCCGGTCTTGAAAAGTTCAATGAAGCAACGAAAGGGCCCGTCCCCCATCCCTCCTCCTGGCCGCCCCATTGGACCGTATGGAACTTCAAGGACGTCCACCAATGCATCGACGATATCATCTGGTTCAACAACGAGGGGGCTTGGGCTCACTCAATCCATGCGCCCTAGCGATCTTCTAAGGAAGAAGAGCGAGAAGGGCAAGAAACTCCAGAAACCGCCGCCTGAACCGAAGCCGGATCGGCAGAAAGATAAAGTCAAGCTCTCGGACCGTATGAGGCATGTCACGACGAGCCTTACGGGCAAGGGTCATAACAAGCCAACGCAGCTACCGATTCCTCGCGCTCATCAAATGGGCGCATTGAGCACGGGGCCTAGGGTTTCGAGCCTCGCAAAACGGTTTGAGGAACTCAGCCGAGAATTCCAGCGAGAGCGGGAGAATAACGAACGGCGAACGCTTGCAAATCGGCGGTCTCGTGCATTCCCAGTTACTTCTATGCAGCCGGTGGTTGAGGTTTTCAAAGACATTAGGCAAGCTACTTTGGAGTTATCTGATGATGAGATTGATACGATTGAGACGCCGTCTCCGAAGCCGAAGATGCCAACCCCCGAAGCTAACAAGTTCGCGGAGAACATGGATGTGACGCAACATACGAAGAAAAACCCAGAGACGGAATCAGAAGCCCAATCAGAGCTCCCACCAAAAACAAGTGAAGACGAGCCAGCAGCAAAGCCTGTTGAAGATTCCCCGGACGAGCCATCCACAGAAACTCGACCGAAGACCGCGGAGAACGAAGCTGAGGCCAGCGATACAGAGGTGTCAATGGTTAGCGACAGTGAGACCTCCAAGATATTATCTGCCGTTGCTGAAGAGGTCCTCAAGGTCCCCGATGTCTCCGATGAGATCAAAGCTGAAGTGGAAGGCCTGCAGCGAAGCGAGCGATCTTCGTTGATGAAGTTGCTCACCAACTTTTGGTCTGAACGGTCTGCCAGCGGCTGGAGCGCGCTCGAGTACCCGCTCATGCCGTCGGACCACGTCTTCCTCGATTCGGACGTCATTGTACGTGAGGATGAGCCCAGCTCTCTGATCGCGTTTACACTCGACCTATCAGACTTCAACCAGAAGCTGCTGCAACTGAGAGCAGATGCGATGAACAGTCTTGAGAACTCTGTGGGCACGATTGTGCACGATGGGACGACGCATCATCACCACCAACATCCGAGCGAGCTAGACCATGCCGTACAGCGATCGCTCTTGCGCGAGACGGGGACGCATCTACGGTATCAGTTCCAGGAAGGCAATGCGAAGATGTACTGCAAGGTCTTCTTCGCAGAGCAGTTTGATGCCTTGCGCAAGAACTGCGGCGTGGCCGACCGGTTTATCGAGTCGCTGTCTCGCTGCATGAAATGGGACTCGAAGGGCGGGAAGACGAAGTCTGTGTTTTTGAAGACGCTCGACGACCGGATCATTCTCAAGCAACTTTCTCCGATCGAGACGGCTGCCTTTTTGAAATTTGCGCCGTCCTACTTCCATATTATGTCGGAAGCATTGTTCCACGAGGTATGTGTGCCTGTTGGCATTTTTCAGCGGACCCTTGACCCTTGACGGATTGTTGATGAATTTGGGGTATAGCTTCCAACTGCGATTGCAAAGATGCTGGGTTTCTTTACCATCTCCATCAAGAATCCAAATACCGGCACAGAGCTGCGATGGGACCTCCTCGTGATGGAGAATCTATTCTATGATCGAAAGATGTCGAGGGTACGTATTGCTACTAGAGCCGAACGCGGGGTCACTCACACTAACGGGGTGACATGCAGACATTCGACCTCAAGGGCTCCATGCGGAACCGGTACGTACAGGAGACTGGCGAACAGAACGAGGTCCTCTTAGACGAAAACATGGTGGACTACATTTGGAAGAACCCGTTGTTTGTGCGCGAGCACTCGAAGAAGCTCCTCCGCGCCAGTTTGTGGAATGACACGCTATTTTTGGAACGCAATCAAGTTATGGATTACTCGCTTATGGTGGGTATCGATGACAAAAGAAAGGAACTCGTAATCGGACTTATCGGTAAGTTGCATTGCGTAATTACCCTGTTTCCAGGTTTCCAGTCTCACCTGGTGCCATATGATTGGCTTGGTCTGTTTCCCGTGATGGATGCTGACCACTTGCTTTGGTTTCAACAGACTGCGTGAGGACATACACGTTTGACAAAAAGATTGAGAACTATCTCAAGTCATCAGGTATTGCTGGCGGTGGTCGCAACAAGCCGACTGTCACGAGTCCGAAGGAGTACAAGCGGCGGTTCAGAGAGGCTATGGAGCGATATGTACTTGAGGCACCAAAGTATGACACTTCCTGACCCCGCCTACCCAAACAGTTGACGAGGCAGACTACCCCCTCTCCATCGCCTACCGTGTTTGAGGGGGGCAACCTAACTTTAGACATCTATGGATTGCTAATCTGACATCGTTACGGTCTAGTTGCTGGAGACAGCCGAGGGTTACCTGGTTGAATCCTGTGGGGATCCCGTTTACTGCGCGCAGGGAGGCAGAGGAGGCGCAGAAGCGAGAGCTGGAGTCTGCTGCTACTTGAGTTGTTGGCGTTTTGGATTGCCGATAGGCGCCCTGGTGTTGTTCCTGCTTTGATGGCGGAAGATTGTGTGCCACAGGCACAGGCACAGGCATAGGCATAGGCATAGGCATATCGAGGCGCTCGCGGGGTGTGCATCAGGTTGGGTAACATGACAACCATTTGTGTATTTATTTCTTTTTCTGCTTTCGTTTACTCATGCCTTGCACGATGCGATGGCTTATATTCACCGGGAGCTTTGGCGCTAGCGACGCGGCGCGGATGGGTTTGAAGGCGGCACAGCATCGCGTCCAGATACATGTCGCAAACAAGCAAGCGGGTTCCTGGTGTTTTGTTTCAGGTCGGAGTTTGGGGAGATGCGGGACTGACGACAGTGCATGCTTATTGGTGCTGTCTGCTTATTTTTTGTTCCAGCAGTCGACATGCCGATATATCGACATCATGCGTGAGACGGAGCTCTACGGCGACAGCGAGCTAGATCTAGAAGAAAGGTGTATATTTACGTTTGTTAGATTAGGCTTGTATTTTAAAAATACGCAAGGCTGTTACATGCTAACTTGTCTGGCGATGATGGTATTGCTGCCTCGGGTTCTGCCTACTGAGCTGCCGCGCGTGCATGTACAGCTGGAACATTGGATATCCGTCCCGACAGCCTCCATGCGCCGTCCGCCTGTGGCTCCACTGCATCGCAGAGTAGGCTAAACTAGCTATAGATCTCCAAAAGAGTTAGGTTTATGGTTGAGAATGTGTGTCGTGCTAGCGCCATATAGGGCATATGGTCGTGAGGCAGCCGTGCGCGCGTGCAGCCTGGCGCCATGGCCTGGCTAGGCCTACAGTCAAACTCGAGATCGAGTTGTAAACCTAAATTACACGCCGCCGTGCAAGCATGCGTAATTGAAGATCGAGATTTATATTCCAAAGGCCCGTCCGGCTAGTGTGCAGGTTGGCTGCACATGCAGTGTTAATGTTTCGGGTAGCTGCACTGCACACCCGACACCGAGATTATACGTATACTAATCAATCAATTATCCAAATTGGGACATTAGATTACCCTCAACTTATTTTCGAATACGCGCACCGCGCCGCGCCGTACCGCGAGGTAATTTAGTGTTTTAACGTTATTCTCGCTCGGTTATCCACGAGGCTTCATAGATACCGTCGGTTCAATTCGATATAATTCCCCTGTGCCTGAATTAGTATCTGGCCGGACCCCCAGCTAGAAAAAGAGGCGACAGGATGACAGATTGATGAAATCGAACACCCATATGTCGGGGTGGGCGAGTTCGAGAGCTAAGCCACCATTTGAACTGGATTGGCATTATCATGCCATGGGACACCAGCTTACGTGCATACAATCGCGGCCGCTTTATATTTAGCTAGAGCGTGCATGTATGCATGTATGCCCCGGACGGCCATGCATAGATCTGAAACGCGCGGAGGGAAGCTGACAGCCTGCGCGGGTTGACACTGCAATCATCTTCCTTGCCCATAGCGTATGTGTGCGCGCGGGTACCCGTTAATTAACTGTGGACCGTTTGTATGTTCGTGCACGATTGATCGATGGCTTGCTCTAGATAGATGTGGTCGAGTGGAACACCCCCAAATTTCAAATACAAAAAAGGTGGTGTTACGCAAGCGTGTGCTGCGACCAGCTGGATATACTAGCATGATGCTGGAACAGGTGAAGGAATGTGCCCCGCCGTGGCGGCGAGCCTGACGGTTAGCCAAGTTGTAGAACTCGACGGGGTAACGGAGCGTACGCAGCTTGTGGATACATTATGGCATTGATGACACGATAATGTGGAGCACTTGCACTTCAGGCGACACAAAGGATCCGAGAGCCCTGCCATTGGTGGTGGTGGCTGGAGCTGAAGCGTGCGTGTGCGCGCACACGAGAGGTTGAAACCCATCGATATCACTATCGGTAAGCATCGGCCCCGGCCGTTTGGATTTAGATTTGTAAGTCTGGCGCAAAAGTCAACTAGAGCCCCAAATCCAAAGGCGGGGAGTGCACCAGGCAAGATGCCGTTGCATACCGGCAGGCGCCCCGCCGCTCACGCTGGGCTTGATATAGCGGTTTGAATGTATGTAGACGTTGAGCGGCCCATACGTCCTGACAAATGCCCAAAGTGATCTGATTATCGATCGATCAAAGTTGCCGCCAACCCGTCAGCACAGTTCCATGGATCGTATTTGGACCGGGTGGTTACGTTATTAGCAACATAACATTATGTGCCGCTGTGAGCTGGACGCTGGACGACGGGCAAACAGATCTGAAGGCGCGGAGTCGCTAGCCACCCCCGCACGAGCGAGTAAACAAAAAAACCGACTAGGCAGTTGCGCAGTGCCATCGATGTTGTGCACGTAATTTCAGATAAAATTTAAATAGATCGTGTGTTTACCGCGAGGGGTGGTAATTGTTGTTGACATGGCAAGTGTGCCTTCTGCCTGTGCACCACGCTGGCTGGTGGGACTATTACCCCAGATTCTCTGGTACCTCCGCACTAGTACGAGGGTATTCGAAGCATCGCACAGAAAGCCGAGGCTATATTCCTATTGTTACAGGGTGCGCTATGCCCCCGTAGAGACCTTTGTGGGGTCGACCTCGACCTCGGCCTCAGACTTCGTAGAGGTGGGTTTAATTTCAAAAAGCTGATTTGTGCAGCGTTGTTATGAAGAAAACCTTTTCAGCCTCTGGTCCCGCGCATCGGAATGCTATTTTCGGGTGCAGCGACGGGACTGGACCATCTGATTTGTTCGGTTTTTTATTTTATTTTATTCCCTGCGGCGGGTGAATTGAATAGGGGCTAAGGGCTTACCAAGGGATGGTAACCTTGGAGATGTTGTGCATTAGCGTTCGCTGGCTTAGTGTCGCATGTCGGTGTAGACGGGGGGGCCACAAAGATGCGTGCCGCACAAATTTCAAGGGAATTCAATTCCCTTATTCGCGCGCCTGATGAGGCTCGCGCGGCGAGCGTGCGACAATGGCACAGTTGCACCGGAACTAGGTAGGCACAAGAAGCTGACTCTGTGAGATGACAAAGGGGTGATAATGATATTCTCAGCTAGGAAAATCAACTGATTGCGACGAGATTCCGTCGGGATTCGGAGGGAGGCGTCTTTAGAATATTGCTTCCTCGATACCAACCGGCTAATATGCGTATTGTGCGCACGGAAGGAGAACTTTAGTGTGTGTGGGAAATTAAAGATCAACTGCACTTTTGTCCTTCTCAAGCCAACGGAGAAGCCGCAAGTCTGCAGGATCTAGTGCGTCGCAGCAAAGGTATATCTGCAAGGTGTTAATCAGTTGGAAATTAATTACGTGTTTGTGTACTTCTAGTACAGAGTACGTGTTATAGTAATGCTCTTGAAGAGCTGACCGTTCGGTAAAACCTGCTTTGGCTTAGCCCAATGCATAAAATATCGCTGCAAAATGTATGTCTTGCAGGAGGCAAACGGACTCACTCGCTCAGTCGACAGACACTGCTCCTTCCAGGGAGCTTACGCGAATGAGCTTAGCGGAGGTGTCAACATCTTGATTCCAGCCAGCTCTGGCCATTGTTCAAGTGCGATTCGTATTAGGAATCTCGACGCACGCACAACTGCATTGACTGCGTCACTCCTCTTGCATTCCAGCCTGAGGTTTTGAAAGTTAATTCGCTCATTCTGAATATATGGAATCCATCGATTGGTTGACGGGCACAGCGCACAGAAGGCTTCGCGTCTACCAAGATGTGCCAAACACAGCCTCTGGTGTCTCTGCGTGCAGTTGGATGTCCACATACAATATGCAGATGTGAAACCGAGGAGTTAAGCTGGGCTATCATGATCGGGTTGGCAGCGGGGGGTTTGGAAGGTGGTGCCGCGTCGAGTCCGCTTTGGTACCGGCTTGGGGGTACCGTCGCGAGGGAGCGAGCGCCGACAAGCAGACCTCACCTCGCCCTTCGAATGGGGTCCCTTCTTCGACCGCGGGGAGGGCCGGTCGAAGATAAGGGGGTGTAATTGGGATGTTGCTATGACCCGAAGGCTAGGGACCGTCCTGGAGTAAGGACAATCTCATCTGGGGCCAATCGCAGTGTTGATACGCTCAACTGGTGCCAAATATATCACCTCTGTCGATATACTTAGCACGCAACCAAAGATTCCCAGCGAAAGGGGAAGCAGACTTACCGAGCAATCGTTCCCAGCCGTCCGATGCTGCCGCCGCTGGGAATGATGCCAAGTACCGTTGTGCGGCGGCGGCAATCGGGGCAGAGGCTGGTGCTTGCTGGAGCGAGGCCTGGTCGGACTCCAATCAGAGGAGGGTAGCTGCATACGCCACCTGGCCTGCATTGGACTTTCGGACAGGGCGGTCGAGGGTTGAGGGCGATGTCATGGAGGCAAGTGTATCACTACGACCAGGGCTCAGTGGAGGGGAGGAGAGTGGTGTCTTGTTTCTTTCTGGGGCTCGCAGGCGAAACAGCAACGGGCAGCCGTTGTCTCGAGAGCCCGCCGGGGACCGTCGCAGGACGCTTTAAAGGACGACCACCCCGTCTCTTGACAACCTCATCTCGTCTTTCAACCGCATCGTATTCTAACCGCATCGCCTTTCTGTCCAACGTCTCGATCTCTGTTCGCTGGCCGTCTAGATCTGTCCTCGCATACTGTCCTCTACTTGAGTATATCCACTTTACCGCACACTCCGCCAAAGAAGCCCATCCACACGCCGGCCGCCTGGACCCTTCTGCAATAAACCCCCCCATCCGAACATTATAAAGCCCAACTGCAGCCGTCGCCACTGCGCCTTTGGATCGCTAAAGCAGCCTTGGATCTTGTCTCGATCTTTCGTCTATTCTTGTCACGAAACGCTCCAGGCCGACCTTACCGCATCCGTCCACGCACATTGGCCTCAGCCAGGCACGTCACCTGCACCGAGCTCCTGCATAATTTCTTGCCCAATATCCCACTCGCGGAAACGAGAAGGATCAGGCCGCCCAGTCAGAGCCTGAGTAATCAGCCTGGGTACAAAAGGCCCTTTCCTCGCTGCAAACGGCCTACCTTGATATTACTCGAACCTTGGAACGCGTCCCAATCTTACATTCCTTTTCTCTCCTCGTACCACGGCGCCGCCAATCACCAACATATCCTATTTCAATCCGACCAATAACCAGCATTCGTCAGATCAAATACTCCCCGAACACACCTGAAGAACAAAGAAATAACCGCCTCCTCCCTTCACATACCTATTAAAGCATACAAACTACAAATTACAAACTCTACACACAAACACTCGCGCATATATTTATATACTTGAGTATATATATATCCCTCGCAATGGACTACAACACCCGCCGCCCAGCACTGCCAACCCTGAGCCGTTCCGTCCCACGTCTCTCAATCATCATCAAGGACTCGCGCTTTCCAGAATCCAAACACTGCCTTTCACCCAGCTCGCCCAGCTCTCCGCGCACAGGCCGTAGCAAAGGCATCGCAACCGTTGTCGTCATGTCGCCACGCCTCTTTTCGCCCGTTGGCACTCCAAAGCTCCTCTCGCCTACCTCCTCGCGCCGCAGCAGCGACGAATCAACCACCAGCCGACGGGGATCGCGCGCCTCTGCCAGCATGGCGGCCGCCGCCAGTCGGAGAAGGGAGAGCATCATCTACCGCAACGAACGGGAGTACGACTCGGCTGCCACGGCAGTCGTCGAGCGCAAGATCGCCTCACCATCGTCGTCCGATAACGATTTCAGGGACGAGGACTTCCCGTCAACAAGGTCTGCTGTCGGACCAACGGTGACGAAAGTGCGTGCGTACTCGACCACGTCGCTCAAGTCGCGGCGACGGGTTGCCAAGGCTGCGTCTATGGTCATTCAGGAGCAGGCACCTATCACAATTTCCGGACACAGGCGACGGTCGAGTATCGTTGTCGTCCACAACTGCTCGCCATCGTCATCTGCCGCTAATCGGGAGTTCTCCGATATGCCAGAGGAGAGCGATGACGATGCCTAGTCACCACCTATTTCTTTCTTCTCTTTCATCCAACTTTTAACAATTTTAATGCCTTCTGATGTATATATTTACGACACGATTTTGCTTTTTTGCTTGGATTCGGCGATATTCCAATGAGTCAATCGGTGTTATGTGGCTGGTCTGGGTAGACGGAACGGGTGCTGGGAATCGGTTTTCAGGACGGACGGGTAGTTCGCCGGGGTGTTCAACGAGACAGATGTCATCTGTTCTTCGTTTTTGCTTTCGTTTTTGACATTTACGACCTTTTAACGATGACGAAAAAAAAAACTGTATATTATACTATTATCTCACGGCACAGCTAGGAAGCTGCTTGCTATTCGCTTGTACCTATGGAGTTTCACGGCCCTGCGAAAGGGAAAAAAAACATCACTGTTTTTGATGTCTAGACTCTTCTTCTCTTCCATTTGATCGTTCAATATTTATTGCAATGCCTAAGGATCCTGACTCGTACGAAGAGCTCATGTGTTCACACGCCAAAGCAAATCCTCCCCCAAACCCCCCCAAAAAACAGGGAGTAGTCATCCTTTGCAACAAATCGAGACGCTATTCAAGGGCCAGTCAACGTAGAGCCCCAAACGCCTTGCAAGTCAGCATTTTGCCTGCCAGTGCACCTTCGCCCACTGCCTGACGGACGGTCATATCGACTAATCCTAGCACAGGCAACGGGTCGGTGAAAATATCCACTTTACCCACAACATGGCCTTAAATCCAGGCGCCCAGCCCACGGGACAAGGACCAGGCCACCAACGTGCTTGGTGCCATACGGAGCACATACAGTATATTATACGAAGTGCGTGCACGACATTCGATTTGTGCACCGCCGCTTTCGTGGTGACCATCTATCTACTTCAGTATCCATCTATATATCTGTCGGCGGTGACAGGCATGCGCCCCGTAGCTGTCGAATCAGATGGTATATCCACAGCGTCACATCCCCGCCCATGTTGCAGATACATACGTTGCAGATACATATGTTGCAGATACAGATACAACGGCTATACCTACGCGTATACGTATATACCTAGGTACTTACACAAGATACACCGGACGGACTCGCCGGTCCACCCGGTTGCGTGGTTGTGGTGCGCATGGATGGAGGCTGTCGGTCAGTGTCAGTCGGTCGGTCTGTCTGTACATGTCACTGGGTCTGTCGGCCGTCGGTCAGATGTATAGTAGTGGGCTATAGGATCGTGTGTATAGCAGGCGCAGGTAGCGGACAGGCAGAACAGTGTACACACGTTGGTGGCCCGTGAGTATGATATGACCCTGGCGCCTGACGAATAGGAGACCTGAAACGAGGGTGCGACGCGAGGTCCACTGCGGGTCTTTTTAGCCTGTGTTTGGGATTATTTTGTTTGTTTGCTTTGCCGGCCGAGCGAGGTTGGTGGTGATGTTGCAAGTTGCAAGTTGCGGCTGCGGTTGCGGTTGGGCGCGATGCGATGAGATGAGATGCGATGAGCTCTCTGTTGGTGGTTTTGGCGGGTGGGTTGGTGAGGAGGGGCGGTGCAGAGGATTCGATAGAGCCATCGGGCGGTCGCCGTGTTCGATGTTGTTTCTATCGGGGAAGGTGGTGTCGAAGGAGCGGGAAGTACGAAGTGTGTCTTTCGAATGTCTCGAAATTGGAGGGGGCCGCTGACCGTCTGTGTCAGCTGTGGTGGGGCCTCACGAGTCTGCCGCCGCACGTTGGTGCGGCAGGTGCGCAACGCATTGCGGTGTTGCATTTTTGTAGGTGCGGCGTCCATCTGCACGCCATCGATGGAGACGCGATAGGCGGGAGCAGGCATTCTGCGCTTAGCGGGCTAGTTTGCGTGGCAGGCCTGCTGGTGGTGCATAACGTATGCATGTATTCCGTGCAGATGAGCCTCTTACACAGACTAGTATAGCGCACATGGTCAAGTTGGAAAACATCGAGAGCTACTAACTCGAAGCGGCAGCTTTCACTCCAGCACATCCGTCACGTCATAGCTTCACGCAAGTGGTCCATAACCTACCTAGCTAGATCCGGTCTTATCGATAAATGCTATTCGATACAATCTATATAAGTGCAGTGCTCACGATTGTCACGCTCGGATGCTACCCGTCCGCTGGCATGTCACTTATGAGTCATGCATGGCTCGAGTCAAAACCGGATCAACTGGCTGGTGCCTGCATCAGGTATAAACCAACCGCCACCGTGGTTTGACAGGGCCATCATAATCCTCACAGATATGGAAATAACGTTATAACGTCAACCTGCTATCACAGTTGGCATACCAATGCGCATCAAGATTGCCCCAACCTGCAGCCTGGAGCACAAGATTCTATGGCCATAAGCTTCTTTTGGCGCTATCGGTATATCAAGTTTGTGAACCACAGCACGGTGAATCGTCTCAAAGCCGGATTCCTAGACTACCAGATCCGTAGAACCGTGCGAATACCCACACACTTCCCGTTATGCGTTCGTAATAATATCGATATTATCGACGAACGCAGGTGGGTAATTTGATGACAACGTATGTATCGACCTAGGTAGAGTCACAAAGGGTCTAATCGGATACCGAATGAGATGGTGCAGCGGGTTACATCGGTGACCGGTATCGAATATCAACAACCCCGGCACCTAGAGAGCCGCTCAACTAGTAGATCGGCCGAAAGTCAGTTCTCGACCGCACCCCATGGCCCCGCGCGTGCATTTGGCGGTACATCGAATACACCTCAGTTTGCCAGTTTCGATCGGTTATAACGAGATGCTGGTGATGGGGTCGATGATACTGTTTGGATGCATGGAGTTGCTCGGGGTGCTAGCTGGTGCACCTGCAACCTAGCTTCCGAGGCCAGACTAGAATCCAGCCCTGTTATGACATTAGTAGCCGGGACCTAACACAAATTTAGAGGACGGGATAGCTGCAGCGCCGGACAGTTGGATTGTTCGATACGTTGACGGCGAGGATTCACATATAGTGACACCCCTAGCTTTCAATATGCGTCAACCTAACTCGCGGGTCCCAGGGCGGCGCAGTTAAGAGTATCCATGATGCTACCAAAGCGGTGGCTCGAAGGACACATTTTAGAGTACTAGAGTAACGTTTGGTGGATCTCACAAGGCGGCTGGTAGCACTATTCCGTATCCTGCCCCCAATTTTGTACCGAGACCGAGCACGAAATTCCCACCCTCTCCCGTCTTGTAGAACTTATACTAGCATATTGCATATTGGCCATAGTACCTCAATGTTCACTGACTGTTATCGATCCGTGGCGTTATTCGAGCATCCGTACCGCCGGTCGTAGATCCAATCAAGGTCTGTGAGGGATTGATGTTGCACAAGCCGGGCACATGAGCGCCGTCTGAGAATATATATTCGAATACGCATATGCGGCCATTGATACGCCCTCGAACACCAATCGCCCCGTTCATTGATAACTACCTTGTCGCCAATTCGCCAGTATAATAGACCGTCTGCCAGGGACCCGGAATTATCGACTGCAATAGTTTGAATTGGCCAGGTGGTCGACCCGTATCGCAAGTGATATCGTAGACTGTCGGCTGTGGATATCGTAGAATTCGGAATACATGGATATTCATTGCTGGCCGTAACCCGTAGTACCGCTGAATTATGATAGAAATTATTGGATGGTCGATTTCTTAAGCTCGCACCGGCCCCGAACTCGTATATATACAAGTACTTGCTTTAAGTACTTTATACTTAAGTGTGTATTTGAGCAACTAGCCGCACGGGGGAGGCCGTCGGCCGGGCCAGGCCGAGGGTATGTACCGAGAATTAAATTGGCTAAATCTATCAAGTACTGGCCCCAGCTCGCCGGGCTATCGTATGCACTGCAACCTTCCACTAGGTTTGCGACGGCTGTGCAGCCATGTAAAGAACTGCGCAGCTGCACTGGAGATCCGAGCCGACAGGACCTCACATTCAAGTTCTCGGGCCTCTACCACACGAGCGCTCTGAGAAGAGCCAGAGCAGACCAGCGTGTATATAAATATATTGGCCGCACGAAACGGTCATCCGCCAAATACACAACAGACCTCGGTTGTCGGAATGCCACGCCGGACGCGGGCCTCAGCACGTTGTAGTACACGGCCGCGTGGCTATCACGTTGCAGGCAGGCAGCGCTTTCGCATTGTCTACACGTTTCCTCTAGTTTTAGGCGACTCCGATCACGGTCCCATTCCGCCGGATTTCTACACCATTGAATCCAACTATACAGCTCCCACGCCACGTTGCCGCCGTTATCAAAGCCTGTTCGACTACGGGCGAACGGGAAGTCTGAGCACACCATATGCAATGTCAGGTGTTGCATCACGGACCACTAAGCGAGCAACCCTCGAGGGCTCCACGTCCGCTCAGTTCCGAAAATGACTGCCGGTGGTGCAGAGCTGCTGCAGGGTCTGACTAGTGACGCCGGATCGGTCTCGGACATCGCGAGCTCGAGTCAGCCGTGCCCAATCGAGTCCGCTTTGAGGTCTCTTGTGGCGTGTGGGAATCTGCTGGTGGAGCGCTGCAGCGCGCTGTGGATCCTACTGTTCATGTCCGTCCGACCGGGCGTCACGACCGCCAAGGCCCCGGCGCTGTCCATGGATCGAGATGCAAACGAAATGGAATGGAAAAGTCGACTAGAAGACCGCTATTGCGGGAACCGGGAGAAATATTGACCGAGGTATAGGTCGACAGCGTCGCCGAGAGTCTTGGTATTTATATGCGTGTCGACTGGGAACTCGGGCACAGGCTGAGATGACCCTAGCTGCCGTTCACCCGAGGTAGGAAACCCTACTTGGCGCAGCCACCGCTACTTGGCAGCCGACGTCCAGTCCAGAAGCTGTGGTTTGGGAGCTCGTGGATGAGTTTAAGAGGTTTTGTTGGTATCTGGTGAAGCGGCTAGGCCACCTATCCTGTGGCAGGGTGCATAATGCTAGGGGCTTGCGCCGTTGCGGACATGTTATCGCTTTGGCCATCAGAGCTGCTAGTGGCGCACTAGCAGTTGTCGTGCATCTTATGCTGATAACCGCAGAGTTACCTCTGTTCGGCAATCAGTAATATGTCTAGCAATTGGTAATATATATCACTTCCTGGATGAAAGGCCGGAACCCGAACCCCAGAGCCGACGACGTTGCAGCGCTGGCTACAAAGTCACTTCCCAATCGTGCATGTCCTGCAAGTCAGCGCTAACCAGTTATTGATAACTCATATGGCTGTCTTCATGTAGATATTGTGGCTTCCTAGGGTCCTTTGCATGTCTAAATCTGTTGGGAAGCTGGAAGCTAGCTTGGCGCACAAGATGATACAGATATTCCATCGGGCCGTGCATCTGCTGATATCTGCCAGCCGTTCCATTTGAACGATGCTTGAGATATCAAGCCGCCATCGGACAAATGCCTGGAGGTGCATGGCCTGCTAGGCATCTGTCTAGGTGTAAATGCCTGAAATCAAGTAATCAAATTGACACACCAATTTCTCTCTTGAGTCTCATGGTCCCACTCGGCGTCATGATGGTAGTTTATCTGGCCTCATGCGCGTATAGTCTATGCGCACGATTGAGTTCTGCAACTCGGACCCCGAGTCGAACTGAGGAGCTTTTCTGGATTTCGGACGTTGGCACCAACGGGAGGTGCACATTCCGATTTGATAGGAGAAGCGGCTAGCGAAGACGTTACACCCGTAGAATCGGTACCCGTCGTTCTGCACAAACGGCGAACGGTGGTCCTACTCCATTGAGCCCGATTTTCTTCAACGGGCTGGGTAGAATTTGGATTCGGACGGCACGCGCGATATCGACCAGGGCCTGGGTCGAATCTCAAACCGGTTATCTGCCAGAATTCTCCATTTTCTTTTTTTGAAGAAGCTATGGGAGTCGACTGGGGACTGTCATCATATGCCTAAAGTCAATACCCCTAGCTTAGCTCGAGGCTTATATTGACATGTTGCGCAGATCTTCGTATGTACACCTACGTTTGGGGATTCTTCCATAGGCAGTTTCATTAGCGGGCGAGCTGCGCTGGAGCGGGAAGCTTCAACGGGCCTTTCAGCCTGTTCTGTGTCGAAAGCGTGGTGGTGAGATATCGGTGTCCGTCATAGTATTTGTTTGGCCTCTGGTTTGGTTGTGTTGCCTCGCGCAAACGACGTCCGTCGTCCGCCTGGTGGCTTCGTAGCGCTTCACACAAGACCGGTTACATCGCATCGCCTTCGCAATTCGACTTCCACCGTATCTCCCCTTCTAATTGGCATTTGTCAAGATCGCCAGCCATGGAGTGCGCATCCGACTCCACTCTGGCCAACGGCCTCGATACACCTGCTTGCGCTCGATTCAAGACAAACAGGCATCACCGAACGTGCGTCACCCCCAGGAAGCAGGCTCGTCCATCAAACCGAACAATGATGCCCATTCTACTTTAGCCGGCAGGGTTGGCATGTCGTCTGCCAATACCGGCGCAAGGTTACGCCAGCGAAGCTTTTTTTTTTTCGCGACTCGTACTTGCAGCCCAGGCGAGGGCACAAAAAAGCAATATGGAGGCGCCTTCCGTTAGTCCGGATGCGAGAGCACGTCTTTTTCGATATTATCAAGCACTATCGATTCAATCGGAATGGCTTCGGCCAAATGCAAGGCAGGCGCAGCTGAGCTGGGTTTGCCATCGCGACATCGGTCATTATCCCTTCGAAGAGCACCTCCTGAGCGGAATCTTCCTGGAACGCGGCCCAGAATGTCCCGTGTATCCGTGTCTTCAGGTGCTGGCTCAAGCCAAGGGCCCGATGCTGTCGCCCTGCGCGATGGCTGCGGTGACTTTATATCGCCGTTGAGGAAGCTGGGGAACCGGCGCGCCGTCTGCACTTGCCGGAAGGCTCATGCTCCCTTGTCCGGGCAGCTCGAAACTCTGACGATCGCGAGCCTGGACCGGAAAACTCAACGGAAAAAAAAAAGCAATCGCGCCGCAAGATGAGCATGGCAGTAGCGTGTCCTGGCCTTGAAGTAACTGCGGGGACGGGCAGATGGGTACTTGTCGGCGCACCCTGGCTCGTCCGTCTGGATTCTGCGGGCGAGAGCGTGTTGCCGCCGATAACCCTGACGACCTTCGAAAGCTCCGGATTCTGCGACCTGGTGGGCCCCCGCTAACTGGGCCTTGGCTTCAAGCTGAGAATCGTACGATGGGGCAACTCCGCTGCCCCAGATAGCGCTAACCTGGATCAGTGGGGAAAAAATGCTGGAGTTAACTTTACGCCCGTGTCGGTTTCCTCATCATAGAACCTTGGGCGGATGGAGTGACAGCGTTCGGACGTCAACCGGAGCCTGGCACCCGACTCTCCTCTTTCCTTTCCTCCCTCCCCAGACTTCACACGCACTTGCGGAAATTTGACATGGCCCCATCCCAGATCGTTGCCCCAGGAAAGGTGGGTTGGTCCAAGGTATAAAAACTACCCCATCGAAGGTCAGGATGGAGAATCAAGCAGGATACCCCGGCTGAGAATATCAGATAGCTTTCCTTCCTCCTCGGACACCTCCTGGTCTGCTTGCAGCTTTTTCCCAAGAGCTAGTCAGCCGGCAACGGAATATATATACCTGAGCGCATCGCCTTCTCCAGCGCAGCTCGCCATCCTCGAACATAATACCCAGTAGCATAGCTACCGCGAGAGCTTCCCCAGTTCCACGACTTAGAACTCGCTTCGCGATCTTCTCATCGTTCCGCGACAATGTCCGAATCGCACGAAGCAGCTATGAAGGAGGGCCACTACACCAATGGCCACAATGGCATCGGCGCGCCACTTGCGCAAACCCAGACGCATCAGTCCATGCTCCCCCCACATGGCGGTGCCTTTATGCCTGGTATGTTGTGACGTTGTCACCCTTCCGAAGCCAGTCGTGGATAGTCGCGCTAATCCCTCACTAGGGCCGTATAAGAAGAAGCAGTTCCGTGAATTCGCCAATCCTGCCCCACTCGGCCTTTCCGCTTTCGCCTTGACGACCTTCATCCTTAGCTTGGTCAATGTCGGCTCGCGGGGAATCCACACCAACTCTATTGTCTTGGGCTGCGCATACGCATATGGCGGTCTGGTTCAACTGCTCGCAGGAATGTGGGAGATGGCCGTTGGTAACACCTTTGGTGCTACCGCGCTGTCGTCGTATGGCGGCTTCTGGATCAGGTAGGCATTCGGGTCCTTGCACGTGCGATTATAAGCCGAAGCGGTTTCGCTGACCTGCCGTTTATAGCTTTGCAATCATCATTTCTGGAGGCAACCAGAGCTACGGCGTTACTGCCGCATTTAGAGACCCTAACCTTCCTGAGACCGTTGTAGAGAAGCACATCTCGTCCGCTCTCGGGTTCTACCTGACCGGATGGTGGATCTTCACAACGATCTTGCTACTCTGCACCCTTCGGTCCACGGTTGCGTTCTTCTCGCTCTTCTTCACCCTCGACATGGCCTTCCTCATGCTCTCTATCGCCCACTTCCAAACCGACGAGGGTGGTGTTCCGAGCAAGAACTTGACCGTTGCCGGTGGCGTTTTCGGCTTGATGGCAGCCTTCTTGGCCTGGTACAGTGCCTTGGCCGGTCTCCTGGACTCGAAGAACAGGTTAGTGATATATTTTGTGGGGATTGATGTTGAAAGCGATCAAATTGCTAACATGCCATTTTGTCGAATAGTTGGTTCCCCATCCCAGTTCTTCACTTCCCGTGGAGCGAGACTGGCAAGCAGCAGAGGGCTAGCGAATCGGCTGCTTAAGCGGCGCTGCGCTGGTACCGGTACGAGCAATGAATATTTCATGGAACGCTCATGTTTCTGTCGGGTGGTTTTTGGAACATTATATTCTATACAAGTTAATTTATGTATCGGTAATTTAATGACACATAACGTAATTGAAATCTGCCGCCAGGCGACTTTTTCGACATCTTGCTGTTCTCGTGATACCAATTGTAGGCCGATAGCCCCCCCGGGGACTAGAATTTATATAGTACTTTGCAACATCAACAATCAAGATTTGATGAAGCATTGACCGTATCGCAATACTGGCCCGTGCAGCCGATTAGCTGATAGCAATCATCTTTCGGCTCGCGTCCACCAGCATGAATGCCATTCTTCTCTCCATGCTTCAGCTTGAGTCTGATATATTTGAGAACCGAGATGGAGTCAAAATTAAGTATTCCCTCCCACATCGCCAAGCTCGGCATGGGCGGCACTGATACTGCATGTCTGAGACCATATCACGAGATCGGGCGATATGGCGTGATGCTGTGACCAGACCAGACGCGAACCAGAACAAGTAAGTCGAGAACCAGCAGTCGGTAGCCATTGGCCCGGGCCCTTGGATTGATACAGCGTGGGGGCCATGTGGCCATGGGGTTAGCCTATCCATATCCTTTCTAGGATTTAGGTAGTCTCAAAATTAGCCTTGGGATTAGTGCCAGGCACTACAGGCACCCTTAAATTCAAAAGGGACCAAAGTTGTATTATTAGTAATCATAACTGCTATTGATGGGTGAAGAGGTCCTGAGGAAGCTGCGAAGTGGGGGCAACTCACACACAGCCAAAATACCACAAACTGAGTTGCTAGGATTGTTCAACAACTCAACACTACACTGTCCGATGGCTCCACTTGGGCGCATTCGTGTCAGGAACCTTCCAGGCATGTATTTAAAAGAATTATTCGAATCGCTTCGCATCAAATACGCATATCTAGTTCTAGTAGCCCGAGGCCAAGGTGTGCACATGCCCGTCCGAAAAGAAGAAAAATCTACAAAATCTACAAAGCCAAACAACCAGGGTTTACATGTACAATATCAACCACCCGGAAACCAAGACATCGACTACGAGTCGAATAACAATACTTTTGCCAGTCCAACGTCGCCACCCGTGACGTTCAAAGCCTTGATCGCATCGAAATGCCCCGCTCCCGCTGCCGTCAAAGCGTCCACGGCGCTCTGCCACGGTGCCACAGGCTCAGGTGGAGCCGCCGAGCTAATGCTGACCTTCGAGGATCCACCAGCCGGTATTGGATCGTAAAGCGCCCCGCTGATAGCTTTAACCCACTGCCACGGCTGGCTGAGGCCATCCATCTGTCCAGCATTGAAATACTCCCACCCAATCACGCCGCCCATATCTGGGAAGCGTGACCGTATCTTCTGCGTGGTTGCAACCAGCTTCGCGAGGGGGACGAAGCCGGAGCCCCCGTTTCGGCCGTTGTCGAGAACACCCATGACGATGCGGGAGGGATCCCAACCTCCCACCGTGATGATGTAGTCGTACCAAGCTGTGGAGCGGGCGTCACCCCAGCCGTTGTAGAATTGGCAGTTGTACCAATTGACGAGCTTGCCGCCGGGCTTGGTGGCGGAGACGGCCTGTCTGTCGAGGACTTGGTAGTCGAAGCCGGAGAGACTTGCGCCCTTTCCTTCCGGCCACATGGCGGTGGCGACGGGCGCCATGGTGATGAGGAAGTTGTTGCCAAAGTCGGCGTCGAGGCGGCGGATTAGCCGGAGGGCGGAGAGGATGTCGATGTCTTCTTCAATATCAAGATCGATTCCGTCGAAGCCGTAGCGCGTAATCATGTCTCGGAGGGGCCTGTAGTAGGATTCGAACTGTGGGCGGCTCGATAGTCAGCATCTCGGTTATTGAATATAGCGTATGCAAATAGGGCATTGGTATCTAGTCTCGGACCATGGCGGTCACAACGGTATTGTATTGAGATGCATTTTGATTTAGGATGGTATCGGTGTCCATACTTGCGCATTGGATCCTGCTAGTCTCTGGAAGCTGCCTTGCGCAGCCCCGCCGAGGAGAATCAGAACCTTGATCCCATTCTGTTGTAGAATCTTGATCTGCGGCCAGATATAATCATATCTAGGGTCGTCTGAGGGCACATCATTCAAGTGGATATTTCCAGGCGGGTCATTAATGTGGTAAGCAGCCAAGTAGATGTGTGTGACCCGAGTTTTTTGGTTCAGGAAATCCAAAAAGTTCAACTCTCCACCGGCAGCATTTGCCATCGTCTGGACCCAGATTTGGGATCGCCCTTTGGACGAACCCTGTCGGATTTCCGGAATAGAGGATTCATTGCCAGGAGAGGACAGGTCCTGGCCATCAGGCCCCGGTTGCACGATAGCACGCGCAATACAAAGAGCCGGCAGCAAACAGCCGGGAAGGAAAGAACTGATCTTCATCTTGAGAGATATTGCTTCAATAACTGCGAACCCTTGAGCGAGTATTGGCTTTTGACATATACTGGAATTGATCGCTGTACAGACCAGCGTATGCGTGCAGAGCTATATATAATAGCTTACAAGATAAGGGCCGTTGGTGTAGATCCAATTTAACCTGCTGAGAGGATCAATACTGCGGTTATATATCTACCTTCCCATGCGGGCCGTCAGAGAAATGCATGCATGCGGATACGAGAGAAAAATCCAAGCATTCTGACCATGTGTGAAATGGCCTGGCGGTATCGACTGCGTTCGCATACCATCATTTTAATGAGCATGTGACGCGTTCCTCAATTTGCGCTGGGATATTAAATATAGAATTGATATAAAGAGTTAACAAAAAAAGTCGACCAGGCCAATTGCAAGCTACAAACAGGCCTTTAGTAGGATGTTTAGATCTGAGCCAAGGATATACCGCTGGTGCCTTTCGCCGAAGGGCATTTGATTACTCGCCTGTTGCACATTCACGTTGGGCATCCATACCGGCCAGGCGGGGCGCTAACCTGCATTTGGCGAGCGTCCACCCTGAAGCAGCTCGAATGCTCAAGTGCCTGGCTTGGAGGTCTGGGTTTGAAATATGCCCCCCACTGACATGCGATGGGGGCCGGAACCCGGCAGCACCGACGAGGACAGAAGCGGCTTACAATCCGACGCGTTACAACGTTCCTGCAGTTTCTTATTTGCAGCAAGGCGCGAGTCATAGCCTTGTAAATTCTGACACGTCGCCGTCGTATCCTGTATATGAATAATCATTGCGAATTTAATCCTTGGGCGAAAGAATTCCTCAACCCAACGAATCTTAAGCACCTGCGTTTATTGGCCCTAGGTCTTAGTAAGCTGCTAATCTCGCACTATCCGCTTTCCACTGTAAGCTGCAATTGATCAACACCGGAATATAGGTGTTCACATGGAGTGGTATACGACCGGACCGGGCCTGTCTTCGGAGGCATGGCACCGAGAACCATGGATCGGAAATTTCGGACACTGAGCTTGTGATACAAGCTAGTCAAGAACCAGCGGCCCGCAATCCACGAGGCTCCACCCACGCGGCTCAATGCAGCCAATTAGTGTTGAAAGTCAAAGCAGGCTGGAGGTCGAGGCTGGGATGGTGAAACGAACGGAGGAATGGGCCGAGACGTTGTAGAATCTCTGCTCATCTCTGCTCTTCGAATGCTGAAGCCGGTGTCTCCCGTTCGGAGACGTTGTAGTTTGTAGTCAGAATGTTAAGGTGCCGGTTGCCGGTTGCTGGTGGGGGGCCTGGAGGTGCTTTGTGTTGTCTGGTCCGGAACCAATATGCAACACCACCAACGCAGAGTCCAAAATATGGAGTAGGACCGATGAATTTACGTCGAGCACCGCCCTAGTTATAGTTTAATTCGAGCTCGTCATCGATCAGGTAGACTACGGTTTCAAAATCTATATTAACCGTGCACGCACCCGTCTGCCTCCGAGGCTAGCATTCATCACAACCACGTTGACGCCTGGCATGTACCTGTCACCAGAAGCCGAAGATGAATTTCGGCAATCCAGGCCCGCAGGGATCAGTCAATTAATTAGCTCTAGGTGGGGCGCTCATTACCATGGATTCACGACACTACAGCCGGAGCGGGCATTGAAAACCCACGAACCACGGCCTCGCGAGCAAGTACTGCAACCGAGGGAAGCGGGACGATAACCTGGGATGCCTCTCACATATAGTTGTTCCATTATCCGACCCATGTCGACCGACGGCCCTTACTTCCCGACTCCAAAACATATGTCGACCGATATGAGGGGAGGGACAGGCACGAGGAAGACGGCATATGCTTGCTATAAATTATAAATACCATGGAGAATCCATCTCACTCTCGTACTGATATGCATACGTACCTACCGCTGGGACGCATCGGCATTCGGTCCTAATATAAACAGCACATTGGTCCGGCGAGGATGGTTCGATACGCAGCCGCCCTCGTGGCACTTGCCACCGCACCTCTCCTCGCATTCTCGGCGCCGTCGGAATGCTATAAATGGAAAAACGTCAAGATCGGTGGCGGCGGCGGGTTTGTCGACGGGATAGTTTTCAACCCAACGGCATCCGGAATTGCGTATGCCCGCACTGATATCGGGGGTGCTTACCGACTCAATGCTGATGATACGTGGACGCCGCTGCTCGATTGGGTGGACTCGACTAACTGGTAGGTTCCGCTGATACCTGTCCGATGCTTATGGTTCCTGGTGAAAGCTTTCTAAGCATGGCGGGGTATATAGGAACTATTGGGGCGTTGATGCGATTGCTACCGATCCCATTGATACTGACCGCGTCGTCATGGCGGTCGGATTGTACACGAACGAATGGGATCCTAACAATGGGTCCATCCTGCGCTCGACCGACCGAGGAGCGACGTGGTCCTCTGCAAAGTTGCCCTTCAAAGTGGGTGGTAACATGCCCGGAAGGGGCATGGGAGAGGTAAGGATCCGTCGTGCATAAACCCTTTCGAACCGGGCTCCGTCATTCCCCTTCTACATATGTAGACGTATCCCTAGAGCAGAGCTGATGCATGATGATTGATTATGATGGTATAGCGTCTTGCGATCGACCCGAATTCGAACAACATTCTCTTTTTTGGCGCACGTAGCGGAAATGGTCTTTGGAAGTCGACAGACTACGGCGCGACGTGGGCTAAGGTTTCTTCTTTCACGTCCGTTGGCACCTTTGTCCCGAACCCCGCCGACAGCAATTCCTATAACCGAGATATCGTTGGCATTGCATGGGTTACTTTTGATTCCACCAGTGGAAGCAAAGGGTCTGCCACTCCACGCATCTATGTTGGCGTGGCTGATAAAACAAACTCCATCTGGGTTTCTACCAACGGTGGCTCAAGCTGTAGGTCCCCCCCATTCCCGCACCGAATGATAGCTAGCAACCAAATTGGCCGGTGAGTGATTTTGGGTATCAGATTTATTTTGCTAACTTGCTGGACACAACAGGGAGCCTTGTATCAGGACAGCCAAGCCAGAGCTACCTCCCACACAAGGGCGTTCTCTCTCCGTCTGACAGGACCCTCTATATAACCTACTCCGACGGTGCTGGTCCATACGATGGCACACTCGGGTCCGTCTGGAAATACAGCATTGCCTCTGGGACATGGACAGACATCACCCCGGTCACTGGGTCCGACTTGTACTATGGCTTTGGCGGCTTCGCTGTCGACATCAAGAAGCCCGGGACCATCATGGTTGCTGCATTGAATGCTTGGTGGCCTGAAGGGGTGAGTTACCATCTACGGCTCCCGTGGCATTTGGGATCGATTGAAGACTTACTCTGTCTCCTCCCTCAAATTAGCTTATCTTCCGAAGCACAAACAGTGGTGCGACTTGGACTAGGAGCTGGGACTGGAACGGCTATCCAGATAGAACGAAGCGCTTTGTCATGGACTCATCCCTTGCGCCCTGGCTGAAGGAACCAGCGGATGAGGTTCCAGAGCCACTCGGCTGGATGATGGAGGCCTTGGTTATCGATCCATTCAACTCTGACCACTGGCTGTATGGAACCGGTGCTACCATCTACGGTGGGCGCGACTTGACCAAATGGGATTCTAACGGCGTGATTACTATAAAATCTATTGCCGATGGTATCGAAGAGACAGCTATTTTGGACCTCCTGTCACCACCTAGCCAGCACGTCAAATTGGTGTCCAGCGTGGGTGATATCTGTGGGTTCATCCACGACAACTTGGATACTCCACGGACCTCAGTATCTCAATTCCACACCCCCAAGTTCGCCACCACCTACTCGCTGGCGTACGCCGGAACCAAGCCGTTGAACTACGTCCGTGTGGGCGGTGACTCGGGGAACATTGCCCTCTCCACGGACGGGGGTGTTTCCTGGTACTCGCACCCACAGTCGTCATCTACCACCGGGTCGAACGGTATTGTTTCCTACTCTGCCAACGCCGACACGATCGTTTGGAGTACCACCAACATCGGCGTCATCCGGTCCACCAATAGCGGTAGCTTTACCACGATCTCTTCACTACCAGCAAACGCATATGTTGCCGCCGACCGCCGTGATAATACCGTCTTTTACGCTGCGTCGGGCAATAAATTCTACGTATCCAGAAATACGGGTGCTACTTTTACTCAAACCACCACCCTTGGAGGGAGCACTAACTACAAGATTGTTCCGAACCCAGGAACGGCGGGCGACGTCTGGGCATCGACTGACGCTGGTCTCTTCCGCTCGACTAACTACGGAACCACGTTCACCAAGGTCTCTGGTCCTACTTGGGCTGCTCATTTCGACCTTGGTGCACCAAAGACCGTTGGGGGGTATTGGTCTATCGCTGCTCTAGCCACGGTTGATGGCCAGCAGGGCCTGTATCGGTCTGACGATGCTGGGGCATCATGGGCCAGGATCAACGATGCTAGCATGGGATTCGGGAATGCGGAGAGCAACAGGGTTGCAGTAGACTATGCACAGTACGGCAGGGTATTCGTCGGAGGTAATGGTCGTGGAATCTTCTACGGAATCCCGGGAACTGGATGCGGCGGTTCCACGACGACAACCACCACACGTACTACAACAACGACCACGACGACGTCCACACGTACCACGACGCCGGCAACAACGACAACCACGTCGAGTCGCACGACAACCACTTCTCCGACTACCTCTCCGACTACAACCCGGACCACGACCACTACGACCACTACGACCACTACCACCCGGACAACGACGCCAGTAACTACAACTAGCAGTCGAACCACTACGACATCCACTAGGACCACGACCACACCTTCAGGACCACTGCAGACCCAGTGGGGACAGTGCGGCGGTATCGGTTGGACTGGGCCGACGGCCTGCGCTCCTCCCGCCGCTTGCACCTCCGGCAACCCGTACTACTACCAGTGCTTGTAAGTGGGGCGATCATGAGGGAGTCTGACGGGACGTGTAAATATTCTTGTTGGAGGGCACTCGGTGCGGTGTGCCGCCTTTGAAGCCAGGACATGTGTGTTCATGCGTACAGATGCCTGGCCAGGGCAGGAGAGTGTATGTTAACTTAACTGTCCTTATTGTATAAATAATTTTCCACCTTTCTTTTTACTTTTGTATTTATTGTTTCCTCTAAGAGAAATGTAGCTAGATTGAGGCTACTGCAGGCTAGTTTCTCCATGTCACTATCATTTTCACGATGCGGGAGGTCTAAAGCTCCCGAATAGGCAATAGTATAGTCTGGCACTGACGGTTCGCACCGCCTCTAGCCTGGTACGCTAAATGTGTAGCTGTAGCCTTGAAGCATATCGACAAGTTGGCAGGTTAGCCAGCTCGATAGAGATACTGGGGTCTCTAATGCCCGGTGAGCCTCAACTTGGATGTGTTGAGCCTGTTGTCAACTCTGTGGCGGAGAGAGAGATCCAACCCACAAGCCACAACATCAGCTAGGACCCCAAAACCATCCGGCATCCATCCAGCATGAATCGTCACTCGAGAACCAACCAGCAACCGGTCCGCGTCTGTAGGCATCAATCAGCTCCAAGGATGCCATTATCCTCCGTAGGATACTTCATACTTGCCGCTGACACGGGCTTTGTTTTGAAGTTGTGGTCTGTTCTCCAATAGCGATTAAAGCTCGCCGATGCAGGACGCGTGATGCCGCGCGCTCTGTTTCAAAACAACAGGTCGGCACACGTCTACCTTTCGCCCTTTCGAGGCGTTCAGCCTCACTCGCCGCGGTTCGCACATAGGAACGAACACCTAGTCAACCATGCATGATTCCGCTTGGAGTCCTTTGCGCATCCCCAAGTGAAAAGGTTCCGAACTCCGATTCCCCGACGAGCTCGCTTTGGATTTCCCAATGTGGCCGCCGCCACCAACCCGTTCTCCGGCTTTATCCTCCTGTTGTCGTGCCATGTGCATGTCGGTCGAGACGGGTTAACGTTTCTCTCATGGATTGGCTTGCGTCTGTTCTGGATGGATACGGTTTGCGGCTAACATGTTGGGTAGAGCTTGGAAGGCTGCATGCACTGCAACCGTGGATCTCTGACTCAATCGACGGAAGCGTCTACGTGCCCAACATTTGGCAACCTGCAACTTCCCTTGGAAGTCGGGTACGAGGACGGAGCCCCGCAGTGTTATGATATAATAGCTCGAAAGAGCCCCTCATTCCCAACAACAACTGTGGGCAAACGTTCTTGCTATAATGTTGGAGTCCTTGGCCAGGGCATCGCTTGGGTGCGTGCGTTTCCCCACCAATGAGCACGCACTTTTTGGATCATGCTTCCGCTCGTTACCTGGGTTCGGTGGGTTCAGTTGGCAAGTTGCGAGTAACGGCAAAAGCCAGTTGCCCGGTTGCCCAGGTGCGAGGATGCCTGCAGCACAGTTACGGAGCTTCGATTGTCGTTCACATGGCTCAGCGGGGCCACGGCTTGAGGGCCACATAACGCAACAGCTTGGTTGCTCGATGAGATATAATCGGGCCTGCTGAGCTGTTCTCGTATACAATGGGGTAAAGAACAGGCTCAATTCGTAGCCGAAGCTTCTCCTTCTTCTTTAGCTTCCTCTATCGGCCGGATAGCGCGATCCATGGGGAAAGGCAGCAGTAGCCACCCTGGACATCACGTCGTGATTCGTCACTGGCCTTTTATCGATCTTCGATGGCAGCTCTTGATCGCGTCCAGTTAATCTATCGGATACCATGCAGACGGGCTAGTATCGATACGTTCGTCAGACGGGAAAAGCCCGCAAGGGCGGGGGGTGGACTATATCGCTCCAACTATCAAGACTATCGGTTTACCGGGCCAATGGCCAACAGGCTGGTAAAAAGGCCACCAGAGCTGCGAGCAATCACTCATTCACTCGCTCAAAGACCGTGGGCTTCCGTGAACTCTGGTTCGGTCGCTCCATTTGGCCCAATTATATCCGGATATCCCCAACTTGGCCGGGATCAGAGGCAATCGATCACCCAGCCCTGCACAATCCAGGTGCATGCAGCAGTGAGCTATCTCCAGCTCCACTCGCCGTCGATTGGCTGGGATTGATTGCGAGAAACAGGGTATGCTGGAGCAGAGCTGTCCCGAATCTGGTTGGCGATGGCGTCAGATGTTTATCTTTTTTCGCCTGCCTCTGCCTGCTTTGCATTCCTTGGTTTCGGGATTTTTCTGGCTGTGTCTAAAGCTTCCTCTGGCCAGTGGCATTGGCTGGAGGTCGAGAGCTGCTGATGCGGGCTGCAAAACTGCGGCCGCGGCCGCGCAGGTCCATGCACATGCAAGCAGAGGGAGAATGCATGTCTGCATGTCTGCATGTCCATTTGTGCATGCATGGACGGACGCCTTTGTCGATTGGATGGGTTGGTTGATGGATGGATCGGGTTGCCTGCAGTCTGCATGAATGGGAAAAATGTAAACAACGCGTGCTCCAAACCGCCCCGTCGACGGTTTTGCACACATGTAAACACACCCGGCTACGCGTACGCACGCAGCGTACCGATACAAACCTCCAGCAGTCGGAAAGATCGCCAGTTCGCCGGTTCACAGCCCGGCACCGCATTGGATGCAGACGGCAGCACTTGCCATCTACGACTCGCTGCAGCTGCAAGCACTCGAGTGCAAGTGCAAGTGCAAGTGCACAACCGAAGCCGAGCAACATGGCCAGCTGTGTGCATCGCATATGCGGGTTGGAGGGCCACGGGATCATGATACGGTGAGGACTCACTCGGGTGACATTCCGCTTTGAAAACGCTCCAATGTTTAGCTACTAGCTGTCAGCTCGGCCAGCGTGGCTTGCTTGGTAGCTCGAAATTGGCAGTCTGTCTACCTGCGGGTACGGACGGGTTCCATGGAGATGGTGGGATGTGGAGGTCAAGGTGGAGGTTAAGGTGGAGGTGGAGGTAAGTGGGATGCGATGCGATGCGATATGATATGATATGATATAATCCACCATAGCCCTCTGGGCCTAGTAGCTACCCCCCAAGCTTGCCCTAGTGCTATAGCAGACCACTAGCTACTACTGCTCTAGGCACACGACACCTCGACCAGAACAGAGCTCGGGCTGCAGCTGGGCCATTGCTATACGGCAGGTTTCGATTGTCAGGCGATTGATCATGGAAGCTGGAAGCTGACTCAATTGCCGAGCATCGCGATATGCGTCCGATCTATTAATATTCTACCACCCGATCAAATCAATCAGGTAAACTCTAAACCCCGTTGTGTGTATGCGGACGCGTATGTGACGCCAAAAACAATACCCTCCGGCCAGCTATTCATGGAGACATCGTTCGTATGCATGCAGGCAGGCATACGCAGTTGTGCTGGCAACGGATGGTTCTGCCGGAGATGTAAACTCGTATCTTGCAATCGGACGCTGCTGCTACCTTGTACAGAGGGCCCTTCGGAGACCAGGTTGACGTCTGGTCGAAAAAAGCATCGGCGGAAACAGAGCAAATGCTCCGTCGAGGTGTTTCACAAAGGTCCAATGCACGGGAGGGACTGCACAGATAGGAAGAAGCTGATGCGGGGCCAACGTCCAACCTGGCCTGGATGCAGTCAGCTTCAACTGGCTGGGTGGGAGCAATTGGTAGCTAGCTGGCAGACAGACAGGCATGCATGCGTGCATGCACTGTATACCCGCGTCTACATACGTGCACATCGATGTCAGTTTGCACGGTTGTGCACGTTGAACGGGTAAGGAAAGACGTAGACGCGTGCGTGGAAGAACTCAAGAATACGGGCGGTTGCCCCGAAAGGACTGTGTAACTGAACTTTGTGATTGATCGTTCCTGTCCCTGCCTCGTTCCGGAGCGTGTCGTGCACTTTGGTTCTTGGAGCTCCAGGTGCTCTGGCATGCATGTGGGATGAAGGGCCAGAGAGGGGGTAGAGAGAGTGAGAGGTGGCGACTGCGACCCCTCTTGATCTTGCACCCCGGCGCTCCGCGCGAGTAAATCCATTCCTGGTCGTTGGTGGACGTTCTCACCGCATTGGGGCTTGTGCCTGGTCCAGCGCCATGACGGGTCGGCAGGCCAGCTCGTCCTTCTGTCCTAGTTTGTGTATATCCGTCCGTTGGCCACAGCTGGTTACGCCTGGTACCAGACATCGTGCTATCCGGTTCGAGCTTGACCGTAAACAAGAGCTACAAGCAGAGAACGGAATGGTGAAAAAGAAACCGTGCGCCAAGCTCGGTCGAAATGACACGGTTCGTTTGTGGTAGGAGGCAGAAACTGACACCAAGGGTAGCAACGTCATTCTGCTCGGGTTTCCATGTGGAGAATCCACTGTCCAATACTGCTGCCCGAGCACTAGGGCATTCCATCTGCATGCGTCCGTCCGACATTCCTCTATCTCTCGGCGTCCAATTTGCACACGCAAGCCCCCGAGTCTGGCTCGTTTTTATTATTCTTTTGTTGCTGTGACCACTAGTGAAACCGAAATTGCAAATCCAATCCAAAACGTGATCACGAAGCGGCCGTGGTGGTGAGTCCTATCTCTGTTCCCCATCCCCAATTTGGCCGTGGTTTGCAGGGTGGGGCCTGTTGCACGGGTACGAGGAATGAAGACGCTTCTGCCGCGACGAAATCAAATCCAACATCTCGTTGGTTGCCGGTTGAGCGGTGACTGAAACGGACGGCTCCGTGGGCTGCAAGTTTTGACTCACGCCCGCCAAAATGGCAGAACTCGAGGAAGCAGGTCTCCCGAAAGAGCGTAGGCGAGTGTCTGGGGATAACGCGACGTCGGCGGCCCTATCGAGTGCGCTCCTGGTGGGGATCGATCAGGATCGCGTGCAGCGCTCCACACGCGCGACGACGCGGTCATCAGGATTCAGGCTGTATGTATTCTGTGACGCTCAGGCTAGTTCCGGAAAGAGTAATCTGATCGAATCCGCTTTATCTAAATTTGTATCGGCTACGGCCATGCCTCTTTGGGGGGGCGGTCCCGTTTCGCTTAACGCTCCAATCAGACGGACGGAGACAGTCGCATGGCCCGTCGCCCGTCAGACAACAGCCTTGTTTTTCGTGGCCAGGGGACGAGGGATGGTGTTTCAAGTTGACCCCCTTCCCTCCCTGGTCCCGAGACTGCTTGTTCCCTTTTGCAGAGCTGCGAAAGAAGGGGGGCAAAGGCGAAATTGCCAGCGTCCCCAATCTGGCCAGAAGGGCTGGTTGGTATTTTGTATGTATGACGGCTAGGCCGAGTCTGGTAAAATGGCATTTGGCAAGAAATGCTTCGACGAAATTGCAAATCAGCCAGTGTTAGCAGCCGAGCGTAAGGGCTGCCGCCAGAGCGAAGGGGGAGAGCCGTCGCTGCTCATACGCATCACAGGGCCGGGTGCGATGGCGATGCAGTGGCGATGGCGACCTTTTGGGGCCATCGCCGAAGGTTTCGAAGCGGCGTCCTCGGCCTCAACGACCCCAGACGGGCGTGCTTCTGACGTGTCGTGTGGCTTGTGAGACCTCGCCTCTGTCCTCGAGGGTGGCTTGAGCTGTCGAGGGCTGAGCCTCACAGCGTCGCCCGGGGCCAATGGGCGGCGGGCGCGGGCCCCCTAGTCGACGAGTGGGGTGCACGAAATGCGATGGCTGGAATCCACAGCATCTTTTCAGCTGAATCCGGTTAATTAAGTGCCCCTGGTGGGGTGGTTTTTTGGCTGTGATCGTCTGGGAGGGACAGCCTCGAGGCCTCTCGTCCTATCAGCCTTTGACCCTCGCCTTCCATGAGGCCGTCTCAGAATGGCTAGCCGTCGGTGGCCACCTTTTTCGAGGTGCAAAGTTGGTCGTTGGCCCCACGTTGGTAGCACAGTTTGTTCGGCGGGCGATTCGATTCCTGGTGAAGGGGAATGCAATGCAGGGTGAGTTATATGAGACGGGAGAGGGGGGGAGAGGGTAGTTTGTTCGGCATGTCGAATCGAATCTCGGCCAGGTTGAACACAAGCTTTCCGTCCTCCTCTGCAATATGGACCTGCCCGAGCTGCATGAGTCGCAGGAGACATGAACAGCAAACTCCGTTGAGCGGCTGGGTTCTCGTGAAACGCGTAGACGGGTGGCCTGCGCGTAGTGGTGTGGAAAATTCTTCCTCGCCCTTGCTTCTCCTGACATGACATTTTGCACACTTGTCATGTCATGTCATGTCATGCGCAAATATTCCGTCTGCCGACATCGATACGTCGTACCCATGGAGGGTCCCCGGAGCGAAGCAGCAGTCAGGCTTCAACCTTGACGGACCGTTGGCTCCATTTGCGCCCAAATCGGGCTGTCGTCTTCTCCGATATAAAAAAGAATCGCCTGGGGTTGGTCGACAGGATGCCTCCGCAAACGCACGGCGGAGAGCTTTTGGCGTGCAGGACCAACCTCGTTCTCCAGCGCGCGAACCGGTCATGCGACTGGGGGATAAAGGCAGGGTGTCCAGATCTCAATGGTCACAAACGACGATACTACCGGAAGCAGACGGGCAACGGACCAGACCAGCAAGAGTCAAGTCCTAAAAGGCTCCTAGCCAGCGGTTCGGAGAAAAGAGAAAGAGGACACTTTTAAGGTACCTTGACCTCTGGCTAGCAGCATTTCTCGGGGCCGGCCATGGCGCCCAGGTGTACAGTTACATGGGAATCCGCCGGGATGGCATGGCAGGAAAACAGTCATCAATGCCATCTCGAAGTGCAATGCAATGCGCGCACAAGCGATCCGAATCTGCTTATTTGAATGGCTGTTGAGGTCGGCCCTGCAATTAATCGTGCATGCACGATACAAAATGCCGGAAGGCGAAGCCGGGGTGCACGAAGACAGTTGATGGTGGTGACCTCATCAATTTGGTACCGGTGACCTCGCTTTCTTACACCATCTGGCGCAATCGACCAAGTAGCCGAGACAGGCTTCGGACGTGACTATTCTGAGCTGACAGGAAAGAGGGCTAGCTTGAGCAATTAACGTCGATGTCGGTGGCATGGGTATCAGCCTGTGAAGGCCCCAGCGGTATCCAATTGTAGAAATCCGAGATCACTGCCTTGCCTGGCTGCATCTTGTTCGCTCTTTGGAGCCCATGCGTCAGAGCTTCCAAGTAAGCGTGCTCCGAAAAGAGCCAAAGCCCCAATCTACGCTCGACATGGGCCGAAATATTGGACACGCAGAACACGTCGACCCCTTGCCTTGCTTCTGCCTTTGTCCAAGTACACCAACTCGAACCTTGACCCGGTATGGTTCAACGGAGGGGTCGAATTTTGGCGCACCTCAGCCAAGACCGTGATGCTACAACGGACCACCTTGAACAGGTCTCTGAATCATGATACCATGCCGCTTCGGGCACTTTGATTGAATGGCGCTTCGGGCGCCCCTAGAGATCGTGACGCGACGGCAGGCCCAGATCTTTGAGGGCCTTGCTGCTTTTGCACGGACAAAGGCTGGAATGGCCATGGATGGTTTTATGTAATGTTCCGCCGTCAAACACCTTGTTCGGTGGGAAGTGGCAAAGGAGGCGATGCCTATTGTCAAAGGGAAATTGGGGTCGAGAAACGAGCCCCCCCAGACGGGTCAATTTGTAGTATGGACTCGATCGAAATTAGGGACGCCTTGCAACAGCCCGATTTTGCTCGATTCGAATTGCAGCAACAATCGACAGAGCTACCAGGGTGCTGCTGCCATATATATCTCGACTGTCCCGTACATTGATAAGCTGTCTGTCATGTATGGTGGTGTACATGTATGTGCGTTCGTACAAACATGTATCTTGCTCGTTACGTTGCAGGGCGGCACGGGGCCGACTCCAGGTCGTGCTGCATGTTGAGGTTAATGTCATGTAATATAATGCGGCTGCTCGGGCTCCTGCTTGAGAAGGTGTTTGCGTGCTCCGGACTGCCTGGAGATGTTCTGTTTCGTGCCTTGCCCGGGACCGGGGCACGCTGACCGTCTCGTCAAATTCCTCGAAAGATCATACATTGTTGAAAACGGGTACCGTTCCTTGAACGTGTCCATCCACTGTTTCGTATGAAAACAGGCCAACAGGTTGCAAGTTATTCTGATAGAGTCGCTTTCCCTTTTGTCTGTCCCATCGGCTGCGGGTATGTGCCGTACCAGACATGCAAACACACGGCGGCCCCCCGGGCCCCTTCGCGAGAAGAGTCAAATAGGACGGAGGAGAATAAATCCCCCATCTGGTTGTCGAACGTGGCCGACTCGACGCCAGTGAAGTGCCTGGTTCCTTGCTGGATGGAGACATGTCTAGCCGGTTGGTACGGAGGATGTCTGATATGGATGTGTCTTCTGGATTGCGAGGCCTGCCCGTTCTTTCTTTCTTTTTCTTTTCGGCTTTCCTTCTTTATTTCCTTCGCGGTAGGTGTGGGTGCCCAGCTCGTTAGTCCCGCGCGGTGGTGTTTCCTTTTTTTACCTGGTTAGGGAAAGGAAGGGAGAAGAGAGGAGGAAAGTAGGTTAGATACCTGTTCGAGTGGGCTCCGGCTAGGAGGAGAGGCACACCCGTCCGCCTGCTGCGGGCGATTGTATGGCACTTGCTGGGTTTCTCCCCTTCTCCTGCTCCAAGGCAGGAAAGAGCCAAAGGGCCCCATTATTGCATGTAACCCGCAACAGGACGCTCCGCTAACAAGACTATGCCGCAGGCCCAGCATCAGCATGGTGTAGTGAAGGAGACAAGCGTCCATTCATTCCTATTCGTCGTTCGGTTCTGATTCTTCCTTTTTCTTCATCATCCACTCATCGTCCGCTCTTTTCCCTTTTCTTTTGTTCTCGTCCTCTTCTTTCGATCTTGACACTCTCTCTTCCCCTTCTCTCTCTTTCATCGTCGTCGTCGTTCTTCTCTTCTCCCTTCTTTAATCCTGTTTCTCTCTCCTTCATTCGTCTCTGGTCTGCCTCTCCTCCCCAGGCATTCCATTTCCGAACTGTCAATATCCGACATTCGAAACGAGACGACTATCCGACTACAGATACGGTTGCATATTCCGACTGCAATCTCGTATCATACAATCCTTCGACTCGTCTGCGCACGATATTCGAGGACTCAGAGACGCTATTCAAATAGCATCCCCCTTATCCCGTTTCAACTCGGGAGAGAACAGAAGGTCGTCAAGATTCTTCCCGTCCTCTCACCATCCTCCATCCTCGGGACCGTACATATCAGCCCGCCCTCCCTCTCCTCCCCACTCTCATAAGATCTGCCTTGTCCTCACAGGGTGCTGGTCTTTCCTTTGGTTCTTCTGTATCTTTCTGCTGGAAAGAAACTCGATAGCGGAGAACCTCACCGGAACCTCGAACCCACACTTCTCGAACTTGTTTCATCGCTCGCAAACTCGGGTTTTTGTAGTTTCTGACCTCTCTTTGCAGTTTTGCTCGGGTTTTTCCAACGGGATACTTTGGTAAGAGCACTTTTTTTGTCCTGATGTGTTTAGACTTTTGCTTTTGATATTTCCGTTAGCGTTGTTGGCCGGGTTGAAAATTTTCACCTGGACTTTCTCTCTCAGTATCACGGCGAGTTTTTTCGGACAAAGGGGTAACACAGACGCCGACATGCATTCTCCTGGCGTCTAATCGCCAGACGAATTTCGACTGTGTCGAATTTCCCATTGTTCTTCTGCTGGTCCCCGCCGTCACCGACCCTCATAATCGTGTGGTGTTGGTTTGCAGTCGAGCGCCGGCGTTGGTGTTGCCGCAGACGTGCCCAAAGGATCTATCCGTCTACTATCAACCCCAGAGCCTTGACTCCTATATTCCCATCCTCCACCTTCATCCCTCAACTCCACAGACAACTCTTCCACCACGCCTGTCTTCATCGCGCAGACACCATTCGCAGAGATCTCGGCTGACTCCAGAAAACTATCACAGTGCTCTTTGCCCTGTACCCCACCACGCTCATTGAAGCCACCAACTACTCACGCACCGCCACGCTACTCGTGTCGCTGCTCCTTCCGACATCACGGACACGGACTATACAGCCTTTAGACTGAAAAGAGGGCACGGAGACGTTAACTCGTTCATCCTCACTCTCTCTTCCCGCTTCTAAAGTCGCCACTCGTCATCTTCCACCATCCGTCAAGCGCGTTCTGTCTTCTTGAATGCAGTATCCGACCCATCACCTCGAACTCTTTTTCTCTGGTCTGGTCAGCACGTCGGTATAGAAAGCGGATTTCTCTTGAAGTGCACACAGCTCACGGGCCGGCATCTTTAAGTGTCTTCCAATTTCCATCACCAAGTCGTCTGCAACCTGCCGAGAGAGAGGGGAGCAATCAAACTGGATCACTCGGTTTCCTCTCAACCTTTCATCATTTCTTTGCTTTAACTACAGCCGCTCTTTTAGTAATTCAGCTTGGTCAATTTTGGTAACCAATCTCGGGCCTCATTCAATCCCCGACGGTTCAAGAAGCCCATTTCGACGTTCATTCACTACAAAGTCTAATATTAATAACATTAATCGACATTTACCGTCATGGCTCAATACTCAGCTTCCCTGGGGAACGGTGGCCTGACTGTCCGACCCGTCAATGATCACTTCTTCGAAGCTGAGAACGACCGCGAAACCGGTCTTCGGAGCGGGAAAACCCGAGAGGCTCAGCGCAACGCCGCGAAACAACTCCAGACGATGGCCGATGAGATGTCCAGGGCCACTGCCGATGAATACCAAGAGGATATCCTCGACCATATGGAACGCATGGAGGCTGAGACTATCCCGGATGTTGATAGCATCGACATCCAAACCGAGATTCAATGGTTCATGCGCCCCTACCTATTGGACTTTCTGATCGAGGCGCATATCGCCTTTCAACTCCTCCCGGAAACATTGTTCCTGACCGTCAACCTCCTAGACCGCTACTGCTCAAAGCGAGTCGTCTTCAAGCGACACTATCAACTGGTTGGATGTGCTGCGATGCTTATTGCCGCTAAGTACGGCGATAAGAAAGATCGTGTCCCGACCATCAGAGAACTCCAAAGCATGTGCTGTGGGCTGTACGAAGAAGACATGTTCGTCCAGATGGAACGTCATGTCCTTCAGACTTTGAACTGGATTATCGGTCACCCAACTATCGACAACTTTCTCCAGATGATTCTTTCCGAGGTTACTTACGATCCGGAGGTTGAGTACATGGCACTCTACCTGTGCGAAATCGCGATGTTCCATAAGGACTTTGTCAGCACGCTTCCCTCGGTCATGGCTCGATCTTCTCTTGCCCTCGCGAGACACATTCTGTCCCGCACTCCCCCGGCACAATCGGAATGGGCGATGAGCTATGATACGACCACAATAGTCTTGCTCTCGCAACATTTGCATCGTCCTTCCCAGGTCTTGGTTCGCAAGTACTCGAGTGCTCATTACGGAATGGTTGCTGTCACCTTGGAGGACTTCATGGCGAAGCAGGCAGCCATAGCACGGCGCCATACTATCGCCCCACGTATTCGGCAAATGTCCTCTCAATCGATTACTCACGAACCGGATACCTCCCTTGCGCCCCTGACTCAGCAGCTTACTCCAATGACGCCTCAGAAGACCGGCCCGCCACCGCAACAACAGCCGATGCCGCATGGTTACCCAACCCCTCCAGAGACTCCTAATGATGATTATTTCGAGCATCAAGCTATGCTCGCGGCGAAGGCGGCGGCATCTGGTCAGGTTGTTGCTCAAAACCCTACAACTCCTATGCCAACTCCCACCTCGGCTCCTGTCCCACAGCCTCCTGCAATGGTTTACCAATATTAACATACGCCAGCTGCCAATACTGTCCACCAACATAACACATTCACTATCGTCAATTCTTCTGGTCTCTCTCCCCTCTTGCGCCGAGCCACATTTGGACAAACGTCTTTGATTTCAAGCTTTCACCATCTCACACGACAACTTCAGCACCTTGTACCAATCGAATATTTTGCTTCAATCCGCCTTCCGCTCCCGAAAAGTCAAAATCAAAAGCACTAAAAAAAATTTCGAATTTCGCGAGTTGTTATACTATCTCGGAGCGTTATCGAGGTCCCACTCTTGAAACTCCTGGTCAGCATCTTGTTCAACTGCCCCCTGTTGATCATACGATCTGGCAATCAGCATCTGCTCGCAAGGATAGGGTTCAATATCTGAACATCTGAACTCTTCCAAGCTTTGTGGGATGGCTTCCGTGGTGTTTTATCTGTATTCACTGTTTTGGGTTCTTGTTTCCGCAATCATGGTTGTTACTGCCCCTAACACTTGCATTTCATTGGTATTTAGCGAGTTGTTCTTTTTGAGCGCTTGTGACCTTTCCTACACATTTCCTTTGTTCATATTATTGACTTGGTCGACACCTCAAAAGAAAATAAATATTTTTCCCTTTAGATGCACATTGTTTTCCCAGTCGGCATTGCATTCAGTTTCATCTTTCTCCATAGCATGGCGAAAGGATTGGTCGTTTCTGGAACAGAAAGAGGAGGCTAATACTGAAACTATTGTTCCCGCTCCGTTTTGTAAATGGACCTGGGGCAAGATGTGGATGGTCAAATTGTTAACTTGCAGGAGGTATTATAGTATCTCTGGTGGCGCTGTAAATAGGCAGCAGAAGTTTACCTCTCTCGGGCTCAGTTGGAACGGGAGAGGCTGGATAGCAGACCGACGACTACGGCTTCGCTGTCAACAACCCTATCTTGGTGCGCATTGGCCTGCCTTTGCTGATGCCGCTTCTCCGAATACCACACTTATTCTTCGCAACCTTGTCTTTTTTCGTCCTGCCAACTTTGGCACCGCTCTGTTTTCTCGTGTTTGCATTCGAACTCTTGTGTATCTCATCGAACTCGACCTTTTGATCTTTCTGCCCCATGACCTCCCATGTTCCCAACCGTCACCGCCGTCTACCCTTGTTCTGCTTTTACGTTCGCTGCCATTTCTGTCGAGACATACCCCGCTCGATTCCCCTTTGAAGAAAAAGCTGGTCCCCTGTACTTTGTCTTTCCCAATACCCTATACCCAAGTGCGTTTACATTTCGTTCTTCTTCTGTCATTCCTCCTATTCCCCAGTTTTAGACCTCCGACGCCTTTAGATTTTTCCCAATTTCTTTTGTTCTCGTCGGAAATGGCTCATGGAGCCATAGGCTATATTGTAATAATCTCATCTGTTCCGCCTCCCGTCCCCTATCCCCTTTCCCCCGCTCCTTGTGCAAGGAACTTGAGCATCCATACTTGTTCGATACATACATCCCACCTTTTTCGTTCCCGCGTACCCACCCGTCGACAGCTATATCATACCCTCGTATCCTTAACCGCTTCTGTGTACATTATTCATCCGTTCTTTATACATTCTGATATGGCACACCAGGCATAGTTTCTTTAAATCAGTAAATGCGTGCATGCCGTATATGCCAAAGTGATGAGAATTCTGTCAGATATCCGTCGACCTCTGCCCAAGTTATTCAGGAACCCAGGCCACTCTATATAATTGCATTGGCTTAGTGTACAAGAAGATGTGATTTTTAATATACTGCCGTGGCAAAAGAGACATGGTTTCAGAGCAGAGTTCCCCGTTTATTGCGATATACCAAAATGCAAAACCAATTAGTACTGACGAGTAGTGCTATTAGCAGTTTTTACTAGTACACCAGTCTACTTGGCCATCTGTGGGCGGGACGCCAACACAAGACGTTATATAAGATAACATACCGACCTGTTGCACGTGATCTCGTTCTCCAACACCAAAACATCACGTCGACCTCCACACTGAGCACAGACAAACCTTACCAGCGGCAGAACCACCATCGTCAGCATATGGCTACGGAGCCAAGCTTTAGCATTCACATTGCACTGCCAACACACATATCCTTCATCTCGGGAAGCAATGGACATGGAGGCCCGTGGAGAGTCTATCGATGTTGGGAAGATTCTTGATGGCCTCAACCAGTCCCAGCGGGATGCTGTCACAAGCGATGCCAATATTTTACAGATTCTAGCTCCCCGTAAGTTCCTATAAGCCTACCTTAGTATAATATGTCAACGTTTTAACATTGCGTTTTAATCTAGCTGGGTCCGGCAAAACGCGTACCTTAACATCAAGGGTAGCCTGGATGCTTGCGAACGGGATAAACCCTTCCACTATAATTGTTGCAACTTTCACAAACAAGGCTAGCAGAGAGATGAAGGAAAGGATATCGAAGATGATTGGCGGCGGTTTGGAGAATAGACTTATCATTGGGACCTTTCATTCAATCGCGATGCGGTATCTTGTGAGCTCCCCATTCGTTGGCACCTGATACTCCGGGGAAGCTGGCTTACAATTATGCCTATGCACAGCGGAAGTATGGGCATTTGATTGGTATCCCAAGAGAGTTTGGTATCGCGGATACTAGCGATAGCTCAGCCATCATCACCCGTCTCATCAAAAGAAATAAATACTCGACGACGGACGGCAGCGACGCTGGCAGTCTGCGCTCAAGGATTTCCATGCTCAAGGCGAAACAGCAGACTGTAGATGAATATATCTTGGCTCAAAAGAAAACCAATAGCAACGACGAATTTGGAAAGATCTACGAAGAATACGAGAAAGAACTCAAGAATTCAAATCTTCTAGATTTCGACGACTTGCTCTTGAGGGCTTTGGATCTATTTCGCGGTCACCCGCTGTGTGTCTCGAACATCGAGGCAGTCTTGATTGACGAATTCCAGGACACTAATCTAGTCCAATTCGATCTAATGTGCCTTTTTGCATCTAAAAGGAACAGGATTACGATTGTTGGTGACCCGTGAGTTCCGTTACGAGCACTACACCCAATGAAGGAACTATTCAACTGACAATGTATGCTTAGTGACCAGAGCATATATGGCTTCCGAGCAGCTGAAATCGGCAATTTGAATACTATGAAACAAGTCTACCCTGATACTATTGTCATCAATCTCGAAGAGAATTACCGGTCCTCTGCTGCTATTCTCCACTGTTCGTTAGAAGTGATAGAGCAAGACAAAGCCAGACCTCAAAAGGGGATTACGCCCACCCACGAAATCGGAATATCCCCCATTCTCCGGAAACTCCCTAGTCCGGATGCAGAGGCCCGATGGATCGCCCAAGAGATCACTCGATTGAGGGCTCTTACCGGCAACCTGTTCAAGTTTGGTGATGTTGCTATTCTTATCAGATCTGGAGGTCTTGCTAGAGACATAGAAAACCAGATGAACAACTGCAGGATCCCTTATAGGTTAATTGCTGGAACGAAATTCTTCGAACGGGCAGAAGTCAAGGTTGTCCTCGACTACTTGCGGGTTATAGTGAATCTAAATAACAGCGAAGCTTTGGCTAAAATTCTAAACGTCCCACCCAGACGCCTGGGTGCAAAATCTATCCAGGGATTGGTAGCGGAAGCCCACAAGAGAGGGATGCCAATCTGGACCCTTATTAAGAAGGGGGTCAGAGGGGATCTCACTTTTGAGACTTCCATATCCAAACCGGGCGAGCAGAGCCTAGGCCAATTCATGAAAATAATCTTGGATACGCAAAATCTGTTGAAATCAGCCAAATACGCCGAGCAAGATAACGTTGCGCCAATCATCGAGTCTTTGTTACAAAAGATTGATTACCGAAAACACGTTGAATCGCACCAAAAGCCGGGTGAAGATCGATGGGTGCACGTCGAGGAGCTTATTGTTCAGGCTACAGAGTTCTGCAGCAATTTGGCGGCGGGTATCGATGAGCCTGATCTTCCTGATACCGATGCGGAGGGGAACACTACCGCTGAGCCAAAAATATCGGCCGCATTGGCTAAATTCCTATCCAATGCTGCCCTGGCTACCGCGAAGGAAGGGCCGGAGGTAGAGGGTGGTGAAGATGGAGAAGGGGTCCTCACTATCTCGACAATCCACAATGCCAAAGGTATGCATGGCAGATTAGGAATCCTGTGGCTATAGTTCTAACCATTGTATATAGGTCTCGAGTGGCCGGTAGTGTTCGTCCCTGGATGCTACCACGGTTCGATACCTCACTCGCGCTCCGAGGATACCGATGAGGAGAGGCGACTTCTCTATGTCGCGATGACCCGGGCTCAAACCCTTCTTTACATGTCTTATCCTTGTGAACTTCGAGACAGGAAATCTGGCGAAAAGCGTGAGTCAACATGCGTCTACGGAGCCATATAGCGGTTAGTTAACTAACATTTTCACTAGAGGAGTCAAGCCTATGCGACTTTCTTGCTGAGAGCAAGTTAGCACCTCTGATGCTATCGAAAGGCCCAGTCATCACATCACAATCGATAGCTTCGTTCAGCAAAATAATGTACCGAGAGTGTCCGACAGCCGAAAAAGTCAAGGAAACTTTGAAGGCGTCACAACTACAACGGCAAGATGATTGGGTTGAATCGGATGACCCTCCAGGAACCTCGACCAGGAGCATGCCCATGAATGGATATAGCGCCTATCCGTCAGGAGGAAGTGGAATCCAGAGCCGTTGGTTGAGCAGCCAAGTGGCATCCATTCTCAACCCAACGACTACCTCATCCTATGCTCGTTCCCACACGTTTTCCGTGAACAAGACCACGATGTCTACCGGGTTTTCAACCACATCGACCACGATGCAAGGGTTCACATCTGCCAACAGTCATCGGCACATGTTAGCCAGCTCGCAGGTTGAGAGCGAATCTGATGTCCGCAGACGGCTGCTTAAAAGGAAATCAGATGGAATTTCTGAAGAGAGTAACAGCGACACTCGATCACAAATTTCAAAGAAAGTCCCCCAGCAAAAGACGAACAAGAACGTCAAACCCAATCCAGAAGGCACACTGATGAGTTTCTTCCAAAAGCAAACCGCTACGAGCCTGCCCGAGCCCCAGCCTACGACTCAACCGCTGCGACCTTCCAGCGGAAGCGTAAGTGCCAGTGCAAGTGCTAGCAGGAGGTCTGAAAAGGAGAAGTTCATCTACCTCTCCTCCTCACCCGAGCGACCGCCTCCGCGAAGCGAAGTCACCGCTCAGAACCGAGCGCTCGTGCAAGAGATGAGCAGGAACCCACCGATCCCGAGCTTTGTACCGGCTGCCGCTCCGTCTTTCGGGTCATCATCCTATATTGCGCCGACGACGATGAGCGAGATTACGGCCGCGGCTAGCGGTGCTAGTAAGTCTGACGATGCTTCCACCGCCCCTCGCAAGACGCTTGGGATGAGGATGGCTATGACGGGGTGGAGCGACCGTCATCCGGCGAAGAAGTAGGCGGCGGCCATCTCAGGGAGGGTTTACAACCCGTGAACTCCCCATGGATCATGGCTTCTCCCGTATCATCTTCGCAGCGCCGATACTGGTTGACGGGCGTTCTTCTTCGGTACTTTTCCGGTCCGGGCGTGTGTATATTGTGCGATTTTGTTTCGTTGTAGAGCGATTAGACCTTTCATTCGGAATGTGGGAATTAGCGTGGACTGGTAGATAGATGGGAGGAATCGTGGCGACGTTGGGGTTTAGAAGAGTTGGATATGTCGCCTTTGGCTACGATTTTGTCTTGGTTCTGGTCCTGTTGAGGGCGACCTTGTCTGTCATGTCAGCAGTGTGTAGTATCTCGCCCCAAGGCCTTCTAGTCAGCATGAAGGTTTCTCACAGTGTACATACAAACAGGTAGATATGGTTGGTGTCCATGTCGTGCAGCGAAGACGAGGCCGTTCCTGAAGACGCTTGGGAAGGATCTGACCTGTGCACCAGCGTCAAGATATGGTAATAGCGAGGGCTTTGGGGCCAACCTCCAGTGGATATAGATAGATATGGATGCGTGTATATATACACTTGAAGGGCTGGCATACGTAGTACATCTTGGGGACTTGAGATAAGCCAAAGAGACGTGTACTGCGCGGCGAAGAGGTCGACGGTCGCGGGGCGGCGGCGATAGCGGTATATGTCCATGAATCAGCGGCGTTCCAATGCTTATGTACCGATCGATGTCAATCGTGTATGGATATTTAAGCACAATAAGCTGCACAGTTGTAGGCTGGGGTCGGTGCATGGCTAAAGTACACGTAGTCAAGGTTAGTTTGGATTTAGGTATCGAATATACGTAGGAAGTGTAAACTGTTCACATACCAGCGCCGACGATGTGTATAGAGATTGGGATTAGATTCTAGAACACTGGATCATAGGTTGTCATGGCCGAATCTGACGAGCGAGAGTCAACATGCACCGCTGAGTGATAAAATGGAAAGCGTATTGAATCTAGAGGTAAAAATCCGAGACCTGATTATCATAGGAAAACCGAAGCCTGCCAGGCCAGTTGGGCCCAGGTATGACATTCGGATATCTTTGGTAAACAAATTAAGGTTGGTGAATTCGAATCTCGCGACTCGAGAGATATACAACATCCCCGCTGAAAGAACTTTTTGTGTTATTTTGGAAAACCCGGTTTCGATAACCAGGGAACTAGTGCACATGGAATGCTGGAATGCTGAGATGACAAGGCTCAAGACTTCATGGCCAATGATATCGACAGCGAACCAACTTTCGACAGCTCATCGGATACCATTACAGCACACCTGGTCGAGAGGTCGTGGATCCATGGACCGAAGCATGCATTCACTTCTGCTGCTTCAAACCCATCACAAGGTCCACAAACCTCATCACTCATGAGATACCGATTGCCAAGTGGGGGGATACCATATACCAGTTCGAAAGTCCCTTAACGGTTGTTTTATTTATTTTTTATTTTATTTTTCCGCCTTGTGCCTCTCCGAACGTCCCCATATCACAAGAAACAGCATCACGCTATGAAGCACTACCCCCTCTCCCGTATGAGCGCGAAACGAGGCGTGGAGATTAGACTATCCTATGTCACATCGAGTGTTTACGTGTGCACAGCTAGTCATATTCACAGGTTTCATCTAGACCACGTTCTTCTGGATCCATTCCGCCCACTGATCCAACGTCCATCCGCTGCTGATGGAGCCCTCGACCACCCCGTTGAAGTAAACTGTGGGCGTCACATGTGCAGATACCTGCCGGGCTGCCTTCGTTATGAACTTGAGATCATTGGTCACCTATTGGTCGGTTCGAACCCCGTCATCCCAGGATCCGCCGGAATATTTTTAGCCACAGGAAAAAAAAAAATTCAAGAAGCAGCAGGGGGGAAAGAGGAAAGAGGGGGTGCAAGTAAGTAAGCACCATTTCAGTTGTAGGTAAAGGAGAGAGAGAAGGGAGGAGATAGAACGGGGATGAGAAAGAGGAGTCGACGAGTCGACGTACCTGGTTGCCAATGTTGTAGGAGTCTCCATCCGGTTTATCCGCGATGAAAAGGAGCTTGTAGACTTCGTCCTTGTCGATGCCGACACTACCCGCCAGCTCCGCGAGCCGCTGGTAGGTCTGGTTACGGGTCTCGTTGACTACATTGACGTCAAAGAAGTCTCTTTGTTGGGCGAAGAGCGCGACGGAGTACGCCCAGAAGCTATCTGGCGAAACCCTCTCGACCGCGAGGGCGGACTCATGGACGAGCGTGGAAGATGGATGCCATGGTTGTACCAACTGAGCGCATTGTTTTTTCGAGGCGGGCAGGCGATAGGCAGGCCTGGGTCAGCAGCAGCTAGGATGTATGGATGGGTGTGCTGGAATGCGCATGGACGGGGAAATGGGAAGGAGGATAAGGACGAGGACGAGGAGGCAGTGAAAGAGGGAGGACGAAGAGAGGTAGCAGAACATGGCAGAACATGGAAGACCCGACATACCTGGCGGAATATGATCTCCACCTGATTCGGCTTGTTCTCTTTGAGGTATGGGATCACATCCTCGTTGATCCTAGCAGGTGCCCAAACGTCCCGGACAAAAACCGCCCCCATCAACGTCAGCAATGTACCTCGCCGGTTGTTTTCTCCCTTCCTTGGTCTCGTCTGTTGTGCGTAGTGGGAAACCCCCATGCCCATGGTGTCGAGCAATCCTGGCGTACTATTCCGGTGACTGGGGGAACGGCGACTGGTGCACCCGGTGTCTCTGGCATGACAGCGCCGGGAGACCCTGGACGTTGAATGCATAGACACGTAGTACGTACCTCTTGAATATCTTTGCAGAATACTATAACGGCGAATAGGCAGAGGACAAGTTAGCCGGCTGCATTAACCATCCCTCCCTCCCTCTTCGTCTCGAGAACGGGACCACTGGACGGAAAGCCCATCCCCTGGCCGGACAGCAAAGAGCAGACAAGGCGCCCATGGGATGCGAGATACAGAGGTTCATCCGGGTGGATTTCAGATCGCGAACAGCTAAAACGGCCTCGACTCCCGGAGACCGCATGAAACTGGAAACTGCGCAAACCAGAGTAGTGCGAGGTGCCAAATAAGGCGAACCAGCTGGGACGGCAAGGACGGCTGAAGCCCTGTTTCCTCTGCTCTCTGAGACATGGCACCGCGGCAAGCCAGCATCGTGAACTCCGAACCAACCGATTTTCCATATGGCAGTAAAGAAGCAGAAAGAGGGGTGAGATTATTCCTAGGACCCCAAAATCGCATACGACATCACAGCCCAGCGGCCGGGGCCAAGGACCCGGAGATAGCACTCGTGGGAAATGGAGGGATAACCATGGGCCTGGGAACCAGCACACTGTTGAGGACTGAAACGGGTGCGCACCGTTGTCTCGAATGTAAACCAGACGGACAAGGCGCCACCACCAAAAACACCACGCTGGGTTGTTGTTCCTCGGCGCCACAGCGATACCGCATCTACAACATGCGCGATAAAGCCGGCCCATCATGGCAAGTGAATGGAGACATCGACAGCTAAGCGGAGAGGCTTACAGGGCAGACATAGTCCAGATCTGCACGAAAGGACCGCCCCGAGTTTCGCCACGGGAGAAAAAGTTAGCCTGCGCCCTTGGCCTATGTGTTGAAAATGTGATAGATGACGACAGTCCCGAACGGGAATACGAGACGGGGCAGGGAAATTGAGGTTCTGGATTCCCATCGGCTTGAACCAGGGCGCGGAAGTTGAAGGCGAAGTGGATACAGATATGGATACAGATATGGATACAGATATGGACACAGATATGGATATGGATATGGATGCGCGCGCACTCACAGATCTCCAGCGTGTGGACTTTGGCGGCCTTTTCCGTGCCAGCCGAGTAGACGTGAGCGGCAAACTTGGGGTTGACGGCCATCTCGGTGTTCTTCGTTCGATCTTGCGGTTCTAATTGGCGAGGCTTGCAGCTGTCTCAGCTGGACAATTTGACAAATCTCGGTTCCGCTCGGCCTCTTGATTTGGCTGTTTGCGCCGATTGGGAATGCAAATGGAGGTCTCACAGTGGTGGTGGTGGTGGTTCGCTAGAGCAGAGTTCGGACGAACCGTGTAGATGTTGTCTGTTGAATTGACCCGATCAATGAAAACTGGTGATAGAAGACACGATGGCTTGTTTAAATCCCGGCGGGGGCGGATTCGCTCGGAGGGGAAGGCGGCGTGTTTGGATGCCTAGATGATGCCATATCCTGGACGACGCTGCCCTGCAGCTGATTACTGAGCAACACAAGTATGCGTCTACGGAGCACGTACAAATGCGCAAACGGTACGCGGTGGCGACCTCGGCCCATTCACGACTCCGCGACAGGCGGTTGGTTTGAGCGCCCCGAATCCGTACTGGCGCGGGCACCGGCTTTCATTGGAGGTTGTGATATTGTAATTATTGCAACACGCCACACAGGCTGAGACTCAAAATCAATTGCAAGCCGTCAAGGTCCACTCCGCGTCTGATTCTTAAGACAAGGTCAACCGCTTGAGGCTTTTGCACAGCCTGTGTCTTGACAGTGGTCTTATAGTGACACCGCACCCTCTCCCTGACAGCTCGGCCCGCCAAAGAAAGACATCGGCTTTGCGTGAATTACATAACTGGATGGACGCCGCCAAAGGTCATGGTCTTGATAGCCACATATTCGTCAACCCCGTATTTGCTAAAAACGAACCAGTCACGTCAGCCCTCGCCTCGCAAACCAAACGATCGACATGGAGGCATCTTTCTCTGCCGAACCGCCGTAGATGGCTATGCATGGGCGAATTACTCACCTGCCCTCTCTCCCAAAGCCTGACCATTTTACCCCCCCGAACGGAGCTACAACGTCCGAAATGGCCCCGGTGTTGATCCCAACCATGCCCACTAATGACAGTTAGCGATTTGAGTCAAGCTAGCCGCTGTCTTGATGCTAAAGAAACGGCAGGCGACATACCCTCGAGAGCTTCAGCCACTCTCCACACCCTCTTCACATCACCGGAAAAGAAGTATCCCGCCAGGCCAACATCTGCATCATTGGCCGCTTTGATAACCTCCTCTTCCGTGTCAAATTTGATGAGACCCGCCACGGGGCCAAAGGTCTCCTCGCCGGTGATAGCCATGTCTCGGGTGACGCCCGTGATCACCGTGGGCTGATGATAGTTCTCCCCGAGGCCGGGACACCGCTGCCCACCCACGATGACCTTGCCGCCTTTCGAGATGGCATCCTGGATATGATGCTCGACCTTTGACACAGCTCTGCTGTGGATCAGGGGACCGTGGGTGACGCCCTTCTCATACCCGGAGCCGATCTTGAAACCGTTCACCTTCTCGGCAATTTTCTGAGCAAATTGCTCATATATCCCTGATTGCACGTAGATACGGTTGGCGCAAACACAGGTCTGACCGCTCGTTCTGAACTTTGAGGTGATGGTGCCTGCAACCGCGGTGTCAAGATCTGCGTCCTATAGACAGCAGGGAGACAACGAGTTAGATTATATGGCTATATAACGATAGCGGGTGGCTTCCAATTGGCTGCTTGGAAATGGGGTTTAATCACCCACATCGAACACAATTAGTGGGGCATTGCCTCCCAGCTCGAAGGAAAGTTTCTTGAGGGTTGATGATGACTGCTTCATCAACAGCTTCCCCACATTCGTACTTCCCGTGAACGAAAGTTTCTTAATGGAGGGGTGCTCGCACAGCAAGGCACCGATGCTAGGAGTGTTGTCCAGCGCTGTCACGAAATTAACAACCCCAGGCGGGATACCTGCGCGAAGAGCGAGCTCTCCGAGAGCAAGAGACGTGAACGGAGTTTCGCCAGGGGCCTTTGCTACAACGGTGCACCCGGCGGCGAGAGCAGGCCCTATCTTTCGTGTGACCATCGCTGCAGGGAAGTTCCATCTGATTTGGCGCCGCCCTTCATGTTAGCCTCTCGATGACCTGACAGGTGATATTGAGTTTCATGTCGATGGGATGATTATCGTCCTCAGTATGACAGATGGAAAAACTACCGGTTTCGGTTGTCTCGGAAGGCACCTACGGCGTGATCAATGCACAGACCCCCACGGGTTGCTTGATGGTTACAATTCTATTCCCTGCGACAGTGGACGGTATGGCGTCGCCATATATCCGAGGAGCCTCCTCCGAGAACCACTCGAAGAAAGATGCGGCGTAATTGACTTCACCGAGTGCATCAGCAGTTGGCTTGCCGTTCTCCCAGGTGATCAGTGTCGCAAGGTCTTCCTTGTTCTCGACCATCAAGTCGTGCCACCGCCTGAGCATCCGTGCCCGGTCACGGGCCAAGGTATTGCGAAAACCCTTGAAGGCAGCAGAGGCATGATCTATCGCCTCGTTCACATCGGCCTGATCCATCTCTGGGACCGTCCCAATGAGTTTCATAGAAGCAGGATCTGTAATCAAAGGTAAATAAGTTAACCCAGTCGTGCTGACTCTTTCGGGACTAAGTTTTGGCTCTGGACCAGCTAGCCATAAATCGCATGAACGTCTGCAAAGGCGTAATAAAACGGCTTTGCAGCGCTCCACCGACGCTTAGACATATCACAGCGCGCTATGCAAGGGTCAACCCAGCCTACCATGAACATCAAAGGTCTTGCCTGACTTTGCCCCAACCCATTTACCATTTACGAGGGCCACATTCTCCTTAAACAAGGATTTGTCTTTAAGCTGAGATGAACATCGCACAGGACGATATATTAGCCACGGACTCCCAATCTGAGAGGGAAACGAATCATTCTCCGGCCCCCGAGACAAGGTGGGTAATATGGCGACGGACAGGAACGGAGAACAGATTGGGGCTCAGCTGGACGGTGTATTTACTTACTGGGGGCACGGTATGAGACGAGTATGCCATTGCGAAGGCGCTGACGTGTGGATACCGTTTCGACGCTCTCAGGCCTCTGGTTGAGGTCTGAGCAGCTGAAACGAGAACGGACGGAAAACGGGGCATTTGAGGGTCCACTTTTTTTTTCGTTTTTTAAATCGGAAAAGGCGTCTGTGCATCGGTTGTTTTAATCGTTTTATATCAGCTGGTTGGCCTTCGTGTTCGGCAACCCGACTGGGTGCAAGGCCCGCGCTGCAGGCACCGATCGATGACCTGACCGGGGCTAAGACCGCGGTATCGATATCATGCACGTCGTCTCGTATTGACGCCTCGCACTTTTGCGCCATGCACGTACATGCACACATATGCGCACGTTGAGGCCGGAAAACTCACCGCGGAATGAAGGTTGAACAACTGACGTTACCCGTGGCCTGAGAGGGGGGGATCGTAGACAGTGGGCTGCGATTGGCTGGTGGAAGAGTTTGTTTCGATGTTTTAGCCTGGGTCCTTTCGTATCCGGGTCAATGTTTTTGGTGAAGGGCGCAACCACGATCGTGGCACGGACGCGGACGTGTGTTGCCGGCGGAGGTCAAACTATGGGGAAAGCCCGATGACGTCGGGAACCCGAGACACCTCAGCAGCCTCGATTATTCAGCCGACCGAGGTCGTTCGGGCGAGCCGGGCACACACTGGTGGCGGTACAGACAGAAGCTACAACGGCCGTGATCGATGGTGCTAAGTTTGAAGCTCAGGTTGACCGGCCAGGTTGGTAGATAGATGCCCGGGGAGCTTGTCGGGGACCCCTCCCCTCCCCTCCTCTAGTATGTGCTATAATTGCCTGCCGAGCTCCGCGTGCGTCGTCGACATTGCCAGATCAGAGGAGATATCTAGTTCTGCCGCCAGCGCTTATCGACACAACTGCCCTGCGGTTGGACCTTCTGCATCAGTCGTAGCCTGATATCGATGTCCGATGTCCGGTGCCCGATTCTCGCGGGGAGCTCGAGGTGGACGTCGATGTGTTGCGATGAGGTTGGACCCCGGTGCCGCTGCGGTCCCGTGCAGCGCTGCTTGGTCTGGAAACCGATGCAGCTAAACTGCCCGTCGGACATCTCCAACCTCAACAGCATCCTCGACGGCATCTACGGCCAATTGACCGGTACTCGCGAATCACATCGTCGCGGCCCACGCTAGTGTCTACAAAGCACATGTACGTATGCTGTGTCTGTCCGACCAGGCTGGCCGAGTTAAATTTAGAATTTTCCGTCTAGCTATCGTTGCAGGCCTGGCCGCATTGTTGTATAAAGTACATTCAACTGCATCAATCACCCCCTTCCCGGAAATACATGCTTCGCACTGTCCTCGAGTGCACCCGAAGCAGCGCTCGACGTCCGTCCATCCAGCGGGGTAGTCGTTTTCGTCTGCCGGAAACATCATATCGGAATTCAAGCTGGCCGTCATTGTGCCGCAAAAGCCCACAGCTGCCCTCACAACAGTTATATAATTCTGTCATCCCAAGCACAAGTTTCAGGTCCTCTCCATCTCGTAACTTTTCCCACCGCCCACTCGATTCCACAATGGCCTCATCCTTGGTGCAGGAGATCAAGGCCCCCAACGGGGTCACCTTCAATCAACCGGTCGGGTTGTTCATTGGAGGCGAATTTGTCAAATCCAAGTCTGGAAGCACGCTCTCGACCACAAATCCAACGTGAGTGCGCTAATGCCCGCAAACCGCCAACAACATAACATCCCCACACGTGCATACAAAGTCCCCTCTCTAACGACTGTACTCTGTTTAAAAGAACCGAAGAGGAAATTTGCAAAGTATTCGCTGCCGAGGAGGACGATGTGGACATCGCCGTAGCGGCTGCGAGAAAGGCCTTCAAGGACCCGACTTGGTCTGACATTGAGCCCATCCAACGAGGTATTCTGTTGTACAAACTCGCCGAGCTGGTGGAACGTGACGCAAAAATTCTCGCGACCATCGACACGCTGGACAACGGGAAGCCATACACTGTAGCCCTTGGAGAGGATGTAGCGGAGTCCATAAACGTCTTTAGGTATCGTCCATCCTGGCTGCACCAAGAACCACTTGAGCCAAGCCCCCCTTCCTGAACAGCGCTGCGTGAATCGCCCTTGTTGGACGTGGTGGTATTAACCGGTGCCACCCACAGACATTACGGTGGCTGGGCGGACAAGATATATGGGCGGACCATCGACACCTCGCCGCAAAAGTTCGCCTACGTGAGGCATGAACCTATCGGAGTCTGTGCCCAGGTATGCCGTCCCTGTCGTCTACCCGACGAGATGCAAGATCCAACATCCGGATGTGTGGCTAACCGTTGATCGATCGATTTCCTAGATCATCCCGTAAGCACAAGTCTTCCGACCGCTACCTGTCATACAACATGTCCGATTATACTAACTTTGCGGGAACCGAACCCATCAAAGATGGAACTACCCTCTCCTGATGGCCGCGTGGAAGCTCGGCCCGGCCCTTGCTACAGGCAACGTCGTCATTATGAAGTCTGCAGAGCAGACGCCGTTATCTGTCCTGTATCTGGCCACCCTCGTCAAAGAAGCTGGGTTCCCGCCTGGAGTCGTGAACATCATCAGTGGCTATGGTAAATCTGCGGGCGCAGCACTTGTGCAACATCTCGGCGTCGACAAGGTGTGTAATTCATGCATGGTCTTGTAGGAAACTCACGATTCGTGACCCCTTCCCGGCTCTTGACGACAACGGAATCCCGATCTCACCACCTTGTGCATCGCAGGTTGCCTTCACTGGTTCCACATTCACAGGGAAGCAGATCATGAAGATGGCATCCGTGAACCTGAAGAACATGTTTGTGAAACCCTCCGGACGTGAACTGTGATGACTCGCGCCGTTCGCCGGTCACTGACTCGCTTGGTGTATGTGTGTAGCACTCTCGAGACTGGCGGAAAGAGTCCCAACATCATCTTTGAAGATGCCGAGCTAGACCAAGCCGTTAAATGGACTCATTCTGGCATCATGGGGAACATGGGACAGGTCTGCACTGCAACCTCAAGGGTCTATGTGCAGGAAAGCATATATGATAACTTTATCGAGGAGTTCAAGAAATACGTAGCAGAGGTACAATTTTTTCCAACAAATTCGTTCACATACATACACACACACACACACACACACACGGACACACACACATCGAAACCCCGATGAGGCGTGCGTGCGTGCGTGCAAGCGTGCTGGGAAGTCTGTGTTCTGACCGTGTGGAATTCTCCAGGTGAACGTGGTCGGGGATCCGTTCGACGAAACCACATATCAAGGCCCGCAGGTTTCAAAGGTCCAGCATGACAAAATCTTAGGATACATTGACGCCGGCCTGTCCGAAGGCGCCAGACTAGTCTCGGGAGGAAAGAGACACGGCGACAAAGGGTACTTTATCCAGCCTACGATCTTTGCTGACGTGAAGGACCACATGACCATATCCCGTGAAGAAATTTTCGGCCCTTTTGTCTGTTTTTCAAGTTTCAAAACAGAAGAAGAAGTGATAGCCAGAGCAAACGACACCGCCTACGGCTTGGGCGCGGCCCTCTTCACCAGAGACCTCGAGCGTGCCCACAAGGTTGCGGCGAAACTCGAATCAGGAATGGTCTGGATCAACAGTTCAAACGATTCACACTTCGGCATCCCCTTTGGCGGTGTGAAACAATCCGGTACGTGGGCAATTTGCACCGTTATTGTTTTTTTTTTTCTCCGTTTCCGAGCTATTGTATCGAATTGGGCATCGGGCTAACCGTCCGCTATTTTTATTATTATTTGTTATCGAAAAGGTATCGGGCGTGAGCTAGGAGAATATGGCCTTCAGGCATACACGCAGGCGAAGGCGGTGCATGTCAACCTCGGAACCAGGAAGTGATACCATCTCACCAGTTTTGGCCGTTTGAGTCCCGATTCAAGGTTTTTTTTTTGTTCTATTCGGCGCGTCAGAATGATGTCTCGCGGGTGAATTCCAAAAATAAAAATAAAATAAAAAATTGAAATAATTGAAATCCCAATAAAATGACGTGGAGGTGCAGTGGCTGAACCAGTGTCGTAGTTGGGACATGTCAAAGTTATGGCTTGGGGCGAAATCACAGGGCGAGCAAAATGGCACACATTTTCGTCCATGTTAGTTTCCCGGGACATGTTCCGGTGCATATCATAAGTGTTTCGTACCCACAATTGCACATTATCAGTTATCTCGCCTTTGCTTCAAAGCCAATTAAAGGCCAACAGTTCCAATTTCTCAATGACACGCCAAGCGAGCATCACATCTTTACGAGACGCAAAGACCCGTGTTTTCTCCCCGCGCTAGATAAAAGGAATGTGATATAGTAAGTATACATTGGGGGCTTTTTCGGACAGGGCGGACCCCCCCCCCCTACGAATTACTATCTTTCGATCTCGATCAACCCCAATAGAAACGATTTGACGAAAGAGACCGATTTCGAAAGATCTAGACCTTCGAGCTCAGCTGCCTGGCTACATCCCGTGTTTGCACCGAGTCCCACAATTAATTATCATTATCATTTTTTGTGAGCAGAGAACTAAAAACAAAAATCTAGGCTCACCACGGGTCCAACACGTTTCACCATGCACTCTTTCGCAAGATACGACTTGTTGGATAAATCCCGTACTTTGTACGTATGTGGTTCGGTCTACGAAAGGGAACAAACAGAAAAAAGAAAAACACACACACAATATACCAATAATAAAAATAAAATAAAATAAAATAAAAAGTACAGAAAAGTACCGTTACCGAATGTAATAGCAGGCAATGCGATATGATAGCGCTCCTAACCTCTATGGACCCGGTCAATACTAATACATATCTGTACCGCTGGAACGGTAAAGCCGGCGTTCGAGACGAAGCCCCCTAAATAATGTTCCCTGCGCGTGTGGTAACATGGCTACATTTGGTTTACAGGGTGAACGAGCGAGCGTATTCCCTCCTTCGTCCCACGAGAGGACCAACTGCAATATATTTCCTAATTGTTCAATTATAATCCACCGACTGGTGGGATTGTCTTCCCACAACTGGGGCGCAACAATTCAACCATGTCGGAGGCGTCTGCTTGCCACTTCCCCAGAACCCCGCGGGTCCCGGTGGCTTCCATTTTTAACAAAAAAAAAAAAAAAAAACCGTGAGCAACCAAGCGACCAAGCGACCAAGCTGGAAAAAAACAGCCCCGGAAAGTGGGGCGGTACAGTCACGTCCGGCCGCGAACCATAAGATGTTTGCGACTTTTTAGGATTCCCCCAAAAATCGGTGCACCGCACGGTGCCTGCGGCTAAGGAAGAACTAAACAAAGATAGCAATATATAGAGGCGACAGTAGATTGGACGGAAAGCAATTTTGTGACTATCGACTGCAGCTCTACATGGGGAGGCCTAGCACGAAGCGACCATATCATCGCCATATGCATGTGCACTAGGCTTCGATTTCCACCTTTGATGACTGTCAAATTTCGCCATATTAGCTCGGGTGGAGGCGACAGGCTGCAGGCTAGCTCCGACAGAGGAGGAAAAAAAAAACGGTGCGCGTGCAAACCCAGCCAGGCTAGCTTTGTTAGCTCAAGATTAATCACCAACTAATGACAATGCGTGTTTCTTCAAGATTGCAGATCGACGTGCGTGCAGACGCTAAAACCGTCGACCGTGGCACGGTCCGCCTGAAGGTTGAGCACGCTGAATGAAGGGGTTTACTCTACTAGACTGAACTGGGCTCTAGCGAGCTTCATGAGACCTGACGATGCGTATTTCCCGATATTAGTACGCGTTATCCTGTTGGTCAGAACTCAGGTTCCCCGTCGGGTTGCTCCACCTCACGGACAGCGAGGTGCACTGGGCAGCATTGCATATTGATGGCAGCAGCAGATGTTTCGAGTTTGGCGTAATATGCAGCTGGGCTTTTTGACGCAGGACAGAGCTAAGTAGGCCTGTCTGTCGGCCTAGTCTGCGGGCATGACCTGTGCTAAAAGCCGGATGGTGATATTACAGCGGGCGGGCGGGATTATGACCATCTCTTGCAATTGCCCAAGCTGCAAAAAGCTATTCCCTCTTCAATCTAGCTTGTGATTATATCAACGGACCTCTGTGGTCTCCCGGGTAGACTAATGACTAGTGTGATGTATGTCGACTTGTCAATGCAATGCATAAATGTGCACTATATGATGTATGCAGAGAGAGAGAAGGAGAGGGCCGATGGTCGGCTGCAATTGTTCGGCTGCGCAGCGCAGCAAGGCTAAGAATGTACAGCTGTCCAGCGATAAGCCAAGTGACCCTTTATAGAGCAAAAAAATGTCCCGTGAGCATGCTTGCCTGGAGCACAAAGTTTGCGGATAGCAGCTTGCCTGGTGCTGCTTCGCTTGGACTGGGAAGTTAGGTTCGCATGCAGGTAATATGCATGGCCTCATGGCGGCGAACTAAAATTGTATGGCCTCGTCCTATCGCCTGGCCCCGAGCGCGAGGCTAGGTGGCTTCTCCGAACTAACAACGCCTGGTCAGAGGTATGACATGATCGCGGACACCCGGGAACGGGTAAAGGAAAAAAGGGTAGTAGGCTGACGACATCGCAGTGTAACATTCGCAACCGTCAAGCCAACAGGATTGTATACGTTACGCTTCCCCAAATCCCAGTTTTAGGTGCTATTGCTTGCATGCACTTGCGCTTGCAATAGCTGACCGCGGCCGCACACTTTCGGGTATACGAGCACTCGTTCAAGAGTTGATGGAGCCTGTTATCCGTCTGTGCTGCCCAACGATGCCCAGGCTGTCCTTTTTATTTCTTTTCAATTTCCTTTCATTCATTTATTTCGTGCTATTGTTCCCTTCGTGCACGAGAACTCGGTATATGTTTCTGTTTTGTGTATTTTTTAGTTGGTAGGCAGATGACACTGGTACCGAGATGATATGACGGCTGTGCGTTTTGCGTGACGAATGTCAGCTTGCGCATGCATGGGTTTGATACTGATAGTGACTATAGCATCGCGTATTAATCTATCTTTCTGCGAAGGCCGTCTCCGCCCGCAACTGCTTACATACGAACAACGTAAGCCAGGGCGAGCCTAGAGGTCGCTGATCTAGACCAAAGTTGAAATTGGTTTACGAAGTACATCGTACCCCCAATTAACCCAGTGGGTCATGGGGTGTGATATGCCATGCTTGGTGCGCTGCCAGCAATCCTGCTGTGCTGCTGCTGCGGAGCCGTTGAGAGATAGTGTGCTGGTGCGCAGAGACCGGGCCAAGGGGCTTTCCCCTGGGAGGCCCTGGGAGTTCGCACTCGCAATATGCAAACATCCTCGTATTTTGTGATCTAGTGATGGTGTGCTCAGACAAGATCGATGTGTTTTGGTCCCCGTCGTCTGATTCGATTCTTGCCTCGCCGATGACGTCAAACCAGAAGCGAGGCAAGGGCAGTTTTATCACGATGCAGATGTGAATGGAGGAAGCAGCAGCAGGAGAGGGATGGGGGGGGAATGCGTTATCGATTCGAATCTAGACTCTGTGCTCCTTTTCATATGTGCGGCCTCGTGATTCGATCGTTTGGTGCGTCGTTGCATGCCGGAATGAAACCACAGGACGGATAGAGGCCCATGCCATGTTGGATTGGTTGATAGTGGAAGAGGAAGTCGGGGTACTCTGGATGTGACAAACCACCACCACCACACCGACGCTGAGCTTGGCCAAACTCTCAGGTATCGCTAAAGAACACAGTGTCGGGAAATGACTGGACCCGTCAGAACGGGTGCTGGGAAAACTGAACCGAGCAGCCGTCACCGTGACGATTAAAAGCGTCCTGCCTCTCATTTGGGGACTGTGCCCACCCGGATGATGTCTCGAGCTCACGAGCTCTGGGCTTCGATGACGTGAGTTCATCATAAGAGACACTTGCCGTCCCGGCCGGGCCCTCAGCTGGTTCCATAGAAACATTTGGGCACCCCCTTTCCTATCTCCACTCGTTTGTGATCGTTAATTTTCCAGCCTCTCGGGTCCTCGACGTGAAGAAAAATTGGCGGACGGCCGAGATGTCAAGATGGGAAAGGTGAGGGGTCCGGAACGTCGGGATGTCTCCAAAGACCTAGAAGGGATAGCGAAAAGGGGATGGCATTGAAGCGTGGTCATGAGGGCCCAGCAGAAGTGGATTCGACTGCAGACCTATTAGACTTGGTAATCGAGGGTGATATCGAACCCACATGTATCAATACCGATGAAGCGCAGGTTGGGAATTCGCAGGAATGCAGCTGCAGCACACCCGAGCTTGAGACATAATGCATGGTTACTATCGGCCAGGGAGATTGTCTGTGGGTTCTCGGAACGTCGCAAGACGGTCCCGGTGCGTCGGCATGCATGAGATCCTGAGAGGGGGGGAAGTGGCAGGGCTCCCCCCCTCCCCGATGTCGGTTCTTCGACTCGTCGTAGTCGTGCTGGAGGCCTTCGACAATATTATTGTCGCAGGCCTCGTAATTTCTCGACGTCTACTGGGAGTGGGGATCGAGTTGGAGCCTGTTTTCGAGACTAGGGATCGAGCTCTCCGCCTGGCCTGGCATGGCATGGCATGGTATGCCGCGGGCCCATCTCCCCATCCCCCATATGGGTTTGTCCCAGACCCGCTCGAGGGCGCTGCCACAAGGATCTAAAATTTGATTGATTCCCAGACTGTCGGGTCCGACATGGGGAGTCAGTTACATCGATAGCAGCTTTCAAGGCCGCAAGAGAGGGAGGCCGAAAGACGGACCCGTGGTGCATCCATGGCCATGCCATGCCTGAGGGGTATAGCAGATGATGCCAGACAAGGCCCCCTCCCTTGGCTGGGGGCATCGGGTCGGTCTGATACCGCCGGAGCTGAGGGGTAGCGTGGTCGACACCGGCGCGTAGGCCATCGCGCATGAGCGCTCCAACCTGCTGGAAGCTACAGATCCCAATCGACAATGTCAGCTCAGCTTCCTGATGCATCGAACACACTGGAGAACTAGATCGGATCCGGTGGAGGCACAGAGAGGGGGGTCGATGCCGGGCGGGAGCGAAGGTACCTGGCGGGCAGAAACGAATAGTTTCCAGTTGCGACGGTCCCAAGGATCTGGGTTTAGTTAGTTGGTTGCAGAGTTTGGCGGCCCCTGTCCGTCCACGGTCCAACTCGCAAAGCTGCCAGGAAACACCGAGATCGCAAGAGACCCGAATTTCCCCCCACGGCATCATGCATCATTTGCATGAAGGAGGACGACTAACGGAAAGGCGATGATGCCGCGCAAGAAGAAGAAAAGAGAGGCCTCGTCAAAAATCGCTGCATATTGCCCTTTTGGGCGGGCTTGACAGTGCAGAGGTGCACAACCGCAATCGCAGTTCACGAACGACCCATGCCAGCGCCCACTTTTTCTCTCGCACAACGCTCTCAGGAGTGACGCTACTGGCTATGTGTTAGATTTGAGGCGCTGGCAAGGATGTCACTTGGGGTTCTGCAAGATCTCTTTTGGGAGTTTTGGGGCTGGTGGGCTTGGGCTTACATCCGGCTTCCCAGCAGATATCATTTCGGGCTGTGAGGCGACGTATTTCCCGTCATGGCATCAAGGCCCACCGCTTGCCAAATTGCTACTAACCGAGAGTGCGGCAGGATTTGCAGAGCTTATTTTTGAACACTCGTCGTCTTTCCGTCCTAAAAGCCGAGACGATAATCCATTCCACTTAGGACGACAGAACGTCGCGTATCTTGCTCGAAGGCTTGCCCCGTCTGCAGGGGAAAGGAGAATTGCTATTGCTTTCGAATGGAGAGCACGCCTGGGAGGTAAATTTGGAAGAGAGTCGCATTCGCGACGTCCGCATCATCGTTCGTGGCGGCTGGGAAGTGCCTTGCGCGGATATATCGTTTCTCCACACCCTGGAGCGATAGCGATGAGCATTGGGGAAGCCTGGCGATGGTCCCTTCCATGCTTGTCATTTCCCTGACGAAGCCAAAGGGCAGATTTGGGAAATGAAAAAGAAAAAATGGAGCTTGCGAAGGCAGGAAGGCAGGCTCCTTTGTTCACCTGCCCGGCATACCGAGGGGGGCATCCCACGTTTTGCGAAACCGCTTGTTTCGCACCCGCTTCCGCGTCGGATAGTTGACTAGTGGCTTTCTGCTAGCAGGTCCCTCTGCCGTGGTCATCTCTGAGGATACATGTTGTTATCACCGTGGATACCTGGTAGCGCTGACCATGGGCCTGTGTCCCAATGCTGTGTGAACCTCGACGGTTACGTTACGGAACCTTGCCCGGCTGTCGCATCGCAGCGCCGTGATTACGAGCTGCCAAAGCCGATCAGCGCAGGGCCTCGCACGCCAACAGTATCGAATCCAAGTGGCCACTTTCCCTGGAGGCCGGCTCTAGTCTCTCGGGGACGGCGGGAACAGTAGCATCCTTGGGGGACAGCTTCACCGAATCGGGCGCCTTGTCGCTAGTCAATTGCAAGTTCACTTTCACTGGCTCCTTGTCACTCGACTGTTTTTTTTTCTTCTTCTCTGTCGGATCGAGCATTTCAAACTGAGGGAGTCTAAGCCGGTTTGAACCTAGGCCCGGAGCCGGTCTGTATCCCCGGATACCACCGGGCAGACCCCTGCTAGCAGGGCATTTGGGCCCGGCCGAAGGTGCAGGTCCCGGGAGGTGGCCCCGGGAACAAGCAGCGCCAGGGACTCCACCCCATTTGATATCCCTCGAGGCCACGCCGAATGGGAGAAAAAGAAACCGCAGACGCGGAAACGGACGACCGGGGTCTGACAGATGGAAAAAAGCAACTTTGCTGTTCAATTTGTACCCAGCTTGTTATTCGACCTCACCACTGCTGGGCTCTCAGGTATCGCACTAAGTACACCCCCCAGTCACGCTCCCCATGCTCGCCCACTGGTCGTCCAAGATGCTGTGTGTGCTCACAATTGCCAGGCTCAGTGCGTGGGCCCGCTGTACATATGAAAGCCAGCCGGATCCCACACAGTTATCATGTCAACTCACCTCTGGATCGCACTCGAGCACATCGTTTTTCCCCAGTCTTCTTATTTCTAGAGTTACATAGAAAAGACCGTTGTTTCCCCGTCAGTCTCCAGCATATTCCCCTAGAGGAACATCTGCCTTCAATTCTTGTCGAGGTGGAAGCCGTAGTCTCGACCTTGGCCACCCCCCAGTCTTCGCCCTCATACATCCGGCTCACGATAACGCAATCGCTCCTCGCCCCATTACCAAATAAAAAAAAAAGAGGGCCAGTCGCCTGAAGCTACAAATAAGGGATATCGGATCCAAGCACGCCTCGAACCCCCCCAGGAGAACATATATTCGCTGCGACGCTCAACTTTTCTCCCCTTGCGGTTGCATCTGGGCTCCCTCGCCTAGTGCTAGTTAGTTCCCCTTCCCGGACCACGGACACATAACTTTTGGACATATCCAAGAAACCGACAACACCGCCTCCGCCAAAATCCCACTCTACCAGGGCGCCCAACCCTCACAAACCACCAAAACCGATTCAACGGGTCTCTTGAAAGTCGCTGGTTTGGCTTCAGTGCTCTCATACCACTTATCCCCTCCTCCGAGCAGGTCACCATCTCTGGTGGTGGGTAACCGTGAGGAGGAAGCAGCCCGTCAATGCCTCCATTGGCCTAGGCAAATCCCTGCCATGCTAAGGGAAGCACCTGCCATGTCGCACCCCCCTCACTCGCCTGCTTCCAGCAGCGACGGCAGCATCAGCGGGAGCGAGAGCGAAAGACTGGACGAGGATTCGAGGCATACGGGCCCTAACTTTGGCAAAAGCGAGCCCGCCTATAAGCCAATATCGCTGCAGCCTTTCAGCGGTGCTCAGTACTCCCAGGGGGCCGAGCCGCCTGCGATCTCGCCCACCGCGCACAGTCCCGAGCAGCGCGCCTCAAGACCGCTAGACATGAACAGGATGCTTAATCCTACACCTGTCAAGACCGGCCAGGGCGATAGTGCCACTCCGTCTACCTCTCGCCGTCGCAATGCCGACGAAGCAGAGCTCGATACCCCTCAGAGGATATCATCGACCCCCCAGCAACCGCCGTTCACCAGATCACTACCTCCCTCGCCTACCGACAGGTATTATGCATCTGAAATGTATGATAATACCAACTATGCAGGCAGTCTGTCGAGAAGAAGCATCAAACAGCCAGTGCCTCCCTCGAGCAGACAGAGAGAGGGTCTTCTCCCGATGATTGAAACCCACCAACCTCCTGTTTCCGGTGCCGGAACACCGCCTCGCGGGCACGCAAATCTAGCCTCTCCCGCGACAGCTGGTCCCATGCAGCAGGCCGGCGGGTTTCCGTTCCCACCGATCAACGGCCCGCCCGGCCTCACACAGGCGCCGCACTCTCAACCGTCCATGGTGGCCTCGCCAAACTCTTCACCGTTTTCAAGAAGCCAGCAACCTCCATCTTTGCCTACAGGCTACACTCACCCAAGTCCTGTGTATTCTATGAACCCCCATTTCCACGATGGCCTTTCGCAGCCTATGGCTCAGACCAGCAGCCAACATTCTTACCACGGTCTGCACATCTCCGGGCTAGACGGCCTTGCGATCCCTGTAGACACCACCGCAGCCTCAAAGCTGGCGGACGAGAAGAGGAAGAGAAACGCAGGTGCTTCCGCTCGCTTCAGGCAACGACGGAAGGAGAGAGAAAGGGAAATGAGCACAAGGATAGTTGAGCTAGAAACCCGTCTCAAGGTCATAGAAGAAGAGAGGGACCATTACCGCAACCTTGCTATGAAATATGCGGGGACGCCTCTACCCAACACCATCTCCACCTCTCTGGCAAACGTTGCTTCGAATGTTTCGCGGCACAACAGCCATGGCCTGCAGCTCTCACCGAGGACTATGGCAAGAGCTAACCAACAGCATCTGATGAACGAAGGGCCCTATACATCACCCTCGTATGCGCATGTGCGAGAGGACAATGTAGGGAGTCCCGGAGTCCCGCTCGGACGGACCATGTCCACAGAAGGACGAAGAGTCGGCAGGGCGTACTCGGCAGGTCAAGTTTACCCCGGCGGTGCCCCTATGAACGCGGTACCACACGACGGGCCCGACAGACCGCTCGATGCTTACAACATGAAGACCCGCAACGGGTCTTTCAATCACAATCGGCCGCACACAATCCCCGAACACTACGGCGGTCGAGATCCGATCAAGCCCGAATGGAGTGTCCGTTGATGGCCCATTCGACCCATTGATTCAAACAAAATATCGCCTTACGAACACGATTGGATTACGGCGTACAATGCTCGCTCGATTTTCACGTCTTTGGAGTACTCGCACGCGCGATGCGATAAAAAGCATGACATAGAGAAAAGAATTGGTCAACGCGAATTTGAGAAAGGAATGCAAGAAAAAGATCAAAAAAAGTTTTCTTTCCCACCAAAAGGTTTACAACGTCTATCGGTGGTTATCGTCTCTCACTTTACCCTTTCCTTTGTCATCCGCTGCTTGCTATGCTACTATTACCATGGAGGCTGTTTTCTGCTTCTGGCGTTGGTTTGGTGTTCAATACCGCGATGGTTTTTTTTTTTTTTTTTTTTTTCTCCCCTTCGACCTCCCATTCTTTGCCATCATCAAGTGAAATATCGTTCAAAAAAAAGTTTTCCTACCGACTGTTACACTGCGAACGCGATTAAATTAATAGCGCTGGTTCGCCATGGATCGATCAAATCACTGTTTGTTCTGTCGACGGTAACATTTGTGCTTTTCCGTGTTGTCTGGCGTTATTTCTAGAGATATTATTTGTACCAAGTATTTTTCCTGGCAGGGTGATTGGGCGGTCTTTTTCTCTTCGCTTGTTGTCGCGACTACAAATTCTGTACATCTCCTAACTTTTGCGACGTTCTTCCAACATGCATCATTCCGCCTTGTACTATCTCTGGCCCCTCGACTCGGCTCCCGAGTAACTTTCCTTCCTCCTCGTCTCTTCTCTCGCCGTACAATCATGCCAACTCTTCCCTTCCTCTTCCCCTCATGTTGGCATTTCGCCTGCACGTGCGACTTTTTCCTGCACGTCTCCTTCACTTCGCATCCTCAGTTTTTCTCCTTTCTGGACAGAATCGCCAAGTTGCTTTTTTGTGGCAGAAACCGTGTTGTATTTTAGCACCTAATAAATCGAGATTTATACCCACTCTTCTTTCTGTCCTTTCGTCTCTCTTTTTTTTTTTTTTTTCTTCCTTTTTGCTTGAACAAAACACATACAAGTCAATCAATCCATAATTTAGACTTTCAATACGCCTCCGTCCGAACACGCTAAACATGCATCATGTTGTTCCTCGCCAACTTGCCTCTGTCCTTCTCCCTGAGCTATTCACATTCCTCAACGGCTGAAGAAAGAAAGAAAAAACTGAAACCTGCATGAAAGCTCGAGTTGTCCTGCGCAGGCTAGCAAGCATCATGGATTCGCGATTCTGCAAGGCACCGCGTATGGAGACCGAATTTTTAGGGGGCGTCCTGTAGTAACTCGTGTATGGACACGTTCAACTAGCTAGGCCCTTACACAGATGCGTTAGCTAGCCAGCTGACCACTTCAGAAATGAAAGAATGTCGGACGGTCGACCGTGAAGGTATCTTGTGCTGCTGATCGTGATCGCACCAGGTATATTAGCGTGCTAACTATAGCTTTTTCGTCCCCCCTCTCCCTCCGCGGCCCCCTTGCCCCCTCTCCATTCAAGGAGGATTTCCTTTTCCTTTTTTTTTTTCTCCGTATATATTATATTGTCTAGGCCGCCTTATTCCGTGACGGCGAGCGCGCTTGTGCCTGTACGGTATACTATACATGTGGGGTTTCAATTTCAATATATTATCATTTCGCATCTGCCTGGATCGATCAACCATAGCTGCATCAGCATATATACAGGTATAGAACGGGGAGATATAGCGACGAGTCGGCCGGTAGAGGAGGTGGTGATTAGTCTGGGCTAGTGGCTAAAGTCAGCTAGCTTCCGACGGCTAACTGAGCTATCGACGATATAGTTGAAGCTCTATATATCCCACTTCAGCTCCACTGCGGCCATATGAACCTATATTGGGCAAACACGGTGGTGTGTCGCCGGCGAGCGTGATGGTGACCTTTCTTGCAAGTCATGCGCATAGAAACCGCCCGAAGGCTGAAGCGCGGAAAGTACCGTCGTATCATGTTATCGACACTATTGTGACCTCGGGGTCATGCAGCCCGTACGATATATTTTGAGGTGCTTATACATGTATGCCACCCTCCCGGGGCGCGGCGCGGGCGTAAGTTCGGATTCAAGGCAGAGATCATCATGTTTGGGGGGGGTACCGTGCCAGCATCAAAAGACCTTTCATTTCTGTATTTTATTTTTATTACATGTTGTTTTTAGAAAAATTAAATAGAAAAATCGGACTTAGATGCCGGGCTTGGACCCTGTGGTGTTCGTGAAATGCACGATCGATGCGGGTACAAGCGGTGCGTCTACAATGGCCCGACTATGCCCAAACCTGCCGCCACGCACGCCGGCGATGGGTAAGAAAAGGGGCAACTAGTTGAGAAAAAGAAGGATGTGCGATAGTTTTCATGTTTGGACATGCATGAGGAATGCTGCGCAGAGCCAGCCACTTCCATCTGGTCGGCTTCCGCCGCCTCCCTCTTCGACATTAGTGCGCGATAGATGCATTGTCGGCGTCGAGGCTGATCATGACTAGACTGCGCGGCGGTCGCGAGTCAACCCCCCCTCCGTTCTGGCGTACCGTCTACCGGCCTGGGCCCGGGCTGAAAAATAGCCAACGGACGGTTGCTTTTTCGATTCGCGTGTGCGCACGGCAACAGGATCCGTGGATTGCTCGATTCTTCATTTTCTTGCATGCAACAGATACCAACTTTTTTTTTTCTTGTTTTCTTGTCGAGTATATCGGTTCGCGATATCGAGCACGGTGTGGGACTCCTGGGACGCGTGCGCATGGATTCCCACGCTGCTATCTCCAGTTGACGAGTCGTGGGACAGCTCACTCACGTAAGGGCCGGGTCTGGCTTGAAGTACACGCATGTCCACACCTTCCGTAGATGGTGCATTCTCAGAGAAAAACCAAGCACAAGATCCAGGTCTTTTTCATCGATGCATCCCACACGCGCGCGCACTCCAATGCTCCTGTAGCATGTATGGATGGGTTCCTGGTAATTTTTCTTCCCATAATATTTTTTATCTCTATTTTTTCCCTTTCGTTTGTTTTTGTTTTCGACAGGCTAGTCCAAAACGTGACTAGCCTGCGCACGCAGACAGTGGGCTCCAGCTTGGTTGCGACTTTGTGGGTCGCACTAATGTAGGGTTGGAGGCAGATGGCTTCAAAAGCTCCATAGCAGGCTGACTTGCATGCCGTGTCGTTGGTGGCCTGCGCTGCGGCTCGCACGTACGAACGAACGAGTTTAGTTCGAATCCAGTAATCGCGCGGGAACAAGAAGCTGAAAAAACGCAGGGTATCAAGACAAGGCTTAACTTCCCAGTGAAAGAGCAGCGCAGTGCAGCTGGGACGATCGTGTGATATCATGTTATATAATACAAAGGTGCATGATGTACGTGTCCGCAGGCATAATATAGATTGCCGCACACGAGCAGCCGGTCTAGACGGCTGTCGAGGGATGCGGGCAATGCAACCAAGAGCAGTCCGAGATCAGGTCGGGCCCTAACAGGCAGGGAAGTACTGGGGGCTAGAGCCAGCCAGCCCAACCAACCCAGCCAGCCAGCCAGCCCTCAACTCCGGCAGATCAGATATATAGAATTGTGGCTTTTTCGCGGCTGCAGCAGATTTGCAGGATTCGATGGAAGCCAACATGACGAGTCGATAGATGCTCGATCGTGCATACATATACATACATGCACATACATGTGCGCATGCGTTGATATCGTGTATGTAGGTATATACCCTACATGCAGCGGCGGAAATAATAGTATACTGGCGAGGGGGTATATTATGCGTATGATTTGCGTGTGTGTGTGTGTGTGTGTGTGTGCGTACGTCGAGCGAGGGCTTGCGCCGTATCTCGCAACCATAACGGGGCCTCAACAGATATGGCGCCGCCGCTTTCCCTCGATCAAGGTAATACTATGTCGTACATGAACAAAAAAAAAGCCTGGCGATCGCATGCTGGATGCCTTGCCTTAGCTAGCCAGGATTTTTTTTGCGACTGTTCCTCCGTTCTGCGACGTATTGTCCGTCGCGCTGCAGGTTCCACGCGAGTAAAATTTGGTGGAATCGATGTGTTTGCAGGTGAAGCGAGCGCTGGACACTTTTTTTTTTGGTAGTATTTTGTGATATCAATCACGAGACTTGGCCCCGAGGGGTGGTCAATCGCCAGGTACCACATTTGAAGCAACTATATTATCCATGCTTGTATATTGTGATGTGAGCTATCCACATACATCCGTTTGTAATACCGACGGGGAGCGAGTGCCCACAGTAGCAAGCCCGTGTGCTGTCGCCCCATTGGCCCCCGCGCGCCGAACACCGCAAATTGGATATATAAACTCTCCATGTCAGGGCCCAAAAAGCATCATCAGGGTCAGCTGAAACTTCGTCACCATCACGGTCCAGCTGTTGCTGATCACCAAAAGCGGGGTAACAAAACGAGGAAATAATGAAGGAACGCAAAGTTTATTTTGTGCAAGTTTGTTCCCTCACCTTCTGCATTCAACCACCGCCCGCTCTCGCTCTGGCTCGCCCGCATTCTTCGCTTCCTACTGGCCGGGAAGCGGTAGCGAAAGCCGGTGTTTCGCGCGGGTTTTGGCAAGTTGCCGTTACCAGACAAGCCCCGCGGCCGGATGTACTTTGTCGAGCGGTTCCGTTCCCAATCCCATCAATCCATCCTACCTCCACGACGACTAATCTAATCCTGGCGTGCGCATGCATAAATGTGGCTGTCTGTCTGTCTATTTGGTCCCTTGTCCATTCTTGCGATGTATGCCCATTGAATCCACCCTGCTGACGTTATCCTCGGTTTGGAAAGTGGCTGAACCTGCGCTTTACTCTGCGCGGTGGAACCTATCTGAACTGGACCCGACAGTTGGGTAAATTGAGCAAAGGACGTCCCAGGAGGAGGGCTCTGAACGTTTTATATTTTTTTACTTTTGTCCTTGGTAACCTCTCTCAACATGCAGCTTCCTCTGTTTATCCCTCATAGGATAGATCTACGGTAGGCGCACGTAGGCTAAAGGGGCGTCGACAAAGACCGCCAATGTACCGGTACCTGCGACCTTTTTTTCGAGCTGTTGGTGGCGGGCTGTCTGTCTTCCCGACCGGCCTGGTTTTTGTAGAGGTTTTTTTTTTCTTCTTCCCTTTCCTTTTGCCCTGCTGCACCGTCGGCCGGTCGGCCGTCGGGCGGTTAACTGAATCGAATTGCGAGCGAGCGAGAGATGGCGCGCAGGAGAGACACACGGCACGAAATGTCATCATGACGGGTGTGCCGTATCCTCACGGACGGACCGTATGCGAATTTCGCACCGGATCCGATGTTGAGTGGTGTGGCACGAATTGTACGTAGCTTCTGCAGGCGGCGCTCACTCGCTTTTTTTCGCTTAGAAGTTTAAAATTGCAGCTGTGAAGCTTCTTTGTCTGTAGTAGGCCCCGGCTGGAGTTGTGATGCGCAACGCAGAATTGGATGTTGGATTTTGCTAGTTGGCCCCCGGGCACTCGCCGGGGGAGGAGACTCCATCTCTCTCGGCTTCGTGAGACGGCTTATGCGTGCATGCGTGCATTCCGGCACCTGCCAGGCGTCTTGCCTTCTTTCTTTTTCCTTCCTCCGCCTTTTTTGTAACGGGTTTTCTGGCGCTCATGTCGGCGTTTTGGTCGTTTGCTGTGAAGGGTAAAGCCGGGCTGAGAACCCCGCCGGGTTCGGGTTGTACAGGTACATTTCAAGCCCCCCAGCTCCTGCCAGAAATCCCCATGCTTGGGTTCCATCTCGGCTCGTATTTGGACACAACAGGGGAGGGAGCGGGGGAACCAGGAAGCAAATTAGGGCGTCGACGATGGTGGGGCGCGACTTGATTGATCGGGTATCATGCAATATGCATATGGTCGAGCGGTGAAGAGCGAACTGCGCAGACGGATGGTTAGCAGGCCACTTATGCCGCGCGCCGCCTCTCTCCCAAAAGGACCTTTTTGGACAAGGGAGCGTCGTTCGGCTTTTAATGCCATAGGCCGGGCCCATGGTCCCGGGCAGGGAAAATGATAAGCTTGGACCAAATAGGAACGGCTTGGTTCCGCGGGACTGGGTTGTGGTTTTTTGAACCCAAATTCCGAGAATCCATGTGTGAGGGCCAAAACGAACAAAAGCCCGCTACCACCCCTCCCAGGACAAGAAAAGAAAAACTCACCGCAGGCAGATTTTTTTAGGGGCTTCCCAGGACTCATCGAGGGGAGGTAAATTGCGCAGAGGCGCCGAAATAGACTGGGTTGAAGGCCTGTCTCAATAGCACAAAAGATACAGATAGTTGATCCATACGGTGGGGTAAAACAGAATGACGAATAATTTACACCACGGTAAAGTAGCAAAGCAAAAGACAGAGATTTGAGAAGTCTCCGATTCAAGCTACGGCCAAAATAGCGCGGGTTTTCCATCCCCATTCCGGTCGGGTTTTTCCCTCTTTATTTCCTTTTCCTACACCCTTAGTTCGCATCCTTTCCTTCGGGTCTATCTTCCAGGGATAGGATAAACTGGAACTCTGCCGCACTGACAGGACTGACAGACAGCCTGCTTTGGCGAAAAAGCACCATCTGCGCGAGCGCACCGCCGTTGCCGGAGTGCGCTCGCAGCTCCGCCAGACCAATCTGACGTTCCAACTTGCGGACGGGACTAATCACTCATGCAAGACGTCCAAACGGGTAACTCATATCAGTTGGGTGCTCGAGCTCCGGAATGTCAAATTCCAATTTATGCAGGAGTTTCGAAAACAGCAAAGGGGCGGGGCGGGTATGCGGAAGAGAATGCTTTTGGGCTTGCGTGCCGCCGTCGCCTCCTTCCCTCGCTCTCTTTTTTGACGTGCCCAATAGCAGCATTGACAGAACAGACAGGTGCATCAAACGGAAACGAGGACGTACCTGCAGTGGACGAGATACCACCTCGGGTTTGATTTGACTGCCTTTGGGTCGTAGTACTCGGCCTTGGGATCAAATTGGGATTCTACAGATGGTTCCATAATCCACCACGCCACCACGCCTCCCGAAACATCAGCGATCCTTGCACTCTTTTTACCACGCTTCAATATCGCAGCGTGTATTATAAGGACAAAAAGGTATTGCACATGCTGACCCCATCGACATGCTATCCCCGGTATACCCAAGCAATCGGCGTTCCACAGCCAGCTGCAGGGGGAGGGTAAGCAGGATAAGGCCACGCGGTTTTTTTCTGGCGATGGCAGGGGTACGTCAGGATGTATGTGCGTCAAGGGAGAGAGCATTACCGTCGACTGAGGCCTCGCGGGTAATTTCCATGACCGCAACGATGCCCGGTTCCTTGCAGTTGGAGTGGTAGAAGAACGCCTTGTCACCCACTTTCATGGACCGGATGTGGTTCTGTGAGAAAGCGCACAAGTTAGTCCAGTCGATCAACATGGCCACCTTGGCTAACCGCGAAAGGAGCACAAAAAAGAGAGACTTCGATCTGTTGCTCATCACGGCTAAAAGGGTAACAATCTCGCTAAGGTGGCCAAAAAAAAATACCACATGGACGGCCATCATCGCGGTCCCCATCTCATCAGAATCAGGATCAGATTTCGGGCGGCATCGCTGGCAAATTGCGAAATATGCTCCCGGATCCTAGCAGATATCGAGAGAGGTGGAGGCGTGATAATGAGGATATCCGCAGACAATTACGAATTATTGTCCTTTTTGTTGGAAATGAGCAATTTTGGTGGCCTGGGCCTGACGTGTGGGCACGCATGGGTGGAACCTGGACGAGAGAGAGGGAGGGAGGGAGGCAACGGACCTTCGCAACGTGGTTTCTGACGCCGTCCCAGCCCGCCGGACCGTCATGCTTGCAGAGGTCATCGTAGCTGAAGACATTTGGCTCGGACTTCATGAGCCAGAACCCACCTGCATCCTGAGCTTGGCAAGACAGGTCTGCGTGTTCAGGCTCGTCCTTGACGGTGGAGCCTGAGTCTGCGCTTGGTTCAGCCTTGCCTAGCGCAGCGCGAGCCCCGGCCGGCTTTGGGTTAGCCTTGGTCGGCTCCTTCTTGACGGCGACAGCGGCGGTGGCGATGGTGGTAGTGGTGGAGGCGGCGGATGCCAGATGGTCGTGGTTGGCGATGGATGCGTTGTTGATGTTGGAGTTGTGGAGACGTCGACGCTGACTGCGGCGCGTTGGCGGCGGCGGCAGCGACGGCGGTGT
>KI966435.1:173919-203762 GCA_000525045.1 Drechslerella stenobrocha 248 | reverse complement strand
CCCAGCCAGTCTACTCCCCCCCTCCCGTGTCAGCGTACTGTCGCCGCCGTCGTCATCGTCGTAGTAGTAGTAGTAGTGGTAATGGTAGTCCACGGATGCAAACGAGGGTAACGTAACGTACGTAGGCTGCAATTGCCGCCCCCGAGCTGACCATGACGACTCGCCCCGCCGACTTCCTCAGCTCCGGGATCGCACTCCTCACAATCTCCACATTCGAGAACAGATTCGTCCGGAACACGGTCTCCCACTCGTGCGCGTCCGCGTCCGCCAGCCGTGCAATTGGATCGAGCGCTCCGTGGTTCAACAGCAGTGCATCCAACCGGCCCCACCGTGATACTGCCAACCCAACTACCGACCCCGCAGCTTCGCCCCGCAGCTCCGCCGCCGCCGCCGACAGATCCACCGATACCGTCTCCAGATTGTCGTGCGTCACAGCCAGTGACTGCAGTGCCGGGCTGATCGTCCGTGACACCGCAAGCACGTTCGGCGCCGCGGGGAGGCCCAGCAGATGCTTCAGCGTCGCCAGCCCAATGCCTATCGCTCGTATACAGCCGGGTCAGCCAGCCAAGTAATCAATTGCATCCTCAACAGTTCATCGTATACCTCGTCCGGCCCCAGTCACTATCACCACGGGTGTTGCACTCATTGTTATATCGGAACTGTCACTGCGGGTCTTACTCCTCTAATCGCTGTGTCGTAACTGAATGCTGTTGTATTATATTCTATATGGCCAAGACTTTTCAGCCGGTGTGAACCACTCCCGCAACGCAGAGCCAATGACTCCGCCTATGTACAAGACGTCCGCATCCACCACTTGCTTCCATCCTCCTCTCCACGCACGCAAATTTTAGTAGAAACAAATCGCAAATCCATTTTATATAACCAACCGCAAACCACTCGGAAACCAATATATATTAATTCACCCCGATGCACAAGTTGTCTGCCTCTTGAATGCACTCGTTTTATCCTGTAAACTTCCCAAAAAATGTCAAAGACCGAGTTTGGTCGTGATTATTATAACGGCGTTCGAAAAACACCGGAGGAGCATTCAAAGTGAGAGCAAGAAAATAAGAGAAGAAAAGGGAAGCTGTATATCCCATCGAATGAAAGAAGGAAGAATCATCAGTCGTAACGGGCAAGCATATCTTTACAGTCAGAGTACAAAGCGCACCCGGCCGATGCAGCGCATACCCGCGCAGGGGAAACAAACAGATAGGTATCGAAACGTCAAGCTGCCCGGAATATCATCCGGTCAGCTCTTCATCCAGGACACCACGTTGCCCTCGGCCAGCGGTCGCCTGACAAGCCATTCCAGCACCGTCTCGTAACAGAGGACGTACTGGCGGAGGCTCTGCACCATTGAAAGCCTCTGGTCCCTCAGGTTCTCTACAACCCGCTCGATCAGGTCCATCTTGTCGTTCTCAATCCAGTCATCATCCCCCTCGCCGTAATCGAAACCCGACCGCATCGGTGAATCTCCTTCTCGGTCGACCACGTTATGCGAGTTCCTCCCGCCAGTCATCCGGACGTATTCCCGCTGCCGCCGGAGCATGTCGATAACGGAGTCGGTCGCACAAAACGTCCCCGTTCGCCCACACCCCGCGCTGCAGTGAACCAATACCGGCCTATCATGACTGTTGGGCTGAGAAGGCCGTCGGCCATAAACACTGGACGCTGATGGTCGCCGAGAAATGCTGGACGAGCGAATCACCAACTCTGTTTGCTCAATCAGAGCTAGGATATGTGCTGGGTCGGCAGGGGCCCCAAAGTCTGGCCAAGATGAGTACTGCAACTGCGTGATCTCACGCAGCGGCGAGAACGGATGTGAGTTGTGGCTCAAAGTGAACTTGCGCATAATGACGTGCGGGCCGTTGGGATCCATGGGAGATTCGGATTCGTGAGTCGAGTGGCGACCCATGCTGTTTTGGCGGTAGAGCGTTCCATCTTTCTTTTGCTGGTAGTTGCCCACCTTTACCGGATCCAGAGCTATCCGCTTCTCGGAGATATTGTTGAGCTGGTACGGGCCGTAGTTGTGCTCTTTCCAGTACCGGTGGCATTTGAGTTGGCCACCTTCCGCCTCCGCAGTAAGCATTACTATGACCCGGACGTCGTGATCCCACACCACGCTCCAGAAATCCCGAAAGGTATGAGGTATGGGCCCTTGCGTGGCGATGTATTTCTTCGTGCTAAACTCAGTCGATATGTAACTTGCATTGATATAGTCGCACGACTCCGGCGAGTAGTCCGTAAGCTTCACTCTGGTATGATCATATGGCCAGATATTGTTGTAGCGGTTCTTCGCACCCTTCTCAACGCCAGCCAGCATATGAGGGCGACTTATCCGGAGAGACTTTGACGAGTCAAAAGTAACATTACAGTTCAGGGCATCTTGCATCCTTCGCTGCTCTGCCTTCTCTATCTTTAGGAACTTTTCCGCCAACCTCTTAGCACCATCCTCCTTGAGGACCTGTCGTATCCACTTGGGCATCTCTCTGCGGATCTCAGAAGTCACATAGGATGGGACCTTGAGGGGTATCTCGCCGACGCCACCAATCAAATCAATATTTTGTCGAATGTTGGAGAAGAAAGGGTTCGCTGCATTTTTTGGCAGCACACAGCTGAACGCGGGAGGGCCGCCGTCTGATGAACCTGCTAGCGACAAAGAGCTGGCCTTCTTGGTCTCATCCCGTAGCGGCTTCTGGTCTACCAACTCCGGAAAGATGTCGCTGAATTGATCAAAGCCGCCTGCGACATGGTTAGACACATGAAATCATAAACAGGAAAGGAGTCCATATGGGCTATATACGTACCACTCAAAAGATAGGCCTCTCCGTTCCAACCCTCTCTCGAGAACTTACTCACGGTGTGAGCGGCTGTTATTGAATCCTTTACTACGTTCGACGATGCATCGTACACTATGATTGTGTTGACCTCCTTCCATCTCGCCAGCTGAGCTTTCATCGCTGGTCCGCCCAAGCTGTCCGTCAACTTGGCAATGTTGAAGGATGGACGCTTCAAGAGCGTGGTCGGTATGGAGACGTTGATGGAGCCAACAATTCTGGCCATCGAAAAGGATTGGAAGGGGCGAAGGTCGAGAAGGAGGATGCTCTGGGGGTTGACGTCTAAGATCTGGGCGAGCCTTGAGGGATACATCAAAGACAGGCCGTCAACCTGCGAACTAGGAGGGAGCGTTGATGACCTCTGCCTGTCCAGATGCGGCCTGGTGAATTCACCTGCAACGGGGCCTTGCAGATGTGACATCGATGATGAAGGATACCCCGAGACCGACACGGACCGTCCGTGCGGTAAAAGCGCCGGATCGTAGGTAAGAGGCGACTCGTACCGGGGCTGGTCGAAATAATTTTGCGGCTCGTCGTAGATGGTCTCTCTCCTCGAGACTCTCGGTTGCAGCTCGCCCTCGGGTCTTGGGGATAATATCTTTCTGCTGGAGTCAGATCGTTCAGGTCGCGGCGACTTTAGGGCAGCGGCAGCAACAGCAGCTCCAAAATACTCTCCCATCCCGGCGGCGGCATCCCCACTCGCCCTACTTCTCTGGGTGGCGGCGTGGTTCTTGTTGCGCGCGGCGATCGCTGAGCTCTGGCGTCTGAAATTCTCGGACGGTGTCGGCATGTTGTCGAGATCGAGGACCAGCGGCGACCTGGCGGCTAAAGAACGCACTGAGGAGCTGGAGGACCAATTGTTCTGGGAGTAGGGGTCTTCGGAGTCTTTATCCAGGCCAAAGTAGCCCGAGGCCGGGCTGGCGGTTTGGCCGGCGCCATCTCTGGGGAGTGGTGTTTTCCGATGGTAGGGGCCAGAGCCGGGGGTCATGGGAATGGTGGATGATGAAGGAGAGGGGTCAGCGGCGGGCGTGCCTGGAATGGTGTAAAGGTGGGGGGGTTGGGCGTGCTGAGAGCGGGCCTGGCCGCCTCTGGTGTTAAACATTGGACCAAAGTCGAATGGAGTGCCCGGGGAAGGGCGTTGCGATGATGTCAGTGACATCTGCGAGGGAAGAGCGATCGGGGGGGAGGGATCGGGAGCCAGAGAGAGCTGGCGGGCGATTTCTTCGGAGCGACGATGCGGAATGAAGGCAGCTCGGGCACGCAGGGCGATGGTGTTTCTTTTATTCTGCCCGCGGTGGAAGGCAATGAGAGAATGAAGGGCGGGAACGGAGGGCGAAAGCCGGCGAGCGGTGGCGAGGGACGATCTCAGGGTTTCCAGGCCTCGATCGATGCTCCGAAGACAGCTTATTTGAAGGTCAAGGCTGGGGCTCTAAGGACAGTAGACGGTATTAGTAATGATCGGGTTATGACGCTGGATCAGCCTGGCCTCCTCCTCCTGGCGCAGCGGCGGCGGTGTCGTCGGGGCGAGCAGGCAGCCTCCACTACCACGGACCGAGCGAGTTTTCTGAGAAGGATGGCAATGCTTCTTCTTCTCCTTCTCCTCGCTCTGCGTTCTCGAGATCGAGATCGAGATCGAGTCTCGTCGAGGCGGAGGAAAGCTTGTTCGCCGACGCCCGGTTTCGAGCACAGGAACCGCTGCGGTTGTCGCAACCCAAAATTAACGGCCGCTGCGGAAGGCGCATGGGCAAACTCGCATCTGAAACGACAAGATGGCGTAAGAATATTTATATCTGACCTAGGTTTCTCCTCGGCTTCGCCTGGGAGGAGGGAAAAAACGGGAAGGCCCTGCGGTCGAGGGCCTTTCGACAGAGAACGGGACGAGAGGAGAGAGAAAGCGAGCGAGCGAGCGAGCGATGGGACGGGGGGCAGGCAGACAGGATCGGTCGATGGAGTTTGCAACGTTTGGCCAGCAGGCAGTTGAGCTGGGCAATAGTATCAAGACGTGCTCCGGGCCTATAGCATGGGCTGTGATATAGCTCGAGCACTCGTCAATGGCGTCGTGGGGCCACGGCTCCAGCAGAGTGGAAGCTCGGGCGTAGTGGAGAGGTTGGAAGGAGAAGGTGGAGGAGAGGACGTCGATGAGGACGACGGCGAGGACGACGGCGAGGACGACAGCAAAACAACAACGGCGGAGTCGCGATCAAAAGAACAACCACCAACAATGTAAGTGCGTCTACGATGCCTCAACGTCGATGCGGACGGACCTCAACTGACCACGGACACGGTTTGCAGATATAAGAAAGCCCGGAGACCTCAGCAGGAGTGGAACTGGGAACCCGAGTACCGTTCACCGCCTTTGCTGTTTACGTCCTTGGACCGCTCCCCCAGCTGCACTCCGCTCCATCGAGCTGCAGTAGCAGATTCTCGAGAACGAAAAACTTGCTTGCCAGCCCCGGTCGGGGTCTGGGCCAGGCCATTTCTCAGAAATCCGAGCAGGGCCGAATCATGCTACTGCCTCTCTCGCAATGGCGTGCCGGGCCTGCGGGCAGGGGAGCAGGAGCGAACGAGCGCCGGTTTCAAGACGAACACCACCACCACCACCATCATCATCGTGATTATAATCATCGCCGCCGCCGCCGCCATTCTCGATCCATTGACAATTCTTCACATCCGTGACTCGGCCTCCGCCAGAGCCTGGACACATACGAAGAGCGGTCATGCAGCCGGCAGAGGCTGAATCCCAGACCTGCGCACGCTACCTGCGCTCCCTTGCAGCCGAGCATCTCGAATCGCCAAAGCGGAATTAATCCCCTTGCCCTCGACAGACATCCTGTTTGCGAGCCCAACCGCCCTTGCCTTGCATGACCCGATATCAAAGTAGCAGCGCAGCAAGACCGACAACAGCTCAGGGTCCATCCCCCTCCCCCTCCCACTCCACTCCCAACAAAACAACAACGAGTGGCAAAGATGGTAGGCACTTAAGTAGCGTTTCATGCACAAATACCAGTTCACCGCTACCGCTCTTGAGGATGGGAGGGGAAAAGAAAAAAGGTGGAGATGCGGTCCGATCAGCTGGCCCAGCGATGTTCAGGGTCTCCATCCGATCGTGTCAGTTGGCCAGTCGGTCAGCCTGGGAGGGAAGCAGTCGACATCGCCTGGTGGACCACAAGCTGCATGCCGATGATTATAATCATGATGGCCCCAATTTCCGCCACCCAAGACAGCCAATTTCGACGGCATGACCACACCCCTCCCATGCTGTCATTACATTACAATTGCACGTACGATACAATATATGCAGTTCAGGTGAGAACGGAACACAGACCGAGTCGAAGCCAAGAACAGGTCAAGTCAAGTCAGGCCACTTGCATTCCTTCCCCAAACCTAATCGCACAAACCTTCCCACGATACCCCTACCTGCTCCCCCATCTGCCCAAGATCTGGCGTATCAGACTCGCAGGCCGGGCCCCCGCGACGTCATCCTCGCCAAAGCATTCCTTCTTCAGGAAAGCTCCACTCCCTGAATGACGTCATTTAGCTCCAGCCCAACTTTGATTTTAAGCTTCGCAATCTCCCGCACTCGCCAGAGCTGTTGGCCGCCTCCTCGAGAACGCGCGCACGAGCACAAGATATCTCTGCTCAATTGCCTCGACCTGTGTACGGCGGCGGACAGCCAGAAAGTGGCACCACTCTCACAGCTGGCGTGCTGCACAGCAACTCGACGCGACGTCGGGTGGCTGCTTAGTCACCCATCGGCCGACAGAATAAGATGCCAAGTTGAGGGCTTGGCGCATCAGGGCACTTCGATCTTGCCGCACCGACTCCATCTGGCGCATCGCCGCGCGTTGATTGGCCTGCTCCTGCAGTCTTCACCTCTTCCGGCGGCCGCGAGAGCGCCATCTGGGGCTGCCTTGGGACGACGCTAAATCCGCAAGGCTTGCTTGCATGCATGCTGCCTCGTGTCCACCGTCTGGTTTACGAGACAAAGTCGGCCCTGTTGGAGCTTATATCACACTGAGAGCGTACGGACGACAAAGACGACAAAGACGACGAGGATGACGAGGACGACGATTACGACGCCCCACCCGAACACACAATATGCGCCCCCAACGCCTCTACGACGCATCAATGCGAACCTCTCTCCACCAATTGCTTGCCCTACCGCCCATACCAAACAAGAAAAACCATGCCGAACCGGCCAATTCTGCCAATATTCACACAAGAAACGAAGAAACGAAGAACCGAGCCCATCGATTTTTTTTACCATCCGATCCTCTTCCTTGCCACCGTCGGCGACGTTTCCTCTTGAGAATCATCCTCCCCGTCCTGCGTTAGACTCGCCTTCTTCGCCGTGAAGAATGGCGTCCTGTCCCGTTTTGTTGGGCTCCTGCTCCTACCCCTACCCCCTTTGCTCCGCGCCGGTGTCGCAAATATCGCCGGATACGGATGCACCACTCCCGCTGCTCCGCCAAAGTCCACGAACCTCGGCGCTGCCGCGGCTAACACCGGGGCCGGGTGCCCTCCCACCTTGGCCCTGAAGAAGCCGAATGCAAAGTTGGTCACAAACAAGCATCCAAACACCAATATGAAGCAGAACGCCATGCTCTTGTAGCTTATCGGCTCCACAAAGCCGTTGATTATCTCCGCAAACATTTCTGCTGACACCTTGCTCCGGCCCAGGCTGTGAGGATCTGTCTCCGCGCATGACCTCCACGCCAAGCACTGAGCCTCCATCGCGGGTACGCGCATTTCTGGATTGCATCGATTTGTTATCCACTTGCTCTGACAGTCTTCTACCTGCAGCTGAGCCTCTGCAATGTACTCTTGCACCTTCTTTTCCACATCCCGCTGTATCGTCACCACAAATAGATAGACAACGTATGCCGCTAGTGCAGCCACCAAGATGTTGACCAACAGCTGCAGATACTGCGACAGAATCTGGGGTACGTCTCGGTGCGTCTCGGCCCATGTAGGCGCCGGGGCCATGGCCCCCATTTGCTGCTTATGGACCGGCCCGAACGGGCTGTCCGAGTCCTCTTCATCGTGTGAATCGCCAGAGTTGGCGGTCCAAAAATCGCCATGACCAGAACCCTTGCGCTGTCGCCGTTTCGCGACCTTCTTGGCGGCCTTGTCGCTGAACTTTGTGGGTTTGAAAGGCTCTCCTCGCTTCTTCGCTGGCAGGAATCCCAAGTTGGAGAATAGCCCTGCACCTAGGCCGCCCTGAGGTTTCGGCTTCGGCTCCGGGTCGGCTTTGACGGGTGCTTTTGCCGAAGCGGCTTTGGGCGACATGATCATCTCCGAATCCATCCCGGGAACACTAGCCACCGGCGTGTCCTCGTTATCAGAATGGACAGACGGCGAGGTGACATCTCGAGGCGTCTTGAATGCTGCCGATCTATCGATAGGGTTTTGGAAGGGCGTGAAGAAGACCGGCTTCGAAGTTGGCGCCGCCAGACCAAACGGCCGGTCCTTAACCGGCGTGATGGCGAATTCACCAAAGTGACCTGAAGTAGCAGACGCGCTAGTATCAGCAGATGGTAAACATCTTGTGGAAAATGTCAGTGGTGTCGTACGCTTTCTCGGTGGCCCTCCTTCGATCTGTCGCGCGAGCTGTCGTTGGATGTTCTGCGGCGCGAGCGGCGAGTCAGGGTCGACGGGCCCGCCAGTCTGGTCCCATTGCCAGTCCATCGGCGACGCGTGCGTCCGGGAGCTCGCCATCCTGGAAGCTGCGCCGGTGCTGGTGCTGCTGGTGCTGCTATGTGGACGGTTGGAGAGCGTAGTGTTCGTATAGGAGAACGTTGTGGTTTCCGATGGCAAGTTGAGGTGGATGAAGCGGATGCAAACACGACATCAACGCCAAGGTGCTCAGCTCACTCTTCCTCTTCTCAACCTCCGTCCCCAAACATCCCCAGTCCTAATCCATCGCGTTCGACATCAAACACCAAAGCTGCAATCTCAACTGCCGTCTACGCCCCGCTCAAGGCGGACAGTACAGAAACCATGGCACCAAGCAATCCATCTGCAACAATGATGCACGAATCTCTCGACATCGCCCTCCTCGATAAGCCCTTCAAATCGGCCACCTGGAAGCCTGCCCCTCGCCGCAACAAGAACCTCAAGCAAGTTCTTGCAGAGGTCAACCGTGCCCAGGCTGCCTCCATCATGGCCTCTCAAGCCAATACCGACGCGAATAACACCGGCGACAATACCCCGATCCCGGAGTCCGCGCTTGCCGGTCTTTCGGCCCGCGCCACGGCCGCGCAACAGGCATCCGCGCTCCAAAAGCTGTCATTGGCGAGCGGCCAACCGGCCCCGACATACGGCAACATTGACGCCGCGCCGTCGCTTCATCCCGCGGGCCACTGGTGCGACTTGACCGGACTGCCAGCGAGCTACACCGATCCGAAGACGAAGCTCCGCTACGCCAATAAGGAGGTTTACGGGGTCATTCGAGGCCTCGGACAGGGCGTGGCTGACCAGTATCTGGCCGTCCGAGGCGCCAACGTTGTCCTGAAGTAAATCTCTTGTCCGGAAACACGTCTCTACATATCGTCGGCCGTTCAGTATATTTCGTGCTCGAATGTGTTTCTGTTCTTTTGTTTTTCGCGCGCGATCTTCTTTACGATACCATTGGGTTCTTTACGTGTTTATTTCTCTGCACTCCCTCTATCTCTCCCTCTATATGACCTGGTACCCACGGGCCCTCTCTGTCGTATTCACTGTAATCCAAGCCCGGAAACATCTACGGACGTTGTCCGCCCCGTCATCATCTCCGCCATGACCTTGCCGGACCCAAGGCTCAAACTGATCCCCCACGGTCCGTGCCCTGTGCAAACAAACACGCCGCCATCTCCGCCATCTCCAACCTTGAGGCCGTCCAAAAAAGCATATCGGCTGACCTGTTGGCGTCACTGGCCGATGACACAGCGCTGCCCTGACGACAGCTGTCTCGATTCCATCGCTATGCTTGATGAGGTCGTTCGCCAGTGACACTAGATCGCCGATATCGTCATCTCGCACCTTTACTTCCGTCGCAACATCCGGCAGGGGAATTGTCGATGAATTCAGCCCGGCGAGGTACAATTCTCCGTTCAGCCTGCTGAATACCTCAGGACACCACGATAGCCCGTCAATACTCGCAAACACGGCACGGCAGTCCGGCGTGATACCTTCGTTGCTGCTACTCTGGGGACCGTGCGACGGTGATCGAAGGACGATGCTGTGGCCGGCCAGCGAAGAAATNNGAAAGAGTGTTTGAAACAGCTTGCTGCTCCAAGGGCCCGCCGATATCAGAATGTGAGAACACGGTATTGACGTTTCTTCGCCCCCGCCATCTGCAAATACGAGTCCCTCCAGCTCTCCGGCGGCTGTTCTCCTGACTCTCAGAGGTGTCACTGGGTGTCGGACTACTGCGCCCTGGCGCTCAATTTTCCCCAACAAAAATTCACATAGCTCCTGCGGATCACTAGACGTTCGCACGAAGTTCCACGTCAGCACGCTGAGGAATCTTACAAATCAAGCACCTGAAAGACAATTGAACTTGTCTTGCTTGACTGATCCATCAGGCAGTAGCACAGGAAAGTGCGGGACACGAGACATACACCTGCGCGGTGGTCTCGCTCGTACTCGACAGCTCCACATCTTGTTCACAACCGCCGGAAGCCAGCCACGTAGGCGCAATAAGGCCCCTCTGGGCACCATCTCCCCCATTGCCAGAAGCAGCAGCGCCAACCCGACTGGCACCATATCTCAGCCAATCCTCGCCTCTCCGGCTGATCCGCTGCTCACTGCCGGTGGTTTCATTGCTCCGTTTCCTCCTGGCCAGGTTGAAGCTAGCACTCCGGGCATATCCCCATCGTGTGCTGCCGTCGTAAGCATCCGCAAGTTCCCGATGCAGTCGGAAGCTCAACTCTCCTAGGGCGGCGGACGCAGGCGCAAACCAATCCTTTGCGAGGAAGCCACCGGCCCGGCCGGACGCGCAGGCGAACAGATCTGGCGAGGAATCAAGGATGGTTACGTGGACGATGCAGTCCGGGCATGAGGAGTGGAGGAGATAGAAGGCGGTTGAGAGGCCGATGATGCCGGCGCCCAGGATCACGATATCGATGCGGCGAGCGGGCGCGACTTTGGAGGATGTCGAAGATGAAGGCGTGTTGTTGCATTTGACATTGCTGTCTTGCATCTTGGCCGTTTTGTTTCCTATTCCCTTTTCTGTACTCACGCTGTCTTTTGCTTTTTGGTGTTCCTGGGAGGGAGCCCTGCTCCTGCGTGTGTGCGTGGGATGAGGTCAGCAGGCAGTTGCAAGCAAGTACCGGCAAGCACGAACGGGCGAGCACCCTCCGGGCGGGCGAATTTCAGTCCGACCACCGATCGTGGGTGGCATGTATCAGACAAGATGGCGCGGCGGGATTTCCTGGCGGATCGATGAGCTGGCCAGCCAGGCAATAGCCGGCGATATGCTATCTGCGGTCTCGAGCACTCGGCCTTCGGACTAAAGAAATCCTAGCGGGGCTCCGGGAGGCCAAGGAGAGGGAGAGAACGACTTGGATCCCTCAGCGCGGTAAAGCCCCCGCTAGCACAGTCCACTTTGCATCCTCTGGTCGAAGCGAACCTCCAAAACAGGACAGGCGATTAATACCCTGCTCCAGGCTGACAAAGGTTCCACATGAACCAGCCAGATGCAGGCTGCTGACTTGGATCAGGCATGGCCAACGCCAGCTAATATCACCAAGGCCTTGGGGTGTTTTTGGGAATGTCTCGACGGACAAGGCGGGTAAAGCTACTTCCGATTAAGCCGGCGGAGATTAGCTAAGCTCGAGCGGCCTTACCGATTTCCTATTCCGGATCGAAAGCGCGAGAGAGAACGAACCGAACACCTCAAGCTGACTCGGCTGGGAACGAGGATGCATGCCAGGCGAAGGATTGCAATTGCTTCCTCCAAATGTGAATTAAATTATAATTCGAATCCCACAAGCTAGCAGGATTCCAAATTTTAAACCTCAGGGCCCCCCCGAGCAGCCTCGCTTCGCCGAACAGCTGAAGAACTCGAGGGACCGAATAACGTTATTGGGATACTCGGTCCCAGCGTGTCTGCATAACCGACAGCCTCGTCTCGAGCTGTGCGCGGGCTGCGCGCGAGCTCCACAGGCCACCATCGGGGATGCCATGGTAGAGATCATCTCGACCGTTTCGTTAAGCTAAATTCCTGTTCCGCAATCCTTCTATTTCTCGCCGTGGGCTATGCTGAGGAAACACACAACAAAGATAGACATGTACACCTCCAAATATGCAAAGATTGGAACTGGACGCATGCAATGCAGGATGCAAGCAAAGCAAAATACGTATACACCATCGTATGCATGAGCACCCAACCGACGAGGTCAAGCTTCCCCTGTATGTACAAAGTAACATCTTCGCTCAATGCATCCATTTCGCGTACGCCCTACACGGACAGAGAGTTAGCCATCTGTATATGCTGTGCATCCCACTAACCGCCAATTGGGGGAAAAATTCACGCCGCAGCTACTCACCATCGTACTCGCTCCACGACACCCTTCTGCGCCATCACGCCATTCCTAATGCTCCCCATCTCTTCCAAATCCTCCAAAAAGTCCTTCATCACCACCCCTTTAGGCAGCGCATACCCTGCCAGCTCTCTTAGCACATGTATCTCACAAAGCAACAAGCCATGCTCCTTGAACGTCAGCGTGCCGCTGCGCTCACCCCCACTGGTGCCGCGGTATGCCGCGCTAGTGGACAGTATGCGGTCAATGTGGCGGAGGATGCGCACCATGCGCCCCTTGGCCTCTGACTTTTTGATGCCGCTGCGTCCACCCCACGCGCTCCTAAGCCACCGGGTGGTGCCAACCACAATCAGCACCCCGGGCGTCAGCCCGAGCATGCCGAATAGCAACTGCTGAGACTTGAGCATGTTGTCGATACCGCTTACGGCAACTTCAACATCCACTTTGGTCTTCTGTATCTGAATAAGCAGGGAGCGCAGTAGCTCCCCGGTGACCGCCCCGCGGATCGGCTTCTTCAGATCCTGCTCGTAAACCTTGAGGACCGGCGTGAGGTCACCCTGCTTGACACTCTCACGGATGACCCTGATCTGCTCCGGCGTCAGAGATGCGGAAGCGGTGGCATTGTCGGTCGCCGTGGTGGGATTGTCGATCACAAAGTCGACAACCATTCGCTCCAAGCTCTCACGGTCAGAGATGAGTGATTCTCGTGTCATCAGCGCAGCCTCCTCGTCCTCGCCTGTCCGGATGGTGCTGACAATCCGCTTGATCGGGTCGACCACCCAATTGATTCCAAAGTCAACTATGGTTTCGCCCAGCTCGCGGACCCAGGTCTGGATCGCATCCCGCCTGTTCACCAGGACCTGAAGCAGTGTTCCCGAGGAGAAGAACAATACAGTGATCGGTATCCAGTACCGCACGAGCGCACTCGGCCGCCCATTCCCTCGTAGTAACTCTTTAGACAGCAACTCCTGCTGTGGCAGATGTTTCTCCAACATCTCCTGCAACTTCAACGAGAGCACGTAGGGTATTACCGCTTCCTTTTTCCCTTCCAGAAGGCCGCTGGATGGGATACCCAATGACGACCCTCTTCTCCCGCCGCTTGCGGTAGCCCCACTACCCGTAGTCGACCCTTCCGCCCCGCCATTCTCAAAGGTGACATGGTCAAACTCGCCAACGCCGTCGCTGGACCCCGTAAAGACCAAGTCCTCGAATTGCTCCACACCAACGACCTGGTCAATGTTGCAGACATTCTTGACCACATTGTCCATCAGCACGATGCTCCGCTCGACCACACCCTTCCAATCTTCCCGTTCGTCATCGCTCTCAAACACCAGGCTCTCGTTCATGAGCACGCCTAGCGCCGACGCCTGCATGGACCGTAATTTTGTAATGTTGGCCTGCTTGATATGGATCGAATGAGTAATCAGGGCGAACGGCGACACAAGACGGGCGTTGAGTGCCGATAAGCTCCGCTCGCGGAAGGACGAACGGATGAGCGCGTAGAACCGTTTTGCGGTTCCGGAGATCCCGACTGCCTCGGCACGTATCTCTTCGGCACCGGTCCAGTCGCCCCGCTCAAAGCGCGCGCGGGCATCGCGGTATACATCGATGGCAAACCGGGCCAGGCGCCAGGGCGACGTCTGTAACGAATAGAGCAGCGTGTACCGGTACGAGGCGAGAATCTCATCCCAGTAGTAGATGTCATCACTCAGCGGGAGGGTCTCATCGACCAGGGAACGCAGGACGACGCCATAGGTCTGGATGGCGGCCTTTGACACGATAAGCCATGATAGCTCGTGTTCCAGATAGGCTTCCTGCTCGCGGTGGGTGGTGATGGTGTTGGCGTCGGCGTCGGCGTCGGTAACGGTGGCAATAGATATGCCGGCAGATGTAAGGAGGGACAGTATCTGCTGTGGGGTCAGGACAACGGAGGACGTCGACGATAGAGATTTGATGATGGTCCGTAGCTTGGCGATACGGAGCGACGGTGGCCCGGCAAGATCGATCTCTCGGGCGGGCTCGGGCGCGGAAGCAGCGGAGGCCGCGGAGGGGGTCGCAAAGGCGATGGGCAGGACAGATGAGACGTGCTCGAGGTGCAGCCTGTCCAGCTGCAGGTCTATGGAGCGGACCTGGCTGGAAGCGACGGATGCGTCAGCAGGGAGCATGAGCAATTGGTGGTTGGATGGATGGCTTACTCGGCAACAAAGCTCATTGGAGATGGATTCGTCTCTCTACGGCGACGGTGGGTGTTTCTCGTCAGTCCACAGAGGCGGGGGAAAGAGAGTGGCGATGTATGATGCAATGCACGGCGCCCGATTCGGACTTGGCCAACCAGCTGTCGTCGACGTCAACGCCCGTCGACAGCGAAGGCCCGGGATCACGTGCCCGCATAAGCTGACAGTTCTGCTGACACATCGCCGCCGGTTCGCCCGCCGCGTCAGCCTTCGCATCAAATTTCGAGTCGCATTTCGAGCCGTCGACGCCTCGCTCTCGGAGTCGTATCGTCCGTCGCCCTGTGTGCCCTCCTCTCGGATTCGTATCGTCCGTCGCTGTGCGCCCTCGCGGAGATACAAGACGCCGGGCGTCGGCAGAATCGCCCCCTTCGGCCGAAGCTGAAACCCTAGCCTGACTAATATCTTAGTCAACAGCGGCCCCAGGTTCCGACTGCGAGCGAGGCTGAGTAAGCCCGCTGGCCAGAAGGCCCCCATACAACGAGTTCACGAAATACAGCCTGATTCCCACCATCTGGCGGTTCTCGGTTCCAGGCAGGGTACGGTCCCAAGGCCGATTGGGCCCAATGTGAACGAACGCGGAAAAGCCGCCGGTGGAGAGTGTACTTGCATGTAGAGAGAGAGAAAATGTACAGTGAGACGCACTAGCAGTCTCGTATGGATGAGACAGAAAATCAGTGAGACGGTCGGACGGACAGCACATCCTCCCAAACTTTAGTAGATACTTTGGATCGTTGTATACGCGTGAAGGAAAGGAAATTAAGTGGCTGGAGTAAACAGGCACGAACTGAGGAAGCCTCCCAGAGCAAGAAACAGAGACAAAAACAGACCCCGGTTTTGTTAAGATAGTAAAAGCAGTCCAGTCCCTACGGTGAAAAGAAATGGTATATTGTTTTGAAGCACCGCCGTAGCACAAAAGAATCTGTCTGTATACACAGCCGCCAGGGGGACAAAGAAAAATAAGTAAATGGCAACCGCTAACTCCTTACGCTGAATGCACCAAAACTGTATTCAAGAAGGAAAGAAAATAAACATCGGTCTTAGGGGGCGTGTGTGTGTGCGTGCGTGGATAAGATCCGCTTCCGCTTGTGGAAGAGCGAAGTGACGTGATATTCATTGGGAGGTGGTGACCGAACAAGTAGCATTTGTCTTATTCGTCCACCCTGGCCCTCTTGACGCCGGCTACGGGATCCGGCAGCGTCTTGTCGTGGTGGAAGGCCGCGAAAGGCGGGAGCTCAGGCTTCATTGAGATTTTTGAAGAATTTGGCCGCGACGAGATGTGAAGGGCCTCGATGTTCAGGCCGGCCGGGGGATCCGGGAGCGCCTCCCCCTCACCAAGATGGTCAAGTAGCCGTCGCTGTAGATGCATAATATACTGCCGAAGGGCGGCGTTCTCGGTTTCTAGGGCCTGGTTTCGCTCCTCAACGGCCTCGTAGTCGCGGACTTTGGATTCGAGGGACTTGATGTACTCCTCCTTCCTCGCTCGGAAGGCTCTCTGTTCGAAGACACGAAAAAGGGAGTTAGCAAAGGCCTGGCGTTTTCCGCGGCTTTGTTTGAGCGGTGTTGGGCGAACGTACCTGAGCGTTGCGGTTCTGCGCTGCCCTCTTGGAGGTGTTGAGTTCTCGTTTCTGCCGTGAGTCCGCCTTGTGGGAGTCTTCGCCGCCACTGCCGGGGCTCAGGCTGGAAGACGGACGGATGTCGCCTCGCTGGGCCATCGTGGGAGAAGAGATCGGGGGCTGTTGCGACGAGACTGGGGTCGCCTGCTGGAGAGCGTCTTCTCCCGAGATGGCAGAAAGCAGTTGCTTCCGCAGGAGTTCGGCGTCCTTGCCCAGATGAGGGTCGATATCGCCCCAGCGTTCAGCGTCCATCGGACCGGAGCGTTTCGAGGGCTGTTCGGCTGAAGAAGACGGCGTGGGCTGCTGCTGCTGTTGCGGCTGTTGCGGCGGATGGTGTTGATGGAGAGAGGAAGGATGATGATGATGGGGATGACTAAGATTGTTGTGTTGCGAAGGGGCAGATTGCTGCGGCTGCGGCTGTTGTTGTTGTTGATGATCCTGCCGGCGGCCAAAGCTCAGGCTGTTAGTCGCAGCACTAACACGAGGAGCCTCCTCGACGTGAAGAAGAAGTTTGAGAAAATTATGAGGTACCTGAGCAGAGGTCAGAGTGGGAACAGGCAGCGTCCGGTGCCCGTTGGTCATTGCAACGACTTCCGCCATGGCTGTCCGATCGAATCTCTGCCAGTGGTGCTCTGCGGCAACAGGGAAGCCGGCGGGACAGGTGGATATAATATATACTTCTAGATCGAGCGGGTGTGTGTGGGTGTGTGTGGGTGTGTACACCGAGTAGGCATACACCTGGGCAGATAGGTACGAAGTGCAAAGGACGTACACAAAAAGAGGAGGGGATTATGTAAAGATGTACTTGAGTAATCCAACGGCAGTTGGGGACGTCTCGACCGATCCAAAGGAAATATCTGTCAGGGGGGCGCAAAGAGGTTTAGAGTCTCTCCCGTGGCGTATTTGAGATTCGGCGGCCGGCGAGGATTATATTGGGCGATGCCGGTTTCTTATGTTGTTTTATGATCGGGGCGACTGCGCAATTGCAAAGCGTTATAAATAACGTAACGAATGCGAACAGCCGGGGACGGGGCCTGTCTGTGGGAGAGAGAAATAAGAAACCCAGTCCGGGCTAGTCAGAGCAAAGGACCCGTAAGGCAAAGCCGGGCAGGATGCGATATGTCGAAGATGGGAATAGCAACATGCAAAGTCCGGCCGAGTTTATTTGGAGTTTATTACGCAGCCAGCCAACAATTGCAAGGACCGGGCGAGGGCTGTTAAATATGCAAACGTAAGCCGTGGGTGCTCGTCTTAGGCAGGCAGGTAGCCAGGCAGGCGAGCTAAGCTGTGTAAGCCGGCGGCCGGAGCTCAAGATGTTTAGGTAATCCGGATCCGCCCAGTCTGGGGGATATGTAATAGCGGAAGGCTTAGACCTCGCCCGCTGCTGCGTGGCCGAGATGCGACTCAAATCCGAGAAAGCTGGGCGAGCCGGCCAGAGTTTTGGTTTGTACGTACTGTACTCTTATTTGCCTTTCTTCAGATCTGGCTGATTAAGGCGGCCAGCTGACTGGCGTGGCGGGCTTCTTTTTCGTATTGAGGCCAGGAACGGACAAGTGCGCACTCGCCAGCTGTGCTCAGTCGACGACGGCGGGAGCTGGCCTGGGCCTGGGCAAGGATAAAATGCTCCGGGGGCGAGGACGGTGGCGATGGCCCTGTACGTGGCCGCGGTGGTGACTGCGAGCGAACGGAGAATTTAGAAGCTGTCCACGCGTCAAACAAGAAAACGGAATGGCCGGGCAGGAAGACGGAGATTGGCAGGAATTTGATTCGACAAGCAAGCCGCTGCAGCGTATTTGCCGAGGGGAAACCGGCGGTATAAGATTCTCGTCCTGCGAGTCGCAGGCCTCAAGCTCGATTCTTGGGCGACGCTGGCCCGACCCACATCCGGCCCCAGATTTCCGGAGGGGAGCTGGTCGGATATTCCAAGTACCGAAGGCCAGGAAAAAGGAAGCACGCGAAAGAGCAAGTCCCGAGGGTTTCGTTTACTCCTTGCGCAGCAAGGCGCAGAGTATGTAATCAGCCCGAAGCTTCTGTGCAGCTGTGCAGAGGGGCCTCGGCTGATTCGATGCCCTCTGGATTCACCAGCCCTGGCAGAACAGCACGGATGATGAGTAAATCAATAATAGGGGACGGCGATAACGATGGGGAAAGCAATTCTCGATCCAGGCGATATGCTCGATGAGGTAAGCGGTGGGAAGGGCAAATGTGCTTCGTGGTGGTTGGGTTCGGACGAGCGATTGATTGATTGCAATCTCCAAATTACGAGATCGATTATTAGGTAATATCAATAGGGATGCCGATGTGACACCCGGTGATATCGGAAACAGGCGTGTATCATGAGAGATGATGGGGGGAGGAGGCCATAACCGTGCGCGGTGCTTCAACAACGGAGATGGGAGGGCTCGATACACACGATATATACTCCCCAGCGTAGCGCTGCGCGTGCGGTAGTATCAATCGATACGACATCATCTGCATCTGCATCTGTCTGCATCTGCCGTACGAGGCCGCGAGGCCGCGAGGGAGTATCAGAGTTTCAAAGCGTCCCCCAAGCAAACCCTCGACGTTCTGCCCAACCGACAGCAGCTTACTAAGATTAATTGCTGTGATATTACCTTAGCAAGCCTGGGCGCCGTCTCGGAATCTTTGTCGTTCCGAGATGCAGACAAACCTGTATGTAACGTAATGGCACATGAACCGCTCTTGCTTTTGCGCGCCTGAAACCTGGCCCTGGGTATTGTATCCGAACGCAGCGGGATAGGGCACGAAGCAAGAAGAAGAACGAAGAACAAGTAGACCAATGTACTAACCTTTTTGTCTAGAATGGGGTCGGCGGCAGAATGCGACGATACCCCGGCGAGGTTCGGTCCAACCGCACGGCACTGGCCCTGGTGCTTAGTCACCGCCGGATGCTGCTGACTGGGCGACTGACTCGGGTATGCGAAAAAAGGAAAACGGGGGGGAGGGTCGGACGTGAACTGCCTGATCCACCCACAGGCCTGCAACAGTGGTCAGAGGAAGGGGACAAAGAACGCTCCTTTGGGCGGTTAACTGGGGGAAGAAACGTTAGCAACGTTCTGCGATAGTTGGATGTAACTCAGCAGAGAAGAGGGGCCGCGGCCTGCAAGCGCAAGTTTGGAGTAATCATTTGTCTCGGACGGTGATTCAAAGGCAAAGGAGAAGAAAGATCGAAAAGGAGCACGCAGATATACTTCAAACCAGCTTATATTCTTTTCCGCCGTTGCTGGCTTGCAGGGGAGCTTCGAGCGATGAGCAATTCGCAAAACTGACTACCAAGCTTGCAATGTGACGACGCGACTGAACCAAGCGGTGCGGAGAGAATGCGCCACGGCCAGTCGGGTGATTGGAATTCCAAGTAGGCTTTTGGCCCTGTATGCGCAACCCACCTTGGAGGCGATATGCGTCTACCCGGGGCAGGAGGCAGTCCACGAACGAGCCTGGTGCCTTCCTCTCTAACCTGCTCGTCAGTGGGATATGCGCTGTGGCTGCCTTGTATTCGCGCTTCACTGTGGTTGCCAGTTCTGGGCAATCTCTGGCAGATGCGTAACTGAACGTGTGTGCTGGATTGGTGGTGACGTTGGACGTCGTGATCTGGCTTCAACTGCGTTTGGTGGTGTAGTCGTACGCCGTGATGACTCCCCAATTGCCCAAGTTACTAAGTGCTTAGACATATATCCCGTAAATTATATCCACGCGACTTCAACTTAATGCTCGGGCCAGCCGCAGCCTGAGGCCTCCATGGCCACGGCCGATTGAGTTTCCCAATAGATCTGATCTGTAGCGCTATAGCTGCGTAGCCAGATCCCCGTCCAGGGATCCCGCCACGATGAAGCACGAAGGCACGAAAAGATCCCACCCTCCCGATGTTCATCGCAGCGCTACGAAGGACGCCGCGCGCCGCCATCAATCCTGTGTCTCTGAATCCTACCGCCAAACCGCATGCAGGGCCTTACGTGGTGTGCTTTTGGTTCCACCATTTAGCATTTCGGACAACCTGACCGAGGGCTCGATACGATACGACATGCGGCTACAACGGCTCCAATCAAACAGACCTTTGTCAGGGCCAAGGCCGTTGGGGCGCTCGGGGCTAGCCCAACCGGCTAAGCACGCTCGTAAGGCCTCGTAAAAGATGCCAGCCCTTCGAATTCTGGCCCTCAGGCCAGGATGACATTCTGGCGCCTTTTGTCGCTTCCACGAGACCGGACCTGTGCGGTAAACGGGCTTGCACTCGGACCTCTATTATTATTATTCGATGACTTATCATCCCGCTGCAGACATATCTCCGTGCATACTGCAAACCGCGAATCCCTCACTCACATGTCTCCGAGGCTCCAAACCACACGGCTATGGAATGAACATCCGTGGGTTTGTGACGGGCGATTCGATGCATGCCAGAAACACCGATCCTGCTCGGGGGCGAGAGGACGTCAGAACACCACGTCTCCGGCAATCATCTGTGCAAAATGTCAAAAGCATTTGTCCCAGTTGGACCAAACCGGCAACTTGCATGGTTTTTTGATCCCCCCATGTATCTGGCCTTACGTAATAAAGCCTCACCGAACCTCAACTTGCAAGGCCCTAAAAAGAAACTCAGCCTCTTCTCGACCGAAAGGTTCACGGGTCCCGTGACCAAGACGTTACTCAGTTGTTACCTCAGCGGGCCAGGTTGGCTGGGTCAAGCTTCCCTTGGCGGCAAGATTATCATGGACTCGGTAACCCCCATTCAACGTATCGCCGGCCCTTTCCGTTGGGGCCAATTGCAGCTTCAGAATAGCCCCCATTCGGCGAGCAAGATTATGTCTGCGTGCCTCCAAATTGACGAAAGCAGTCCTATATATAGACAAATTGGACAAATCTTTTCTAGCAGCTGAGGCGCACTAGCGAAGGGACTGTGAGGCGCAAGGGAAAGTATCGGGGCTATCAAGCAAATAAGTTCCGCAGCCGCAATCTGCAGGCTACTGCGGGCTCAAGGCTGTTGATTCCGGAGTGATCCTTCTGATGGGACATGACAGGTATTGCATATTGGTCCTTCTGGAGCAAATAGCCGCATGCAATTGGAAGCGAGATTCCCTGCTCACATAATCGCCTTTAAGGTTATCCGACGGTGCCGGTACTCCGGGCGGCTGCTGCTGCTTGTGGGGGGACGTTCTCACCTGCAGCCAATCAGCTGTCGTTCAATTACTATCATCTAATCTCAGATTAGATCGTAGGAGCTGACTAAACACAGACCATCAGCCAATCAAACGCCGGATGTTTGTCATCATCGCCCAAAAGGGTAACTGGCCACCGGGCAAACTTCTACAAACCGTCGACGGTGGCCGTGGCCTATAAAGCGTTGCTCGCTCTGATCCGCTGCTGTGGACTGCTCCCTCTAATCTTCCCACTCCAGCTCCCATCACATACTTGACATCTGCTCTCAAAATATACTACCATATACCTTCCGTCACAGTCCATCAACCTCTCCTCCGCCTACAATGACCAAGCCAACCACCTGCTGCGGCCGGGGCACCGACTGTGTCTGCGCAAGTGAAGCCAAAGTACGTATCCCTCGTTCATGCCGTTCGATTCGTCATTTCCCCACAAAATGGCAAGTGCAGCCAGCTCCCAGATTGGAGCTCGGAAAATCGCACCAGCTGGTACCCCTGCATGCTAGCATGCGCCAGCCCGCCGAAAGCTGTCCCGAGACGGACGGCCGGGGAAGCATCTCCCCAAAATGTTTCTCACGATCCTTTTATATCCTGTGGGCGTGGGCGCTGTACTGACTATAACTGCTAAACATAGTGCTCTTGCGGCGAAAAGCCCGCTTTGGCGTGTACCTGCGACAAGGCAGCGGCCGAAAACCAAGTCGCTGGCGCTCGCTGCTCCTGCGGCAAACGCCCAGCCCAGGCCTGCACCTGCAGTCGCGCCCCGACAGAGAACGTTGTCCCGCAAGATAGCTGCGCCTGCGGGAGCCGCCCCAAGGATAGCTGCACTTGCAATTTGAGCAAGTCCGACACCACGGGTGGGCTCAGGCCCCACGAGGTTGATTTCACAAACATGTAATCTTGTCTCGTACGCATCCGCTTGTGTAATCCTGTATTGCTCTTGCGGCGTATATCCAATATAAGCGTGCCTTTCCTTTACAGGTTTCATGAGTTGCCCCGTTGATTTGGAATGATGCAAGGGAACTGGACGGGCACACCGCATTATGTTTGTTTCATATTTGTTAGGCATCAATGGAGTTTATGGAATACTCTCGCTTCCGGGAAACTTGCATGGCCTTTTTTTTTTTTTTTTTTTTTTTTGAATTTTTTGTACTGGGGCACTACAGGAATCATATACAATAATGCTTAGGTAGCCGCGAACGTGGAGTATCAAATTGTCCCCCACCCCCACGCGAGGGAATCAATCATAAAGCACGCCAGGGAATCGTAAAGCATGCATGCTGAAAGGAAGAATCGGCTTTCTGATACGCAAACGCAATTGCAAAGAGCTGCAGGGTTTCATTTACAAATGGTCGGGGGAGAGATCTCGGGCAAAGCAACTTGGTGCCCAAGAAGCCAGCTCCAAACTCGACGTTGCAAAGTGGGAAAAGAAAGGTTGCGATTCGCGAAGGGAGCAATATTTGTCAGATGTACCCAGGAATGAAGCGCTTGCTATTATAGATCCCTCGCTCAATGCTCTCGATAATATCAAATAAAATGCATGGCATCTTGGCGGCAATCAACGCCCGTTGATAACCTCTTGCGGAAAGAATCCCTGCGCCAATCGATCTTCCATCAGCTTGGCGATTATTGGTGGCACTGTCTCATCAGTGGCGCGGACCGTCAGACGGTACATCTAATGGTGATCACAAACGTCAGCGTTACGGCTTCCTCAGCGGGGTTATGTGCCTGGTAAACAGGGGGATAAACTCACCGAAGTCTCGAAATTCGGCTCCAACCGAAGCAGACAGCCAAATTTGCCGCCTTGTAGCGTATGCAGAACGCTAGCACCAACCCAGTTCTTCGTGTTCCCATCAATGCTATCTAGGACGCCCCATCTAAAGCCTTCCACCACCCTTCTTGTCTTTGCAACATCGATCTTCCTCCCAGTCCCTTGCAACCCGAAGACCCTCTGCACCTCTCGTGGTGGGCCTCCAATCTGCTTCCATCTCTTGAAGAAGTCGTCTGCCGTCAGCTCGGCCGGCTCCATAAACTTATGCAACGTAACTGGTAGCTGTAGTGTTACAGCTTGCAAGGCGCCGGCCAGGTATGACACTCGTATTGTGGGTGCCTGGCTGAAGACACTGCTTGCTTCGAATATCAACATCTGCTGGACTTGGGAGTCGGGCTCGATGTTTGGATCCGGGATATTCTGGGTCGTATAGGTGAGCTGGTTCTTCGACGGGTTATTGATCGTGGTCGTGAACGACCCGTATCCGTACGAGGACTTGTTCGTGAAGTAAAGTATCACTATTCCCTTTGGCCCACGGAACTCAGAGCGCAGGCCCACTTGGATCTGCACATCTTCATAGAGCACTCCCTCATTTCGTATCAACAGCCTGTTGAAGCCGATCTGCCAGTCGGGACTGAGATGGTCGGCCGATGCAAGATTCGTAGGCCTTGCCGTTGGTGTTGCCGCCGCCGCCGAGCTAGGACCGTTCAGTGTGAGGCCTGCAAGATCGGACGAGAGTGAATTGCCAGTGCCGTTCGCTGAGGCAATCGCTGTTATTGGCGTTCCGTTGGAGTTGGTGAATGATCGTTTGAGGCTGGTGTTCAGCTTGAGATCAAAATTCGAAGCATCCAAGTTGGCATCCTTGCCGCCGATTACCCACGTCCTCTTATCGCTAGTCGCACCCGTCTTTTGATGTAACCGTGAGAGCAGTGCCGAGGTGCGCTCGGGGAACGGCGGCATTTCGTCGCAAACAGTTCGGAGCAAATCGTCAGTCGGCATTGAGACCAAGGCCAGGTACTCACAAGCCCGCTGTTGCAGTTCAGAGTCCAGAGTGTGACTGTAGATTTCGAAAACCTGCACCAGCTGCGGCTTGATCTCTGGGAATAAGTTGACAAACTTTACAAATGCTGACATAATGATGGCTCGGGTGGCCGAGGAGCATCCGTTGAATTTGGATTGGAGAGCCATGAACTGTTCAATCGGGCTGCATCCAGGGTTGTCTGCGATCAGGTGTCCGAATTCTCCTAGTAGATATCCTCCAATTCTGACGAGAGTCTCATGGCATTGATGACCTTTCACGAGCGCGAGTATTGTTTGCGCAGCATAGACTTGAAGCTCTTCGTTGTTGGTCGTGATTTGAATAACTCGCTGCCAAACTTCATCGCTGACATGCTCACCGGCCATGCTGATAAGCCGTAGTGAGTTGTCAACGTACCATTGATATTCGGTGGCATACTTCTCAGTGAGAATGGCGATCTTGAGAACCATTTCTTCTCTTATCGCGTAGTCCGCATTGGGGAGATACTTGAGCAGTTCGCCTACGACCACTCCTGCGTTTGTGGAGTCGCACATGCTGTAAAGAAGGTCAAGGGCCTTTCGCTTGACACTAATGTCCCTGTCCTTGAGTGACGCGATAATGGTGTTTTGGTGCTTTTTGATCGGCTCCAGGCTATCGGACTTGGCTGCTAGATGCGCCATAGCTTCGAGGCCAAGATATCTAACGTTAGTTTCCCGAGACTGTATGAACCGTCCTAGCCGCACGATAATTTGAACCATGATCCCAGTTTCGGTGCCCAGGTGGATGGCAAGGTTTATCGCCTCAAATAGTATTGCATTTTGAGCGTTATTCTGCTGGGTGTTTTTCGGCATGTCGGAAGACAAATCTATAACCTTCTGAAGAGTCTCGCGGATCATATTTTGCACATTCACGTCGTCTGTTTCAACCCGTTAGAAGCAATTCAGCAACAATCGGCAAGGGCGAGAGGATACCTGAAGGAGGGTAGTATTGCAGGAGTCTTAGCAGCTTGACTTGGAGCCAGGGGCACGGGATTTTGTAATACAGGTAGTCTTGCGTGTAGTCGTCATCTACGACGACCTTTTTGAGTCGAAAGGCAGCCTTGACGTAGCATCCTTGGTATAGCTCCGGGTTATCCTGCACGAGGGCCATGATCAATGATGTCACTGAGAGGCACACTCCTATGTCTGGGTCGTCCATGAGAGATATCAATCTCTCGGCCCATGTCTCCTGGACTATTCCTGGGTGCTTCCGATAGAGCCGCAATAGTGTGAGGGCGGCCTTTTTCTTTACGAAAGACTTCGAGGTTCTACCCGAGACGTCATTCTTAGCATTGAAAGATTGATTCCGGAAGGGGCCAAGGCGACGTACGGCGATATCAACAGTCTGTGGACATCGGCATTCAAAGCCTCCCCCATTTCCCTCCCACCAACATTTGCTATTGCGTGCAGGGCCAAGCAGTTGAAGAGCTCGTTGTTGTCCAGGAGGTCCTTCTTGATGCTGTTGACAACCAAATGTAACAGATCATGGTTTTCGTTCAAGAATAAAGTGACGGCGAGATATCCGATTTGTTTCTCCGAGTACTTGCTGGCTGAGATCAAACTGACGGCTTCTAGGTGGCCGAAATCGACGTTCCATCCCAGGATGTATATGTAGAGCAACTGTGCAACGGACGGCGGGCGCGTTAGAGAGAACATTGTGTAGACGATTGTGGGAACGGCGCTATCGACTCTAACCTTGCAGACGTATTTCTTCTTGTGGTATCCGTTGAGGCCGCCATCTGCAAATGACACGGGTGCCAATCAGCTCCTGTTATGGATCAGGTTAAGCTTGGGGTGGCGTTCGAAGTATTGGTTCGAGTACCTTTGAACTTCTGCCTTCGCGACGATTAGCCCACATATACGAAGGAGACGGGTGGCTTGAAGCGACGAACCGTATGTTGGCTAGCTCTTTGTTGATGCGTTTCTCTTCCAGTTCTCTGGCACGGGCATTCCTAAGGTCCGCGATGAACTGAACCAATCCTGTGCGACAGTAAGCCTTTGGTGCTACTTTATCGCCGTGGATGTCGCGGCCATTGTGAGAAAGAAGCGACAGCAACGGCAGCGGTTGATACCTCGCATAGAAGACATGGCGGGCTTGCGTCTGGCGGGCTTGCGTCAGGCTAGTCCTTCAGTGTTCGGGATCGCGGGTGCTGGAGACCGGCTCTCGAATGGAGATGATCGGGAACGAGGTATCCCAAGAAGAGCCAAGCGGCCTCGAGCAGCAGCCCTGGGCGCTGTCGTCTGACTGTTGCAGAAGGCCTGGGAGTGTCGCGATCGCAGACAGCGTGATTGATGAACCGCCGCCCGGGTCTTGTGTGATATCAGTTGGGAGGCTGTTATCCGGAGTCGTGGTGGAGGAATAAGGGGAGCTGGCCGGGGTCAATGTTCGTGCGCGTAGCAGAGCGGTTTCCGGGAGGTGTTTCTGCAGGAAGATTGAGGTTTGGTGCCATAAGCGAAGCTATCAGACGGAGCGCGCCCCGTGCCGGCCAGGTACCTCCGCCAGAGTCTTGAGACAACCAGAGCCCAGACAGGACATTATCGTACACGGAGTCATCCGCACTGGTGGTTTCGAGGAAGCGCAGATGGAGTCCGTATGGGAGCGATTACGTGTTCGGCGCACGTCGATTAGCCCCTCAGAGGCGGCTCTTGAAGTGACGTGGGCGGGTGTTGTTAAAGGCCACTGTCGCTCTTAATATCAAATCCCCACCGCCTCGGCTTCAGTCCTGTTCCTCTCTGCTCCTCGCTCGCGTGGACAGTTCGCGTCCCTTCAACCATTCGCTTTCACAATACAACTACCGGAGGGAGAGGGAGAACAGCATCACGGCCTGCCAACTGCGGCTGTCCCCCTCCTGATCGGTAGCCATGGTTTCGCTGTGGCCTTTTGGCGGCGTACGACGACCCCTCTGCGGGATCCCCCTCATTTCCTACGGCCGGACAAGTGCTGACTTCAGAATCCCCTTTACAGCAGGACAACTCTCCGACAGCCTTCGAGAAGAAGCTGTCTACGCTGGCTACTCAGATACTGGACCTTGAGAAGCGACTGAACAATCTGCGCACCAGGGGCAGGAGATTAAAGGCTCTCTGGACCCTGTATACGATCATTGCCTGGGTCATCTACGCTTCCACCCTGACACTTGTTGTCGGCCTCGACCATGCAACCATATATCAGAACGCAGGGCTTGGAGTGTCGCCATTCGTGTGGGTGGTCGTGGTCCTTTGTTGTCCAGAAGGAACCAGCTAACAAAGATCGGTTTGCCATGTGATAGAGTCTATCTGGTCCGACAGATCATCAAGCGATACTACGAATGGAGGGTCTCCAGCGTGGAAACGTCATTGGAGGCGCTTCGCGGGCAACAGAAGGAGACCATCGAAAAGCTCAAGGCCGTTACCAAGTACGATTCCACTCAAGCCCTGCTTGACAAATACACAAGCACGGCGACTGGTGCTCAACCGGAACCTTCACCCAACCAGCCAAACAAGAATGGGCCGAAACAACCTGGTACAGGCTCCCAGCCAAATACCCCGCCTGCGTCACTCCGGAAACGACAGACCTCAAGGGCACCGGCTTCCAAACCGTCCCCAAATCAGCAAAGGCCTGACGGTCCACCGGGTCCACCAGCACCACCAGAGCTGGCACCGCCCCCGCAACTCGCTTTACCACCGGGCATACCGCCAGGCATGCCTCCACACGTACTATCGGGAATGCCACCAGGAATGGGTCTGCCGCCTGTCGGCCAGCTCGTCCTTCCTCCACCAGAGGAGCCGAGGCAGCCGCAGTGGTACGACCGCTTCCTAGACGTCCTGTTGGGTGAGGACGAGATGTCGGCCAAGAATCGCTACGCTCTGATCTGCTCCAATTGCAGACAGGTCAACGGCCTTGCTCCGCCAGGCACGAATAACATCGAGGACATCCGGTACATATGCGGCCGGTGCGGTGTGGAGAACGGCAAACCAAAGGTGAAAGAGCTTATTGGTAAAGTTGCCGAGGAACAGGCGGGTATTAGCGCTGCACGTTCTCAGACGTCGAAGTCGTCAAAGTCAAAATCCCGGCCAAAGGCCCACCGTGAGGACAGTGTTATATATGAAGATAACAACGACTATGAAGGTGCTGCCGAAGGGGCTACAGATGGTGAGCCCAGAGGCACAGAGTCGTCTGGATCTAGCGTTGAAGAGACCGTGATAGTGAAAAAGAAGGGAAGGAAGTCAAGCCGGAGGAAGGGATAAGGACGGTTAGATAGCTCACCCAAAGCCTTTTTTTGAAAAAAATGTATGTATTCATTCCCCCCTGAGCCGCTCTTCGACCCTATCGGGGAAAACGAAAAAATAGCAGCTGCTGACAGTATCTCTCGGCATCACCAGGTACATAGTTTTTGCTATCCTGTGCTGGGTTGGGCTTCTACAAGCAGGCAAAAGTTAAATCCATCCTGAAGTTTTGTCGAGATGCGGTTAAAGTTTCTTGAGGCCGACGACGCCTAGACGCCGATAAAGTTGTGAGCGGGCCTAATGCAGCCACCGATTGACTCGCGAACGCCAAAGTTCCAAGAGTTTACGGGTGGCCGAGGCACGGTTACGCCAGGCCAGCAGCAGCTGCCTCTGCCTCCTAAAATATAAGCAATTGTAGCAAACCCTTTGGTAAAGAGTATCACCGCTACAAGACTAGGGGAATCACATAAAAGGGAGTAGTGGTCCGCCTGAGCTTTGTCCCTACCACAAATTTAAAACACAAGTCTGGGGGGGTTCACTAGTACTGTGTTAACATTAGTTGGCTTTGCCCGGTCAGTTTAGCTATTGCGATTCATTCGCACTTTGAGCATTTAGCATGTCGTTTGGCGACGAACACCCCGATCCAAGCGCTGGATGGAAGACAGGAATCAAGTCTGGCGCCCGGCGCCTGTCGATGGATCTTTTCAAATCGACGCCGCAATACTACGACCGGCGCCCGTCATCAATCGATACTGCCAACTGGTACTCGGGCGCGTCGTCTGCGAGTGTCGCATCCGGGACCGGTGGCGCCACTACCGCCAATTACAAATATTCATCTGGCGGCGGGACCAGCATCATTGGAACCTCAGGCTCGCTTACAGCTGATGACAGTGACCGCGGAGAGGTCACCTACTCGCGGCCCCGCCTTTCCTCTGTTGCAGGGATTCCGTCGGTAGCCTCCGGTGGCGGCTATGGCTGGGAGCAACGGCACCGTGCGCGGTCGGAATGTCCAGCGTATACGTACGGGCCTTCTCGCGTGGGTTCCAAGAGCACGCCAGCAGACAAACTGTACGAATCCGATATGGAAGATGAAGACTGCGGCATGACGAACGCCCTTCCCGATGAGAGGCAGGTGCTTGCAGGGTCCAAGCCTCCGCGGAACACCTCGGTTTTCCGTTCTTTCGAAGGTTGGAACTTTGAGACTAATAAGGTCGGCCTGATGGAGCCAATTGAGGAGAAAGAGAATGCGGTTCCCGGCGGCCGTCGCGAGAGCGTTCAGTTCAACTCGTCGATTAGTAAAGCTGCTTGTGCCCCTAGCACTAGTGCTGCGGGCGGCGTCGATACGGCTACGGATATCGATCCGCTGGATGGGATGGAGACATCCAGGTCACCGGTAGAAAGTCAGCCACTGCCGATTCCGGCGCGGCTGGCGCCCCC
>KI966435.1:84370-166501 GCA_000525045.1 Drechslerella stenobrocha 248 | reverse complement strand
CGCTGAAGGCTGGGGCTGGAGAGATGAATTATCATACGGCTTCCTGTGTTTTCATGCTTTATGTTGAGGATATGATACTGTGCCTTTTTTCTACTATCCCGATAATATATTGGAGGGGAGCGGAGGGAGTTTCCCAATTGGAGCAGGGCTAGACCTTTCAAAGAACCAAGGTAGGATGGCGATAGCACGCCTCTTATCCTCTTGCAATCAATCGTTTTGTCCGCGTCCGCGGATGCGAGAGAGCCTATGCCGTCAAGGGATGCCGTCGTTTATGCACCCCGCGGTCGCCCCCAAAAAGTACATGATAGTTCGTGGATGGGGATTGCAGGTGTCGTCCCCCGTTCGACGGGTCGTTTCTGTCCTCTGTCGTGCGCACCTGCGGTAGGTTTCCATTTTCCATCCCATCATCGTCTCTCTCCGAGCCAGGGGTCGTTTTCGGAAAGACAGGTTTTTTTTTGGGCTGGGCTGGGCCGGGGACCAGTTTGAGAATGCAGCGGAGGGGCTCCACAGCTCGGGCCACACGTGCTTGAGGGCATCAAGTGCCTGTAGGCCCCTTCTGTGCATATGCCATGCCATCCATGCCTTGCTTGGTGTTTTTCTGCAGGAGAGTTGGTTAGCTGGCGAGAGGCCTTTTTCTTGCATGGCACTGTAGTCTGCCTGGCCTGGAGGTTCGAACCTGCATCTGAGCTCGAGGAGCGATGATGACATCGGTCGTTCGAGTCAAGTTCTGGGTTGGCCATGGGTGTGTCTTCTGCCTCGAACCCAGCTCCCGTCCGTGTAGACATCAGATGCCCTGTACTGCTTGCCCATACAGTAGGTACTCAAAAGTAGATTGCTTGTGCTGGGGGCTGTCTGGAGATAGATATCTGGGTATCTGGTGCTGGGCGCTTACTGAAGAGAGAGAGAGAGAGGTCTTGAATCCAGCACCCTGCCTCGTACAACCTGCCCCGACGTCCAGATATACTGCCACTATATCCTCCCACGCTCCCCGGCTTCACCGCCAGATCTGAATAGACATCCGCATCGCCATCTACGTCTGCATCTACATCTACGTCCAAAGACCGGATCCGACGAAGCAGACGAATGAGAACTGCCACTGGTCCCGTTGCGTCGGACCCGCCGCCGCCGTTGCGCTAACCGTTCGCCAGAATTCCTCCCCAACCTTCCCGGCTCAGCTTAAGACGGCCGTCTTATTATCGCAGTTACTGTTATACTAATTGCTCTCTTAAGCAGCAGGTTTACTCGGGCCTTACTCTAGTTTGGTTTATCTCGCTTTATCGAGGGAGCCAGCTGCCTGTCGATAGCTCGCATCTCCTTCTTCTTCCTCTCCACCACCACCACCGACCATCGCTACTTTATCTCCAACGGACCCGCTCGCCTACCTGCCTGCTTGCCCGCCTGCCTGCCTGTCCGCCTGCTCCTGGCCAGCACACCCGGCTTCACCACCGTCATCGCCCATCGCCCTCGTCTCGCCTCGTCCTCGATCGGTCTCCCGTCCTCTCCGCCGGATACCTGCTGCTGCCCCGATACGGAAAAACAGCCCCTCCTCAACCACCGCTTTCTCTTCGCTTTGGTCCTCTTTACTTTTTTCTGCTTCCCTTCTCGTCCTTCGCCCTCTTTTTTCTCTAGCCAGCCTTTGGGGTGCTGCCTTTCCTCGGGCTAACCCTCTCCTACAGCCGTTCATCGTGTTCACCCCGCCACAGATCGCGTACCTCAGGATGGAGCAGCCGGCAGTCAGACCACAGCTTACGAAAACCGTGCCGTCGGTCCCACAGCAGCATGCCCAGACTCTCCAGCAACAGTCGCATCCGCCACCCGGCGATACGGCGGCAGCGGCGGCGGCGGCGGCGCCTGACCCAATCGCCAATGGCGACTACAACAAGAAGGTATCTCCAAAAATTCCCTCCCCTCTCCTATCAAATCATTGGGCTCTCTTTGCTCTTGTGCTCTTGTTTCTTGTCGTATTTTACCTTGGTTCTCTGCTCCGTGCTCCTCTTAGGCCGCCGTTGTTTCGTATGACATCGGCTGAGCATGTTGGCTCGGATCGCTGACCTCGGTCTCTTTGGGTGTCAGAAGAGAAAGGGCCAAGAGCTACGGCCCATAATAACAGCAGATGGAAAGCCTGTCGTGGGTGAAGCTGATAGTATCACTCAGGTACAATATATCGCGGCCAACCCGTAAGTCGCTCGAGTTCCTGTTGTTGGTTGTTCCTCGCCCGAAACGCCCTGTTCGTGCAAACGATCTGCGGATAAAAGGGGATTCAGATCTCTCTTGATGGCTATCAGCGATGGCGTCGCTCCTACCAGCTCTAACCTCGCTTCTCTCCGCAAACTTTAATTCTCTCCCACAAACAACGAAGCATCAAGCTGACGCGATGAGGAAACAAAAAAGGATCCTATCTGAGCCCTCCGACACTCCCCTCCCTTCTTCGAAAGCATACACAACCGCTGCCATTCCGGAGCCGCAGGCTAGGCAGCAATCCGACGAGTCCGAAGAAGAAAACGAAGTTACGGCCGACGAAGAGGATTTCGAAGACTATTGCAAAGGAGGCTACCATCCAGTCGAGGTCGGCGAGCAGTTCAAGGATGGGAGATATACCGTCATACGGAAACTAGGCTGGGGCCATTTCTCCACCGTCTGGCTTTCGAGAGACAATGAAACCGGCAGGCATGTCGCCCTCAAGGTTGTCCGTAGCGCGGCACATTATACGGAAACAGCGTTGGATGAGATTAAGCTGCTCCAAAAAATCGTCTCTGCGAAGCCAGATCACCCCGGCCGGCAGTTTGTTGTTTCTCTGCTAGATTCTTTTGAACATAAGGGGCCGAACGGGACGCATGTGTGCATGGTTTTCGAGGTACTGGGTGAGAACCTGTTGGGATTAATCAAAAAGTGGAATCATCGGGGCATACCTATGCAATTGGTCAAGCAGATAACGAAACAGGTTCTCCTGGGCCTAGACTATCTACACAGAGAGTGTGGCATTATCCACACCGATTTAAAGCCGGAAAATGTACTCATCGAGATTGGGGACGTCGAGTCGATTGTCCGGCTCGTGGAGGGCGATACAGCAAAGGTGAACGGCGACAAATCGAAACCAGAGCGGCCGTCGAATAGAAGACGACGGCGGACGCTGATAACCGGTAGTCAGCCGCTACCTTCGCCAGTGGCAACGACATTTGGCGCAAACCCGTTCTTTGTACCGAAATCGAAAACCCACAGCCACAGCTCGTTAAGTACGTTCATGGACTCGACGGACAGCTCGATGCAAAGTTCCACGCATTTGGACCCCGAGTCGGCGAATATATCCCGTGAGAAGACAGCGTATGGGTCCTCCGCTTCAACAACCAGAGTTTGGCGAACAAATGTTGTAGCTGACGATTTCTTTTTATATTCACAATAGAGATATTCTCACTGGCGCGATATCTGGGATCAATCTTGAGAAGGCAGCTGACGAGGCGGAGGCGGCCCAAGAGACACCGTTTCCAAACGATATGATTAAAGTCAAAATTGCAGACCTCGGGAACGCATGTTGGACGAACCATCATTTCACGAACGATATTCAAACCCGCCAATACCGTTCGCCTGAGGTTATCATTGGGGCCAAATGGGGTGCGAGTACGGATACCTGGAGCATGGCTTGCATGGTAAGCTCTCGAGGAATGGGGAGGTCTGGGGTATATCTAGACCTGAGGCTAACCATAGGCTAGGTCTTCGAGTTAATAACTGGGGATTACCTGTTCGATCCCCAACAAGGGACAAAGTATGGGAAGGATGACGATCACATCGCACAAATCATAGAGCTATGTGGCAGCTTCCCGCGCCATCTTTGCATGGCTGGAAAGTGGTCGGTTGAGATCTTCAACCGAAAAGGCGAGCTTCGAAACATCCACCGTCTTCGGCACTGGGCGCTTCCAGACGTATTGCGGGAGAAATATCACTTCACCGAAAAAGATTCGTCAGAAATCGCCGACTTTTTGTTGCCGCTACTCGAGCTGAACCCAGAGAAACGGGCGAACGCGGGTGGGATGACGGGTCACCCATTCCTGATAGATGCCAAGGGCCTTGAGGACATCAAGCTAGATATCCCGGTAGGGTCGAGAGGCGGTATAGAAGGATGGAGCAGTGAGGTGAAGAAGAGATAGACGTTCGTTCTTCTCACTCGTTGGTTGCACTGGTACCATGTGGAGGAACTCACAAGCTAGCGATCGATACCTTCCACCAGTTCTCAGGTCCCGTCCCTTTTTGATATGCTTCCTTTGCCTTTTGCTTTGGTTCAAAAATATCCCACATCTACGTGGCTATGAGGAGTCTCTGTTGTCGTAATATACTTATGATCAGAGCCTGTAAAGACAAGATTTCCGGGGTCTTCGCTGCCTCTTGTTTTTTCTTCATTTGTTTGAAAACCTTTCCCAAACAAATAGCATGATTCATCAAAAGAGGATTCTTCGTCCATCACGACCACTATCGTTGTATCCTTTCCCATTTTCCATCGTCCTGTTTTATGATAGGTTCACTAGACTATTTTTCCCTTCCAATGTCTCCTACCGATCGGGCTGTCAGTCCTTCATTTGCGGCGGGCTCCACACCCCTTTGAACCGCTTTTTCCCTGCGAGCATCTTATTTTGGATTTATGTATTATGGAACAGATATTTGCAGGACGGAAGTCATTCGCTCATCAACGGACGGCGTTGCTTCTCTGCCTTTGTGTCGTTCGCTGCCACGTCATGTCGATTCCGATTCGTGTTTCCATTTTCCCTGTCTCCCAGTTTACCTTGTTACCAATACGATAGGACAAGGAAAGCTGAAGTGTGGCCCCTCCCTACACCGAGATGCATTCTCGTATACGTATCGGACCGGGTATGGTTTGTAAGCGGTGATAGTGTGCACAGTGCCCGCAGAGTTTGCATGAGGGATCGATGACGGAGATGCGCGGTGGGTTGATCGGTGGCGGTGTTTGACGCACACTGGACGGTCGATGGTCGCTGTGCGACTTGGGATATACAAATGGCGGCAATTGCAGGACTTGTTGCCAATTGAGAGTGTATACGGATCGTACGGATAGAAAATGTTAAAATAGACAGGCAGCGGTAGTACTATATTACTACTGCTGCTGCTACCACTACTACTACTAGTATATATATATGCGCCGGGTGGGTTACTAGCTTGTGTAACGTGTCATTTCCCGTGGCCATCGACGTCTGTGTAACCGTGTGGCCATGTGGGCGAGATAGCAGTACTGGTACTACTAGCTGTGGTGGTATATATTATGATGCCATTGATATTGATAGTAATATAATGTAAGGCCTTCCTAGCCTTCGAATCGCGTATCGATACATCCTTGTCTATGGCCGAAGGCGGGTCGGGCTTGTAGGCCAGCCAATGGTAAGCTCCTGCCGATTCGAGTCGGAGTATCATGATCAGTTGACCATGTTTTGTAGGAGCGCTGCGCTGCCAGTCGGGCAGAGAAGCTGGCGCTGGACCTCTCATGAAGCTAGTAGGTTTAACGACTTTGCAGTTAATTTAGGCAGTTACTTACCGAGTGTATAAGTACCTATGTCTATGTCTTGTGGCTACATGTACATATATGCATATAATATCAATCCTGGTCGGACGGCTGCAGCTTCCAGAACGGAGCGCCGTTGAAGCGGGTGCAAGCGTCTGCGAGAGTTGCACCGACCATTTGCGCGCGGCAGCCTAGCTCCACCCCGGAAACCTTGACGCCAGGCGGATCATCGGGAGCACAACGTTGACCGGATTGTGCGGATGTCGTCAGTTTGTGGCATGTGTACACCTGTGCAATGGAGATAGATTGGCGATTGGTTGAACGGGGCGTGGCGTGCCAAATTGGACGCCAGCAAGCAAGGCTTGAGGCGTCACCTAGAGGCGTACTAGGCATGACCTGTGGATATATATACACTAGGGCCCCCTCACTACTAATTGGTCACATCTACACCCTTGGCACCCCTTGATTTTGCCAACCTTTCATCTTCCTCTCTGTCGGCTGAATTTTTGATCACCTTGTCGACCGTAATCAGAGACGGGAACGGGTTGAATTCCTAGGATTCGAGTTCTCTTCTATTCGGTCAATCGGTCATAATGGGAGCGAAGCCGCACGTCCACATGTCGAAGACGGCACGGCTTGCCACCATCATCGCCATCTCCTTCACGTTCTTTGTGGCAGAGGTATCCAGTATGTACGTCCCCAACTAAATTATTCAGCCAGTTGGTTAATCGCAGCAGTCGGGTTCTATACGGGGTCACTCGCGTTGGTTGCGGATGCTTTTCACTACGTACGCCCACAAGATATACACTTTCGCACCACTAAAAAGCCAAGCTGACGAACTGGATTTGGTAATTGCGACAAAGCTCAACGATTTGATCGGGTTTGCAGTGCAGCTGGTAGCGTTCAAGGTTGGTACATGTATAAATACTCCGTAGCACTGTAGCGGTCATCGCTTCAACCAGTCTAATCGTGTGACCGTGCGCTAGATTTCTGAAAAAAGCGAGTCGCCAAAGGAGCTGTGCTTTGGCTGGCAGCGCGCCAACCTACTCGGTGCCTTCTTCAACGGCGTGTTTCTGCTCGCGCTGGCTGTTAGCATATTTTTGCAGTCGGTCGAACGCTTTATTAGCATCAAAGGTGGGGACGGTATCGATCTGTATATTCGCAGTAACTTGACAAGGTGCTGACATCACTATTTTGTGCCACATATATAGAGGTGGAGAATCCAAAGTTAATCCTGATTGTTGGCTGCGTCGGCCTCACCTTGAACATTATTTCTGCCTTTTTCCTGCATGGTGAGTTCGAGATATCATCCGTCCTGGTTAACAGTTTTATCCGGGCTGTGTCTAATATTGGCACCCGAGAAAATGGATAGACCACGAAGAGGAAGTCAAGCAGGCAATCGACAATGGAGGCGAAGGCGGTGGTACGACGGAAGCTCCAAATACCTCCACTAACCTTGAAGTATGCTATATTCCGTACCTTGTATAGGAAAACTGTGTTATAACTAACACGGCCAACTCCCGCTTCCTCCAGAAACCCCAGCAAACTCATCACCTCCATCGGCACGAAATCACCTCACAAGTGGAGCAGCAGCGTAAGCATTACGATCTCGGCTTGATGGGCGTATTGCTACATGTTATCGGGGATGCTATCAACAATATCGGTGTCATCATCTCTGCCATCGCCATCTGGAAAGCGCACGGCCGAGCCAAATACTACGCAGACCCTGCGGTCAGCATATTTATCGCGCTTATGATCTTCATCTCTGCTTTGCCGCTGGTGAAGAAAACAGGTGATATTCTCCTTGACACTGTCTCTACAGGGGTGAATCCCCAGGATGTCCGGTACGACCTTGAGCAGGTCCCCGGCGTCATCTCCGTGCATGAGCTGCATATCCGGCGACTGAATCAGCGTAAGACGATTGCATCAGCTCATGTGGTCGTTTCATCCCCAGTGCTCGATAACTTTGTTGAGCTGGCCAAGGTGCTGAATGAGTGCCTGCATGCGTATGGGATCCACTCGTCGACATTGCAGCCTGAGCTGGTGAGTGAAGTTTCTGAAGGAGGGGACGCAGAGAGCGTGTCGCCTGTGCAAGGGCTGCGGCGGCGGGCGAGTGATCGGTCGGTGTGTAGAATTGGTTGTGGGACTAGTTCTTGTGAAGCTCTTACTTGCTGCAGCTATTTGACTTGATATCCTGGGTTGGGCCATCAATTCTATATTCTAGCTAGCCGTTTGGCATGCTGTGCAAAAGCTGAGATTGAAGATTATAATACCCAGGGTTCAAGACTGCTGTTTGGGAGTTCGAAGGAGGAACAGGGCGATGGTTTAAAGGAGCATATAGAACAGTTCATCGCTAATGTTTGATTTTGGTTCACGCGGTGCCCGGACGTCCTATCGATGTTTATGCTATTCTCAGACGGTCACTTCGGGAGCTCGGGACTCGGGACTCGGGACTCGGGACCTCCTATATTTAATTGCATTGTACGAGTGATATGAAGTGATATATCAATTGACCAGGTGCTAGTTGTGCCAAACGTGACGTTCGAGAGAGTATGTTTCACACTACAACTACAGGTCGTTTCGCCAGTGTTATTAATATCTATCGATATATCACCATGGCTGTGTTGTTACTGTGGTAAATTTCAGGTCTCTGAAAGTTGTCTGGCATGCTGGGCAACGATGACGTTTTGGCTGATGGCTTTATTGGTGATGGTTGCCCGTGGCCCAATGGGCACGATCTAGTATGTGTATCGTTGGTGTAGTCGACGCCGACATGTGATAGATTGACAATTCTCTCTCGTCTTGCAGCCTGGGAACCTGGTCAGAAAGCCTGTCGAAGGATAACGTGTATAGAATATACTGCAGGGGGGCAAATGTCTATATGGAGCGGGTTCTTAGGCCGGTAGCCAAAGAACGAGCCAAAGGCGAAGCGTTGGTACCAGTTGGTCTCGATATACAGCCTACTCGTGGTCCCGTGGTGTTTTGTGCACCCAGCGATGTTGCGAGGGGTGTTGCAGCTCACGTCGGCGCAACGCAAGGCGTGCCAAGCCGGCCCATCGGCGGCGACGTCATTCGGCGACGGTGCTTGCGTAACCAAGAATGCCACAGCAAGTCTGGCCATATCAAACTTCCTCGATATCTGGTTACTGACTATAAGGTCAACGGCCGCTTTTTCGTTCGTTCTGGAGTGCTTTCTGGCCCCACTCGACGTCTCGCTACGACAGGATGGAGGCCATAAAGGAAGCCTCGCAAATCCCCGGGGTGACGACCCCTCCATCCCTCTTCGCCGCCAACCTCGATGTCGAATTTGTGATAACCTTCAGATACGCCAATGCTGGCGCAGATGCCCAGACTGGGGATTCGACTACCCCTGAAGAACAGTTGGAGAAGCTGCTGCACACCCTCGATTTGGCTGGATTGCGGACCGTCGTTCGAGATGGCGGGAACGGAATTCTGATGGTCTTTACAAGGATCAGGAGTGAGAACAAGCTGTTTGGAGAAGTCTACCGGTCTAGGTTGTCTAAGCTCCTCGCTCCAATACTTCACCATGGTTGTTGCTGACAACTGCCCTGCTACAGAGTGAGAGATTGGTTGCACGGCATCCGGCCTGCGGCTCCAGAAACAGAGACGCAACGATCACTCGAGAAAGAGCCCTTGACAGACGGGGAGAGGCTGCGGCTCGTCTACTCACTTATCACTCTGCCTAACAGCGAGGGTGGTGCGGGCATTACCCCAAAGCAGGGTGAATGGAGCCTTGTCGAGTCGATATTTGCGCTCCACGACCGCGACTTCAACAAGAAGTGGTTGAAAGATTGGTCTACCAAGTGGATGATTGGGCCTGCGGACCTGAAAATCATGCGAGACCGGTTCGGCGAAAAGGTGTGCCCGTTGTCCTAGTATCCTCAAGAGGGTCGTCATGCTCACACTCGAAGCTAGATCGCCTTTTACTTCGCTTTCATACAATGGTACTTCGTTTCGCTCGCCGTCCCGGCCGCGATCGGCCTTTTTGCGTACCTTTTCCTGCCAGCATATTCGATGGTATTCGCGATATGCAATTGCCTATGGTCTGTGATATTTGTAGAGTATTGGAAACGACAAGAAATCGACCTCGCTGTTCAATGGGGCGTCAGGCACTGTTCAACCGTCCAAAGGAAGAGGGCCGAGTTCCAATTCGAGACGGAAGCGACTGACCCGGTCACTGGGGAGAAACTCAGGTATTTTCCTGCTTACAAAAGGCTTACAAGGCAATTAATACAGGTACCTTTTGCCTTGTTTGCAGCAACTTGTTTAGCCATCATCATTGCAGGTGTCTTTAGCATTGAGATCTTCTTGGTTGAGGTGTACAATGGACCACTGAAGGTCATACTGGTAAGTTTTGACAGGTCTTGGAGGTGTTGAAGAGCTTTAGGTAGGAGGAAACTGATTGGTTCTAGAAATTTCTCCCATCGGTCCTGCTCAGCATTTCTATCCCGATCGTATCCACGGTCTTGACAGACTTTGCCACACGGCTTACCCAGTTCGAGAATTATGAGAACCAGGATTCTTATGAAGCTGCTTTGACGCAAAAGATCTTCGTTTTGAACTTTATCACCGGGTATTTTCCGCTTTTCTTGACAGCCTTCGTCTATGTGCCATTTGGGGAGGTTCTCGTGCCATATCTTGATATCCTCAATGTTACTGTACAACATTTTGGACACGATGAGAAATACACGACTTCGGACACGGGGTTCCAAATCGATCCGTCCAGGCTCAAAGCACAGATGATATACCTTGTGGTCACAGCTCAGGTAGTTGACTTTGTAGTTGAGACAATTGTTCCACAGGTCAAGCGGATGGTGTTCAGGAAAGCAAAAGAGTTCGGCAACAGGCGGAAGGGACTCAATACTGAAGCTGTTATGGATCCACCCGAGGAAAAGGAGTTCTTGGATCGGGTCCGGTACGAAGCCGATCTCGAAGTCTACGACGTCACAGTTGACCTCAGAGAGATGTGCATGCAGGCAAGTTTATCTATCAATCCACCCATGGCATCGTAAGAGTCTGACGGGGAAATAGTTCGGCTATCTGACCCTGTTTTCGCCAATCTGGCCTATCACGGCTCTGTCATTCATGGTCAATAATTTGGTCGAAATTCGTGGCGATGCCGCCAAAATATGCATGGAAATGCAACGGCCTATTCCTAACCGTTCCGATTCTATCGGTCCGTGGCTTCAGTATGTTTCACATAGAATTTCTACACGCGTCGTATATATTCATGGACTGACTTTTGGCAGCAACCTTTCGTTTCTAACCTGGCTTGGATCCATCTCGTCTGCTGCCCTTGTTTATATATTTTCATCCGCCGAGGAGGGCGCACCACCAAAGGATTTGACTCTTTACGGGCTTCTGTTCTCAGTTATGCTCTCTGAGCATGTCTACTTCGGCGCCCGATTTTTCGTTTCGTACGCATTGTCCAAGGTCCAATCTGTCGGCCTTGAGACAGAGCGGAAGGAGAAATTTATGGTTCGCAAACGGTATATCGAAGAGAGTTTTGGCATGGAGAATGAACTAATCCAGCAGGAGGACGAGAAAACGGGCGGGGAGTATACCGGGGTAGGCGTCGTTCCGGACAAAGGCGGCCGGCCATTGAAGGGTGGGGATCTGAGTGAGAAGTTCTGGAGAAGCCAGGGTGGATGGAGAGACGGCGTTAATACAGGCGTACAGATCATGGATATCGTGAGGGGCAAGAGCAAGAAAACACAGTGAGCAAAGACAATTGTGCGCTTGGAGCAGAGGTGATAGCGCTTCTTGGGAATCGTATTGTATGCAGGGGACGTTCTTTTGGATTCGCGCTGTCTTGGATGTCTGTATCTACTACGTTTTAGCCTAACGCGTTTTATATGGAGCGGTTTTGTGCTTCTCCCTCGGAGGAATCGTCACCAGACTCGATCAAGATAACGTATATTCAGTTGGGGGATTCTTGCATCCCAAGATATGAACGCCGTATCGCATTATATACATTGTCGATGGAAATGAGAGTAAGTCGATGGCCCAAGTAGATGCAACTACTTTCCCTCTCCGGGCGCTGCTACAAGCAAAATGGCACCAGCGGCCAGGAGCCACCAATACTTCTGCAAAAATGTCTTTTCCTCTTCCTTTGGGTTTGCCATCTTCCCATCGGGTGTGAGTACAACGGGCTTGTTCAAAACCGGTTCAGCGCCAGGGAAGGGTCTAATCAGGACAATTTCGGTCTCCGGCTGGGAGTATATTAGTACCATTTTGTAAAATTGTAGCAATCATGGTGTTCTGGGTGAAATATACCTGTTCCGCACCCTTGGGCAGCTCGACAGCATCGTACTCGATATGGAATATCTCGCCTGCCTCGTCGATATGTAGGGTGATTGTCGACGCAACATTAGGTTGGAATACATTCTACCGATAGAAGAACGGTTGTTAGTATCCAGGCCATCGTAAGGCCTCATGGTGTCTATAGGGATAGATTGGTATATTGGGGGAGATGCGCACTCCACTCCGAACGCTGCCTATCCACTTCCCACCCTTCAAGACTCCGATCCTGAAGGCTTCATTCCTGTCGACCTTCTCGGCGCTTAACATCGGGTTGAAGGTAGCTGTCAGGCTGCTAGGGATGTATCGGATCATCCCGAGAGGGTGCCGCAGTGTTATATCATCGCCGGCGGAGAGCGACCAGCGGTTGACAACGTAGGTCTGTGGTGGGGACCGGTTCGTTTGGTCAAAGTCGCCCGGGAGGGGAAAATCCTCGGGGGCTCTGTTATCGCCAATGGATAGGCAGAGAGGCAGAGAAGCCAAAAGCAGCAGGGTTGATATCAGGCGCATCGTGGCAGTGAGTGGCTGTAGCTGTGAGGTAAAGTGAGGTGAGGTGCGTGGTGGGGAGCTGGTCAGCCGGAGTTGGGTGCGGGTGCGCTAATGATGCGTTGCGCGACAGCAAAACGCGTCCGGCTTCTTTCAAACATCGTTCACAGGTCCTCCTCCTCCTCATCCTCCACCGCAGTTCAACCCTCCCTTCCTTCACCTCAAGGTACCTCCTCTAGGACTCTGGGGCATCGCCAATTGCGGAATTCCTAAATCGCCAGCGCTGCCCGACTGCCGCCATACTAAACACAGCTTTCAAGCTGCCCGGCCCGATCGTTATCTCGTCGCAAGGATGGCGTCTCAACCGCCGTCGGAGACGGCCAACTTCTTGGGCGCCTCCATTCTAGGCGACCTCCTCGAAAGCTCGCGCAAGCTACGAAGCGATACAAAGTTGCCAGATCTGCCATCTATTCAGCTAGGCCTGGGCGAAATAGAACGCCGCGCAAAAAACCTGCAAGGCGGAGACCCATCGCGAAGTGTTGATGCAAGAGCGTAGGAGTCTCCTGCTAGCGTGATTTGTGGCGGTGTATTGTAACTAATATGGGGGTCCTTCTAGACACTATTTGTTGCAAGCGGCAGGCGTCAACTCGGAACAGACGCTGAAGGACCTCGAATCCGTGGACTTTAGCTTTGACGAGACGACTACCCGGCCTGCGGTTAGGGACACCCAGGTCGATACCGATATCGATGTGCGTCCCCGTTTATGTACACTACGTGCTTGTCAGCGTGCTGATATCTGAATTAGGGGTTCCTGCGGAATCGCAAGGAACAAAGTATCAGCAAAGCTATCGACGAAGGCATCAAGCGGACGACAGCCGAGTTTGAGGCACATCTTTTGAATAACCTGAATATCGACTGGGACGAGCAGAGGAAAAGGATCTATGAGCACTTTGGGCTCACAAAACCATCCGACGGGCAGGCAAGCACGCCCCTCGGACAGTCGTCGTTCGGTGTTTCAGCCGCCACCCGCGCAGGAGCCAGCACATTTGGGCGAAGCAGGTTCACTCAGGGAAGCCTGGGGTCTTTGGTTCTCGGTGTGCAGCCTAAGGTCGGAAACCAGACATGGGCATTTGAAGACACCGTAAAGGAGCACCAAGGAACGCCAATGGACCAAATGTTCAACAGACAGGTCCATTATGCTAGGGCTGTACAAAAGTTGAACAATGATAGAACAGAAGGAAACCCTCCTAAACTTATAGAAAGCTTTTCAGAAGTGACCAAGCTCTCTTCGGATCTAGTAAGTTATTTTGTTACAAATTGTTCTAGGTTCTAGAGCAAGTTGGCTAATGAATTGCAGATAACTACTCAATTGAACGACGCGTGGAAGATGCTACACTCGATTATTGGAGAGACCGGCGACTCCAAGTGCCCGAAAGAAAGGCAATATGCGAGGGCGTATCTAAAAGCCGATTACAACAGTTCAGAGGCTGTTAATCTGCGCCAGAAGATTGAATCTGGCGCCAGAGGCTTCCTAGAATCGAGGTGAGTTGCTCAATACGCACTCTAGTGTATGGGGCCTAACCGGTATATAGTTTCTTTGCCCAGGTTGAGGACACAGTGGCGAAGTTCCCAGATGACGCCAAAGTTGGTGGTATCCCAGACCCCGAGTTCAAGGTGAAGGGGTACATCAACGTGAAACTAGGTAACTCGAGAGAAAAGTTGAAAGATTTTACTTTTGAGTCAATCAACGACTGGCCTGGCTGGGCTGTTGTGTTCTATCTGCTCCGTTGCGGCCGGGTTACCGAAGCAGCAAATTTCGTGCAGAAACATGCAGACCAGTTCGCCAAGCTTGAGAAGAATTTCGTTCACTACATCACTGCGTATGCCAATTCTCCTGACCGAAGGTTGCAGCGCAACCTCTTGGACAGGCTGCATGCGGAGTGGAATCAGCGGATTAAGTTCCGGGCGGAAGGCATGGATCCATATAAACATGCTTGCTATAAGATTATTGGAAGGTGCGAGCTGCAGAAGAGAGTTCTCTCAGACGTTTTACCAACGGCAGAGGATTGGATGTGGCTTCAGCTTGTTCTCACTCGTGAGTCGGCGGCTGGTGATGAGCCAGCCCCGGAAGTCTACACGAACGCCGATCTGAGAAAGGCAATTGTCGGGTTTGGAGGCCCACACTTTGGACTTGCCAACAGCAATTTCATCCTCTATTTTCAGATGCTCCTCATGGCCGGTCTCTTTGAGAACGTAAGTCGAAATACGGCGTGCTTTATTCAGGCTCTCTAGCTAACTGAATTTAGGCTGTCCAATATCTTTACTCATTCTTATACGCCGATGCCGTCCACTTTGCCATCGTTCTCAGCTATTATGGTCTACTTAAAGCTGCAGACGAGACCGGTGCAAGCCACACTAACTTACGTCAGTAGCCCTCCCCTTTTCTGTTCTTCCTCCCCAACTAATGAAATTATTAGTTACGTATACCAAGTCAAAATCGAAGCAAGAGGAACAAGAACCTAGAATAAATTTTGCGCGTCTTGTTGGACACTATACCCAGGACTTCCGTAAAACCAACAGTGAAGAGGCTGTCGACTATCTCTCACTGATTTGTTTGAACGGCGATATTGGTGGGCCAGCGGGTGACCAACAACTCAAGCTCTGCCACGAGGCGCTCCGCGAACTAGTCTTAGAAACAAGAGACTTTGCGAGACTCCTCGGTGACGTTAGGTCTGATGGTTCCCGAGAACGTGGGGCGATTCAGAGGCGCCTCAAAGTTCTCAAGTTGGCAAACGAGGATGAATTCTTACAAACAATCACTCACCAGGCAGCAGCCCAAGCCGATGACGACGGGCGGACCTCTGATGCAATCTTGTTGTATCACTTGGGCGAAGATTACGATACAGTTGTATCCCTGGTCAACCGGAACCTCAGCGATTCTCTAGCGGTGGGAGAGACCGACGACAACTGGATTAGCAGCAACCCCACTGTTGGCCTAGATGCACAAGGCCAGCCGATCAACCAGAGTATATCTTTGACATCAGTAGAGGACCCCGCCCAGCTCGCTAAGAACATCAACGAAGTGTATTCTCGTAATGCGTCAATATACGGAAAAGTGTCAAAACAGAACTGGGAGGCTTGCGGTGTCCTTATCCGGATTGACGAAGCAAAGAAGCTATACCGGGCCAACAGATTTGAAGAATGCCTGCAGCACATCGAGCGACTCGATGTGATACCACTCCTTGCGAATGCGGAGATTGGAGCCATCCGCCGTCGTGCTCAAGGCTTTGCGACGTTGCATGAGACTGTGTCTCGCACGGTTCCGCAACTGCTAGTCATGAGCATTAACTGTACCAACAAGCTATTGATGATGTTGAAGAGCGCAAGCTTCCAGGATGCGGCAAAGGAATTCAAGGTCAACGAGCTGAATGGCAAGGGGAGGAGCGCGTTGATATATGCAGGCATGATCCAATACAAGGTACGTTATGACAAACCAGTTGCGGAAGGAATGAGCTGTGGTGTGTTGCGAATATATGCTGATGTTTAATACGCGGACAGATGCCACCTGAAGTCTACAGTCAGATGACCTCGATGGAATAGGACTCCTTGTCGAGGGTTCATGACTTTGATTTCCACGGCTTCAAGCTGGCTGTCCAGAAGGCCAAGCCAATGGAGTCACCAACGATGATGACCCCACGTCGGGTCCCTAGGAAGGCGAAGCAACCGAAGCTGTTGCAAATGGGGGATGAAAACAAGCTTTAATAGACAGGCTCCCATTTGTAGCTACTTGTTTAGATATCTGTCTTCTCCTTACATCGTAGTTGTTTGGTAGCGATTGGTATTCGATACGGGGTATGGCCTTTATGTACATTATGGTAGTATATATTTTTGATGTATAATCAAGCAATCGTCAGAGCGGAAACAAACGTGTTAACTGATATATATGCCTCCGGGTCAGCCACGTCTGTATACACCCGCGCCTGTGTATATTATTGGAGCCTCCGCCCGTCCCCAGGGTTTGGTCTCAAAGTGAGTCTTGGTTCGTGCACGTGGTGAATGCCACCATGTATGCCTACAGCCATCAGTACAGCTAGATGGCTCCATAGATTCACTGTTCTCGAAATTACTAGATACCGAACGTTGCTAGCAATGTGACACAATGCACGGGTTTATAGATATAGATATATGAGACGTTCGCACGCCGAAAAGCGCTAAAGAAAGTACAATTTTATATATAATTAGAAAACTCTCTAAAAAGTACAAGAAGCTAAGATTGACATTTGAGCACTTCATTCTTCAATCTCGTATATACGTGTATTTTGTTACCCCTTCAATAACGAACTAGATTATAATTGGGAATTTGGATGCAAGGTTTCTCATGTTGTAGAATAGACATCCGAAGGTATCATAGATGGCTTAGATTCTTCCCGATGGATCGCGAGGTGCTGGCCCAGGGTGCTGGTTATTTTGAGGAAGTTGTGGCGAAGGGAGCTGTGGCGAGGGGGTATTGGACGGCTGCCCCACTTGATGGTATGGGTTGGACGGGTGAATTTGCTGTGACAGCGGCGGAGGGGCCGCGGGACCCTGGTGCCTCAAGCTCAATGATGGGACAAGTCCTTGGTAACCGCTAGTGGTCCCCATGATGGGGGAGTACGATGCGTTGGTGGCTACAGAGTCGTTACGCTTGCGGAAGCCCTTGGTGCTCTGCTGCCGCATGATATTGCGGACTTGATCAAGGTCAGCGCGGCGTAGGGATCGCATGCGCGAGATGGCACTTTCATCGTCGCCGAGCAGTGTCTCGTCGCGTGGGTCAGAGACATGTGTGGCCAGATCGGTTTGCGACGGGGATGTAGTGAGGATTGTAGGAGTGGGGGGTGCGGGAATGGAGGACGAGGCCATGGCGGCTGCCTGTTCTGCCTCTAGTTCCTCGGTGGTCTTGAAGCGCTTGGCCTCCTTTTCCTTTGCAGCGGCGTCCTTGTTTCGCTGAGCGTCGGCAGGGTTGATGCTGACGACGTATTGGGCATTGCCGGCTTCTCCAAGAGCCGGATCGCCGGCGCCTGGCGCGTAGATTGGGACCTTGCGGAGGGCGTCGACGAGGGCGGACATGAATTTGTTTCGACGCTCTACACGCTTTGGCTGCTCTGCCCAGTTGCCCTTGTATCGCATTTCGACCTTGAGCTCGAGGCTGTCGAGCTTGACGCTGCTGATTTCGACGGTCATGCTATCACTGCGGAAGTCGCGGTTGTTCTCCACGACGAAAGCCATAAGCTCGGACCGGAGAAACATGATGTCTCGCATGCTGGTGTTGAAGTTGATTGGGAAGAGGACGACTTCGCGCATGGGTCCGGAACGAGAAACGTTCTCCACTGACTTGCCATTGAGGACATTGTTGGGGACCTGGACGAACTTGTTGCTTTCCACGAGGCGGAAGACAGTATATAAGAGCGAGATGCGCTCGACGACGTATTCCTTGCCGTCGAGATCGACTCTGTCGCCGACGTCATATGGGTGTTTGACAAAGATGAAGATGCAGGAGCCCAGAATTTCTTGTGCAGTAGCAGAGAAGACGAAGGATAGGGAGAGCAAAGTAGCACCGGCCGTTCCAAGGGTTGTCACAAAGTTCCGGTTGATGAAAGCCACAAAGACAAAGATGGTGACGACAAAGGCGACAGCGGAGAGCAGTGAGTCCAATGCGGAGATGGCGGTGTCAATGTCTCCCATGCTTTTGGATAGAGTCTTCCGCTCCCGCGCGACCTCTGTCAAAGCGCCAATCATTTCATCCAACGAGATATCGCCATTTTCATCTTTGTCCAACAGGATAAATGCGCTTTTCGCCTCTTCCTTTCGGTCAAGGCCTAGAACCTCAATGAAATCTTCTTCGTAGAGTGTGTCTTTGCCTTCTTCGACAAAGCTCATCCAGATACGGCGGGCCAAAGCTTCAATCGTGGTTTTCCGAGCGAGGGCGTCGATGACAACGGATCGCGAAGCGGTAGGGTTCATGACATTCTTGCCAGTGATTTCCTTAGCCACATGCCCAACAGCCGAGGTGATGTTGTCACCAACTCGTCCGATTTGGTGCAATAATCTGATCGGGGTCGCACTACCACGTTGCTTTGCAGTTGGGGTCCCAAATCCGTTGACGAGACCTGCATGCAAGATATAATCCTCCTCTGCGAACTCGGTGCAGTAGGATGGGAACATCTGCCGAGAGCACTCTAGGAGATCCGCAATAACTTTGATGTAGTCTTTGTTGGTGGCGATTCGGGCTGAGAACTGCTTTTGGTGATACTGGACCGATATCGCCTGGACCAAAACGCACTTGACAAAGAATATCAACGAGGAGACGACACAAGCACCGAGAACTCGGAGCAGCGTCTCCTCCCAGGAGCCCTCGCCGAAGGTTATAGCTGAGTGTTTTGTCATCATGGGCTTGAAAGACACCCAGCTGGCAAATGCCCAACCGACAAGGGAAAGCGGTAGCTCTAGCCGTTGGATGAATTTGTAGTACTTGCGAGTGTCAGTGCTGACAACGCCGATGAGAGTCCTAAATACGATGGGGATGCATTTTGCGACGAGCTTCGAAACCCACAGCGAACACCAGACGATTTCAGTCCAAGCGAAGATCCAGATGAGGCGGACGCCGCCAAGTTCGGCTGTGGGAGCAGCAGTTGCCCCGACGATGATTGGGATGGCAAGGAGCAGTGCCAGGGGCGCAATATATATCAGCCATCTCGTGAGGAAGCTGAAGTTGAGGATTTTTTCATATATCTGTCCTAGCTTGGTCAAGGTGTCCTCCTCCCCGTCGAACGTTCGACTCCCCTTGATGAGTCGCCGCTTCCCACCAGTCTTCTCCTGGAAGCTGAGGGTGTTGGTGTTACTTTCTGAGCGCTCAAAGGGCTTTCGGCCTTCCTTATCGTCGACTCTGACTGTGCCCGCCTTCGATCGGATTGAGCGATGTGATTCGATTGGAGTGAGCGGAATGTTGACGACGTGATCGTCTGAGAGACGTTGATAGTTGAGGTCGCCGCCAGGTTGGAAACCAGCCCTGCCTGCTTGGGGCGGATACTGCGCATGCGATGCCATAACTGGGTTATGACCCGAATGAGGGAATCCGAATATACTCTCTCAGTTGAGTATACGTGAGCGAGGTTTGGATGGGGCCACAGACCCTATAGATGCAAGAAAAAAAAAAAGCCGATTTATGAGAGGACCCGGAGGTGTAAATAAACAAAGGTGACGATGCTGAGGTTGGAGTTTCAATAGAACATGCACGCATGCAGTCGTGCAGTCCCTGTTGTTGCCAAAGTTGGGGATCGTGTGAACGTGTGTTGTGGGTCGTTGGAAGGTCTGCTGTCAGGTGCTGCCGGCAACTTCACGACTCTGCTTGACAGGACCGCCGTCAGGTGTTTCTGTCACACGACACGACGACGACGACCACTGACTGGACCCTTCGTCAACCACGCCCAAAACCCGTTATTGCTCTGGAAACGACCGACTGTGCTTGTAAAGAGGCCCTCTTTGTCGAATCAGGCACTCAATTGTGTGCAACCAGTGCATGAGCCGAGTTGGCGAAAGAAGCGAGAGTGGGAGAATCTAGAACCAACCAACTGCGACACAATGCAGGTACCGGGAGGGAAACAGGCGTCAGGTGAGGACCTCGAATATATAGGAGTGTAAATACAACGGAAGAACGGGAAGAACGGCAGTATTATATACGGTAGCAGGCGTGAATTGAAACCAAGAAAAATGGTATGAGAGAGGCTCGCCTCAGCAGGAGCCGATAGCAAAGCTAATGAGCGAATACGGTAAGAAGGGAGAAGAAGAAACGCTGAGGTTCCAGAAACTAGTCCGATCGATCGATGCCGGTGATATATTGTGCCCGAAACTAATTATGCTCCTTCCCTCGTTGATTTTGCTTTTGCCTGCCAGGAAGAACCAGCTCAAACAACAAGAATTGCCCCGGCACGGGTGTTCCTTTATCTTGGATTGGGCTGCCCTCAATGCAATTATAGCTAATAAACTGACGGCGAATCAGATATAGAGGTTCTATACTGGTGGACTGGGCTGGCGACGAAGTATTTCCTATGTGCGCAGGAGACATGAGCGGAGAGCAGCGTATTTATTTGACAGCAATCAACCGTCGCGTGCCTGTCTTTGCGTCTTTACGACTTGAGGTCAGGGCCGCAGTGCAATCTCGCCGATGCCTTTTCCCTCGAGGCCAAATATTGCAGCACGAAGATGCAAGGCAACTCGTTACGGCCATGATATCTCAGGCGCCGATGCACATCTAGCCCTCCTGCCGCCATTTCTCACTAACTTAAACTGCCCGTGCAAAATTTTCCCCCCTTTGTTGGGAAAATTTTGTTCAGGGTTTCTCCTCTGGTTCGCCACAAGTTGACGGGCTCCTGAAATCTCTCTCATTTAGAGTTATACCCTGCGGGACCAAGGAAAGCAGTGGGTGCAGCGGGCTGCGAAACCTTAGCGAGGTTTCGGAGGGACGAGCGGGCATTCGGAAGCGCCTTGATTGGATCCCTGAAGCTGCATCCGAATATCCGTGATGAGATCATAGTAATCCTCCACACCGTTTGGCGTTGAGCTCAACCACGCTCCGATCTACATATTTCCGACATGGAATCACCCAAGTTGCATTCTTGCCGGGGAGGGTGAGAAAATTGGACCCTTCGGTCACCATACGTCGTAACCGTCGGAACTGATATGCATTTTATCTGCAATATACAGAGGGTGGATGGATTCCGGCTAGATCTGGATATGGGCCCGAGATATCACGAACACAAGTTATCTGAATGGGTGATGTAACAACAACCTGCATCACGTCTTAGATACTGGAGTCAGCTATCTTTGAACTGCCTGCGCTACCGCCCGTCCTTGCATCGGGCAACATCTCAGTGCATTGCATTACGTACGCCTGACTCCCAACCGAGCCCTGAGATGCGAAAACCCTCCGCAAAACGGAGTATCTGGACTCCAAACACCCACGGCCAGTCCCCCCGCGCGGGTTGGCGCGCGATAGCAAAGATAAAGTGCATTCTTCAAACCTATACCCAGCCATGGGTCTTTTCGTCGACACAGCTGGGTCCGATCGGATCGAGATGTTTAGTTTTGCAACAAGCATACGCATTTGCGATCAGTTGAATGACAAAGTTTCCGATTGTTGTATTGTGCCAAGCGGGGCCCACTAGGAAATGAACTCTTGGTGAGACGCTGTGCATGCCGTTGTTTCATCAAACTGAGACCCGTCGCCGCCAGCGGCCGATTCCCGATTCCGCTAGGTTATGATGTAAGTACGTATTTGCCGTGTAGGGCTGCGGTAACTAGAGCTGCTGCCTTGTTCAGGAGGACGAGGCATGAATAAGGGATACGACTACAGAACAGGCAATTATCAACCGTTTCCCGAGAACTGTTGTGTTGGCTATCGTCTTGTGCATTACCCCAGTCAGAGGTACTGAAATTAGATTCTCCCACCCAACTTTCCAACCGGCACGCTGACTCGATCTAGGAAAGCGGACACAGGCTTTGCTGTACGAAGGCATCTCAGGTCTTGCCCGCGCGATTCATGCTTGATCACCTGGCGCTCGAGGGACACGCGCGTGCATGTGCATATGTCGGGTCTCTCGAGGCCCCTATTGCATTGCGATTGTCGTATTCCAAAGGTCAACTGGTCTATACACGTTGCAATGCCATGCACACGCACATATGCCAACTATTTCTTGTGTTCGATCTTACCGACGGTGTGACCCGGAGGGAAGTAATCACGCCCAAGTTGGATTGAAGTTGTGAAGCGAGGGATCCACTTTGGCTCCATGAACACTGGGTCCACATTTGTTTGGCACAGCGATCATGCACACGCCGCCAATCAGGCCGTCGAGATCGAGATTCTTGTGTAACGTGTAGAACATGTGTCTGCAGCTCACCACAGCGAGAGTTTTAATTCTCAAGGATAAGAATCTTCCCGATAGAGTCGTGTGCCGGTCGGTTGTGCATTGTATAGATCCCCAGAGAGAGACGGGGAGTCTATATACCTCGGAGTGTATGACCTTCCCTGACATGTGGCTGGCTGCATAAAGCTCGAGCTTATCCGTGCGAACAGGGCACCAGCCGACTGCCGCGCACTGCTACGATACGATATAACTACTACTTGGTAAGCTCTCGGCATGCAATGCACCTGCGCTGCAAGTCTGCCATCGGTTCAACTGATTTCGCTCAACGATACAATTGAAAGCTCCACAGGTGCCTGTAAAGAGCTCTCATCCTACTGCGGCTACAGCCGTATCCCTAGCATTTGCAGCGCAGCCATTCCATCGGGAGCCTAGCTCGCAAGTTGTTGGAATCAACCCGCTGGCTAGCTGCAAAACGCTAACATGTAACGTTGCCCGGCAATTTGCCAACGATACCTGCATTGCATCCGCCACACGGAACCGGGGTGGATGACAGTGCTCACTATCTGACTCTTAAGGTAGACTTCAATCCGCCAGATTCCGGCCCCCATACGATCTCTGTAGCCTTTGCACCACTTCACCGCCCATTATTGCAACGTAACTTGGCTTAGACAATTGTGGCAACGCAGTATATTTATCTCTTGCTCAGGATGGACTATCTCAATAGCGCGGAGGGCGACAAGCCAACCTTGCCAATTGACTCATACCACCTGCGCACGCCGCCAGAAGAGTACGATCTGAACTGCCTGGTTCCGCTGCGCGTCCTCGAGTCCAGCGACGTGCGCTTGGAGCCATTCATTGCATGTTTCAACCCCGAGTATCCATCTGTATGCACGTATATACTGAGACGCTGACGGACGATATTCCCTGCATAGCCCTCGCTGCACGCCGAACACGCCTTCTCATTGCTACAGGGTGAAGAGAACAGGGAGCTCTATAAGTACTTGCCGTATGGCCCATTCGCAACGCTTGCAGAGTTTCTCACGTGGCTGGAAGTGCGCATCCGGAGCGACAGGCACTCGTGCCTGTTTCTGATTACGGATCTGTCGCGGCCGCTAGACGATGCGAAACCACTGAGCCGGGTCGCAGGATGGATAGGGCTGCTGAATCTTAGTATTGTGGACTTGATTGGTGAGATTGGGCATGTGACGGTTTTGAAAAGAGCTTGGAAGACGTAAGATGCATAGCCTTCCATTGTCGCTTTGGGGGGAGTTTGTGTCGGATGACATTATTCGTTGAAATAGACTGACCTTCTTGGCCGTGTGAATAGTCACGCAAATACCCATGCGTCCTGCTTGCTGCTGAAGTATTTGCTCACACCGCGGCCTGACGGCCTCGCCTTCCGCCGAGTCTCCTGGCTCGCGCACAAGGAGAACCAGAATTCCAACGGCGCGGCAGAGCGGCTCGGGTTCTTTCACGAGGGCACCATCCGGTATGCTAGGATTTTGCGCCACGATAAGGAAGGGATAGTGATAAATAGCAACAGAGGGATGGGGAGAGCAGAGGAAGGTAAAGCCCGGGACACCCACGTCTGGAGCGTGACGTGGGAGGATTGGGAGCGGCGGGGCAAGGAGGCGAGTGTGGAGAGCCTTTTGACACGAGAGGTGAAGCGAAATCCGGCGTGGGAGTCTTGACGAAGGGAACTATCTACCGTAACAGAATGAGCGTGGAGTTCGCCGTGGTGGAATTGTATTTGCAGGCTGTGACCTGATAGTACTCTTTTCTATAGTTGTGTTGCTAGTCTGTGCTGCGGTGTGATGTTTAGGCTTGGCGTCGACCTTGATTGAAAATTACTACTTTGTGTCGAATATCTCCAACTGTGGCAGCTCCAACATAACCATCGATGGCTTCTTCAGGCCCCACCACCGCGGTCCCTCCGCTGCCGGCTACCATCACATCGACTCTGTCCTCCATTGCAACCACGCTTAAGCTCATAAACACTCCACCAGCTGACTCTCAACCCTCGTCCTCCTCCACCTACGCAGCAGTCCCGCTCTACACCTTCCTCGCTGACTTTGCAAATCTGACGAAGGCGCATGCCACCAAGCTCGGTCTGCTAACGAACCCACCGATAGCCGAATCTTCCTATCCTGCTATCGCACGGATCCTGGCCGATGTCACGAACAGCGTGCTGCCTGTGGCCTCATCGGCGCCGTACATTGCGAGTCGGGAGCGGTACGGGTCAATCACGCACGAGGCCGTTGTCAAAGGCATCGTTGATACACTATCTGCGATCGAGGAGATGGTGCGAGGGATAGAGGGAAACATAGTTGGGAGTAAAGCTGAGGGCGAGGGCGAGAGCAAGAGAAATGAAGGGGGACGTACGCTGCAGGTTACAGATCTTCGACAGGTAGCTGCCGCCACTGCCACAAAGTCGTCGTATACGTCCACCGGCCAAATCTGGTTCTCGGCCGACGCGCTGCTGGCGATATCTCAGAAACACTTGATTGGTCTCGTGGAATCAAAGTTGCAGTCCCACGCGGACATGCTGAACGATTGTATTGCCGAGTTCAAAGAGTGGGTGACGGACGGGGTTGAGGAGCTGCGCGGTGAAGATTCTGGCTTCGACGAGGAGGAGAGCAGCCGTGGCAGCAGCAGCGTCCATGCCGACCTTGGGCCAGACGCTGACGACGACGACGACGACTTTTGGAACACGGGAGGAGGTGAGAAGGCAAAGGTGACGAAGGAGATACTGGATACAGCTGAAGCGACTCAGAAGAAGCTCAAGCTGATGAGCATTCTGTATACCGCCGCTCTCAAGAGGCGGGTAAAAGATCCGGCTGCAAGGTTGGGCGGAGTGTTCACAAGCAAGGTGGCAGGAGAGGATGGGAAGGAGTATACGGTGGAAAAGGAGAGGAACGGCGAACGCCTGGAGAGGATTGTCCAGACGAGCAATGCGCTCGTCGAGAAGGCAGACGACATGGCGGCCGCATTCTACGACGGCGAGGAGATGAGCGCGATCACAGGCTTACGAGATGAGGTCGTTGGACTTGCGGTCGAGCTTGCAGAGGCATGCAGGCTGGACAGAGATGGCGGCGAGGACGCACCCAGCGCCTGGTTTGGGAAGTTCCTGGAGAACATTAAGGGATGATGTCTGTCTCGTCCACCGTCGAGGCAACTGCGCGAGTCAAGAGACGCCCTGATTACGTCAGGCCGGGCGAATCTTTTGGCCGAGCTGCCGCTGACAAATGCAGCTCTCGCCCGAAGACACGTGCGACGTCGGTGCAACACACGCAACACGCCGGGCGCTGGATGGCGACAACGTGACGTCCCGACGTTGGCCGCCTGTTTGACTGCAAGTCCGGCGTGGCTTGCGGCCGCGCCGATGGCTTCATGTATGCAACTGCTTAAGGCATGTCGTGACATTTCTCCGAATGACGGGATCCCAGTTGACATTGCACGTATGCACCCCTCTACGTTTCACAGCTCTGGCGGTTGCGGCTGCCTTTGCACATCGTACGATATCGTCCTGTCTTTGTATAAAAGACAGCCTGTCGCCCAGTCCTTGGATCGAATCTTAGCTTCATTCACCAGACAGCATTCCAATATCCAATATCAAACATCTTCATACCAAACAAAACTCTCGCAATCTCTACAAATTTATACATCTTTCGTCGAATTGACAAAATGTCTGCCCAGAACGTCCTCGTCCTCGGTGGCTCCGGGAACCTTGGTGGCCCAATCCTCGCTGCCATTGCTGCAGACCCATCCTTCAACGTGACAGTCCTCACTCGTGAAGGCTCAAAGTCCACCTTCCCAGCTGGGGTCCCCGTCAAGAGAGCCGATTACACCTCTCATGACTCCCTCGTCGCCGCATTCAAAGGCCACGACACCATCGTCTCTGTTGTTGCGACAGACCGCGCCATCGACCAGATCAAATTTGTCGATGCAGCCGTCGAGGCCGGCGTCCGACGCTTCTACCCAACAGAGTTTGGCTCAATAGCGTCTAGCGATGATGAGGCCCTCGTCAGAGAATGGTGGGACCGTACCAATATCCACGGCAAATTCGAGGTCTACCAGCACATCAAGAAGCTTGCGGATGCCGGCAAGATTGAGTACACGCTGATTGCTAACGGCCCATTCTTTGACTGGGGTCTTCTCGCCGGCTTCCTGGGTCTCGACCCCAAGGAACGCAAAGCCACAGTCCTTGGCAGTGGCAACCAGATTGTCGCCGTGTCGACTCTGGCGCATGTCGGAAAGGGCGTCGTGTGGTCCCTTTCACACCAGGATGAGACTAAGAATCGCGCAGTGCGGCTTTACTCGCACAAGATCACCCAAAATCAGTTAGTCGAAGCTGCGGAGAGTGCTACTGGCACCAAGTGGACCGTTGAACGTGTCCCTGTGCAGGAGTGGATCCAAAAGGGGGAGGAGGCATTGAAGGGTGGCTCGCCGTGGGCCGGATACCAGGTCATGCAAGGCTTTATCTTCGACGAGGAAGACAAGTACGGCAGCAATTTCAAAGTTAACGAATTTCCGGCCGAGGAGGGAAGGACTGTTGAGCAAGTGGTCAAGGATGTCCTCGGAAGCTTGTAGGGACAGTTATCTCTGTTTTTTATGTTAAAAAGTCGGCTATAACTACTTGGAGTATTCATAGCTATAGCTAGGTAATTTTGTTTCACAATCAAATATAGTTCTTATAATGCCATCGTGCAGACTACGGACCCATAGCTTGAGGGCATCTACATTGGTCCAATTGTAAAATCCAACCTGTAAATGAGTTGCCGCAGCGCGCGCCGACGTTTACATCCAGTTACATGCAGTTTGAGAGAGATACTTTCGCCTGCATAATATCCCCACGTTTATGCATGCAGAACTCGCGTGGGAATGCGAAAGTTCATAGCTCCCCTCCAATCCCTAGGATCTTAAATATATACCTGAGCAACTGCTCGGACGGTTCAAATTTCGAGGACGAATTATTTACGACAATAGAAAGCACTTGTCCACGCAGTCGGACTATAGTACCAATAAATATTTTAGGTCTGCAAGCTACGAACTGACAAGTCACAATGTCATCCGGCGGGCGCTCAGTTCTCCACCCCTTCTCTCTCCTCCTTTTCGTCTACGCGGCATCCGCTCTACGCATTGGTGTCGAGTATCTGGATGAGGTGACCAAGCAGCCACTCAACGTGCCCCTATGGCAGGGTGTGTATACCCCTCCCAATCAAGATCCTAGGTGTAGTTGATACTTGCACACACGGTAAATGCTGACCTCACATGGCTTCGGATCCACAGTCTGTCGAGCCCCGGCCAATGCCCCCGAATGGGGTATCCGCATTATCGATCCGGAAACGACCAAGTGTTCGGACCTGGGCGAAAGACGCTTGTTCCGTGGTATGGGCATGCAGGAGGAATTCGAATTGGTCCCATCGGTCAACCAGCCAGACAGGGTTGAAAGCCAGCAGTACGGCTACTATAATCTTGTCGGGCCGCATAGCGGGACCCCCATAACGAATCACCCGTCCAGGCCTATTAATACATGGTTCGAGTTTGGCGTCGACGCTGAAAATTACTTTGAGCCTTCAGAGTGAGAAAAAAATTCCAATAACTGTACAGCTGTGTCCTGCGGCTAAGTCAATATTGCAATGTGGCTGATGAGCTATATTTGGCGGTTCTAGGTTTACGGTCTCGAGAGCTATGCCGGATGGTACAAGGCTGCCACAGTTGATCAACAGCGAGAACCCCCTGAGACCCGGCGATGTCTTTGAATGGATTGGACCAAACAGAGATCTCGGCACAGATCATCAGCTGAGAAGTAAGTTTGTCCGCTACAATCGTGCCTTGTTGCATTTTGGCTTGTCCGGAACTAGTCTAACACGCTCCGTGTGACAATACAGGGGCGGCGGATGATATTTCACTCCCAATTGAATTCCGTATAGCTCGTAGTGATGAACCGGTAGACGACTGGCTGCCTATCCGCCTCGTAGTTATGCAGGAGCCGGTGACAGATATCGTTCAACAGCAGATAGCGGACGGACTTGACCCCTACGCGCCGTCGATGGGGGAGAGCACGTTTTCGCGGCTAAATTCAAAGATGAAAGAGGAAGAAACACTAGCAAACATTGCAAACGAGCCCGAGCAGGACCAGATTGGTCGCAGCCGTCTGAAGACTATGGCAAAGAATGTGGCGACGTCGGCAAAAGACTTGGGGAAGTCTTTATGGAACAACCTACCTATCGTCGGCAGGAAGGGTCAGGCTCAGGATGAGGAATCAAAGGAGGACTCGCGGGTGCCCTCGAGGGGTATAGCTCGTGGACCTTCCAACACTGATACCTCGAAGTCACGCATTGGCGGCCTCAGCCGGATTTGGCGTGGCAAGCAGAAACCTGAGGAAGTCATTGAGACAGACCAGCTGGGCGACTATACACCGCAAGTACGGTTCATGGATGACATAGAGGAATTGGATGATCAAGACCTCTCTCCCCGGCCTCAGCTTTACCCTAGCCTTGATTCCTTTGGAGAAGGCCTCCCGGCGGAGCCCAAGATAAAAATAACTTGTACCGATTATTTCAAGGATCCAGAATGCGAGGAGGAAGGAAATAAGAACCAAAGGCTCTGAATAGAGGCAAGATGCAGGCCCTTTTGTGAATATTGATACATTCTATTGGGCGGCTGCCCCAGTTCAATCAATACCAAACGATCCTAGCACCGGCTATTGTTGTTATTCCGCGGTTTAGAAATTGTACATCTTGCGATATTCCAACGTGTAATCCCATCAGCCGATATAAGGCAACTGACTAGTATGTTCCCCGCCCCGTCTTTTGTCCGGCTACCGACTATATCATCCGGGTTACCTGCATAAACGTACCCAGGAATCCAGAGAACGGTCTGACAACGTCAACACCGACTCTCAGCTGTCCGGGACTGAAGCCGCCGTTGCAGTTACGGGAAAGCCTCTGAAAACTCCACTTTCAGCTTTCGGGTTAGAAATGAGATAGTTTGAAAGCGTGAGATCGCGGATTGAGACCATTACTGTCACTTGCTGGCACGACGCAATCCTGGTGAGCACAATAGCGCATCACGCGGGAGCTTGCGGCGGTTTGCGGATGATATCGATAGGACAGGGAATTCAGTTGGCTAAACCTCGTGGGAGCTTGGTAGCCGGGATCCGTAGAATGGATCCATGGAGACCTATTTTGGGCGACAGTCAACAAAAGTACAATCACTAGCCACAGATACAGGTAAGATCTAAGCGTAATCAAACGTTCTTTTGGACAAGGCTATACGGGCTTCTAACGCGGAAAGTACCCACCTTGTCTGCCTCTAATAGCTCACTCGCATATACTAATGTGGGCCTAGAGTTATGGTCTGGGTCGGCACAGTTCCGTGGCAGGGCCTTATACCACTTTTGGCCCTGCATGCCACATCCATATCTGCAGTTATCATCAACGTGGTAGTGAGCGAGCTCCCTGAGGTCTGGAGAGAGAACGATGCAGAGAGTCTCCGACGTAAGGAAAACTATAGGCGTACGCACGCGCTCCACAATATGTGAGGATTCAAGATGAGGGCTAACTTGGCCTGGACATGGTGACTTTACTGGCGCCGCAGTATGTCGCCCGCCCGAAAATCAGCTCTGGTTCGGTGTGACAGTTATCGACCCGAGGGTAACGTCGTGCGCAGCGGGGGCCAGTGGAAGTAGTGAGTCCTGGGAGCTCGTTAGATCGAACGGCGAAAGGTCATTTGTACCTCCACCAGGGACACTGTTGGAAATTCAAGGGCCAGGAGGGGCGCCGGTTCAGAATCTACGGGAAGTGTACCGAGGGGGTGAACTGGACGATATTTTAACATACGGGTTAGACAAACCCTATGTCTATGAACCAAGCCGGTGTGTGCAATTTCCGGGACACATGCCCATATATATCATATTTACAAATTTCCCTACTTCATCTGCAACTGTCTGATTGAATTAAAGGATGCTAACTTGAGCTATGATTGTGATACCAAAGGTGGTTGGTCGAAGTGTTTGGGAACAGGAAAGAATATGAAACGTTAACTGAACGAAACCCTCTCAAGGTCGGAGACAGCTTGAGGCTCTGGTTCTCGGAAGACCCTCTTGAATTCCAGCAATTGTTTCGTAAGCTTAAGACCTACTCCTATCGAAACGGCAGTCGCAAATCCGCACGTTTTATTTTCAAATGTTGCAAAACCGCTAATTTCGGCCCTATGTATAGTACGCAAGCAGCCTGGGAGTGTCTGGCGGCTTGAAACCAGGAGGCCTGAGACGATACCATATGGCCAGGAAACTTTGGAGCAGGCTGAGCGGCGGATGGACCGGGAATTCCCATACGCAGAATTACGGATCGCTTCACTAAAGAACTCCGAGATTGTGGGGCCAGGGAAGCCAACGTTCGGGCAGAGGGTTGTAAAAAAGATCAAGAACATCGGGAGTGGTATATCAGAGCTTCTTAAAGGCAATTGGCGCCGAAGGCCTCTTGGGGCAAGTTGGCGAAAGCTCGATGGGGCTCCCTACCGTACTGGCCAAGTTTCCGATCAGTTCGATCTCAGCTCTTTGATATCTTCCGATGTAATGTCTTCCGAGGGTGAGAGACGCTTTGACGTCGATATTCTACCTCTGCAGAATATAGAGGAGCAGCCCGTCAGCGGGGAGTCCACTCCCAGGTTTAGATCGAGACAACAGGTATGAGCGCTTTGAAATGGCGTTGGATTACGGTCACCAAAACTACGAATACTAACAAGGTTGCGGGTGTGAAGGACAACGGCGACGAGGGAGATTTTGGGGTCCTTCTCGACCAGAATCGAGGTTCGAACCAAATCGGCGCAATACCAATGATACAAGTAAACCTTCCCAGCGAGCCCGCTGAACCGGATAACCAGAGGAACTTTGCAGATAGTATGAAACTCAATGAAGGGGATGTTTGGATACCAGCCCAAAGAGAAAGGGCCGTTGGTGAACCCAATCCCCCATACACCCTTCAGAGCAACGTGCAGATCCCAAATCCGGCCCAGGTCGAATTGGGGGATATGGTGCAAAGAAGGGGTTATGTTGAGGACCCTGAAGAGGTAGATCAGGATGCCCTCGAATTCTATTCTGCTCATAGCCATGTAAGCAGTGGTGAAGACCAACTGGTATGAGGGATCTCGACAATGATGGACTGTAAAGGATGCAGTGTAAGAATTCGTGCCCATCATGTTTGGAGTTTGAGGATGTTGGTCTTCTAAAGATACTGCATGAGCTGTCACTTGGTTGGTTTTTGAATGAGTATCAATGAGACTTTGGAGAACCAGCACCGAAGCCATGATTTCACAGGGGGTTGCTCCAAGCCTGAATATTAATTCTTTGAAAAATAGCGGAGGGTTTTTCAGTACAGCCTCGGATTTGCGCATATGTCGACCTTTTGTAATAAATATAAATATATATACACTTTGGTCTTGTTCATAAATATATACATAGGGTATTTCAGTAGTATGTTTACACATGAACCATAAAGTTCTTAGTGCTTCGGGCTGGCATGTGATACCTTTGAAGCCTCTTCGGAGCGTCGATGGGCTAGCTTACAGGCACTGAGAGTAGTATGGGTTCAATACCTGGCAGCTAAATTCAGTCCCGCAGGAGGTGGGTCCAGTATAACCGACACCACCGCACTGTCCCCAGCGGGTTTGTGTTGCTGTTGGAGGGCCTGTGGTCGTTCTGGTGCTCGTCGTCGTCGTCGTCGTCGTCGTCCGGGTGCTGGTAGTGGTAGTCCGCGACGATGTGGTGGTAGTCCTAGACGATGTGGTGGTAGTCCGAGACGATGTGGTGGTAGCCCTTGTGGTTGACGATGGGTTCGTGATGATGCCATTGGTGGTGGACCCGATATCTCCCCAACGAATGTTAGAGAAGGTGACACGGGTGTTAGGATAATTGGCCAAGATGTTGGAGGGGGCTCCTTCGGTGCTGCTGCAGGGTCCAGCGTTGCCGCTGTCAAGCCAATTCATATTTCCGCTGTTATCATTCCAGATGCTAAAAGCTAGCACCATCCCGCGGCCGAGAGCTTGTCCCATAGTGTTGAATCCGCCATACTGAACTCCAGATTGGCAATTGTTTGAGTAGATGCTATCGCCTGAAGGGTTGGCGCTTGCAACTGCTCGGCCGTTCTGGATATATCTGCGAGTGATGGTGGCAAGAGTGCCGGATGTAGTCCCATCATTGGTGATGAACTGGGTAACAACGGTGAAAGGCCTGGAGGTATCAAGCGTTCCTCCTGGTCCCCAGTAATTGCGGTAGCCCGAGGCATAAGGGTTGAATGAACAGCCAATCTTATCGCAGTCGTTCGAGTTGCAGGGGTGTGGAGTGAAGGAGTTGGCGCGAGAGTTGGCTTCGAGAATCTGCAGGTCCGCCACGCTTGTAAGCAGCTATTATTATATCGCGAGGCGGCTTGGGGAGTAGGGTGGGTTCTGGCGGTAAGACGATGGAAACTTACATCCATTTCATTACAGCAGTACGGACCGGCCTGATCCATGTTGCCGTTTTTCCAGGCCTGATACGGGCATTGGGCATCACAGTATCCGGACCCATAATTGGCACCACCTGGGTTGGTTGAGCTTCGCCCACCAGTAGACGACATTTCCGAAAGATACAAAGCTCCGTTCTCACCGCAAGGAAGCGCTGAGAGGTCGACATCAAATGTGAACTCTTGGCCGAGAAGTTTCGGCGTGACGTAGTTGCCATCAGACCCAAGCAGATAGATACGGGGAGACACGCTGTTCGTCACTCCGTTTGATGTCCTGTATTGATACATTGTCACGGAGTTCCCGGATGTGGTAACACCTGAAGCTGCATAGTCGACACCCTCAATGACGCAGTTCCTAGAGCATGTAGCTTGATTGGGGCAAACGGATGTATTGGGCCTGCCATTGCTTGTTTTGCAGTTTGTGTTTCCAGAGTGAATCCAGCGGTAATCCCAGTCCAAGACGACGGAGGTGTCCTGTTGAACGCAACCGCCTGAATTGGTGCATTTGTAAGTCGGCAGCTGTGGGTGGTTTTCTGCTGTCGTCGTACCCGGTACTTGCGCTGAGGCAAGGCGGGAGAATGTCAACGCTGCTAGGGAAAACTTGCAGGCACGTAGCAAAGCCATTTTGCGTATATGCTTTATAGTTTGAATGGTTACAAGTCAGAGAAAGAGCGACAGTGTTATCTGGCAGACTGCAGTGGAGTGAGTTTTTGGATTTTAGAGCGAGGTTGCTGGAAACATTGCGCACTATATATAGACGTCCCTCCGAGGCAGCATGACAATCTACTAGTACTCGACAATGTTTATCGACGGCTCCAGGTTACCATGGTTCGCAAACCGGGCCGCTGGACCTGAGTTCACCAGGGTAAACAACTATCGCAAATGAGAATAGGTTCGATACTAGATCGAGGTGCGGGGATGGCTCTAGACCGACCAAGTGTATTGTGGTAGGGCCGCCGGCACGTCTTCTACCTAAGCTTTCTTACCGCTCTATGGCCCTGTGGACCCATGGCCGGTTGCTGATATAGGCCCATGCAGCTGAATTGGTGATATCTGCGTACCGGTATCCCAGTACTGCATCGACGGTTCGCTGTGTCCATGGTTCGAATTCAATCAGGCCAGGATACTTTACCCAAGATCCGGTGGCCAAGCTGAAACAGACAGGGGTGCAGACGGCTTGGGGAAAGCTTTTATGAGGACAACCGTTTTCTTCTCGGCTGGAAGAATCCGGATATATTGTGGAAGAGGTTAGTATTCCTGGCATCTGGGTATCGATACATATCGAGAAGCCGGAAAGGCTATCCGGACTGCGTAGAGGGTCTGGCTAAGTTGCGTGTTGGGTACGTTGGATGTTGCGTATAGGCCCGCCTGTTGCGGGAAGGACCGATGTCTAGTGGTGCTGACAAAGTAGCACTTGATTGAACTTTTGTAGTACAATACCAGGGTCTGCTCTCACGTGTAAGGTAGACAATAAAGAAAGCAACAAAGTGTCGTGGGGGAGTCGCAGACCCGTGGTTGTATCTCGAAGGGCCGGCTTGGAGAGATGTGGATTATTAAGCGAGGCAGCTTTGGCTTGGCGCTTCGTCCAAAGCTCCGACCACCACCACACCCTCAGCCATCCCACAAGCCATCCATCATCGTCCTGCCCCGTCACTGTCGTGCCGCCATCGCGTCTTCTATTGAACCCATCCCATAGCTATCGCCTACGTCATCATCATGGCTCTCGACAGCTACTACCAGAATAAAATCGAAAGCGTCAAGCTCGAAATCATACATTCAACGGCAGTCCTGCGGCGCTTGGAGGCGACGCGCAATGACCTGAATTCTAAGGGTTCGACGACCCCACTTTCATTCAAGCCGGGCTTCCCAGACTTATGTGGTGGTGTTTAATCCAGTTCGGCTATTAAGGGAAGAGTTGACGCTGCTGCAGCAGCATGGGTCATACGTTGGCGAGGTGGTGAAGGTTATGGGGACGAAGCGTGTGCTCGTCAAGGTGCACCCGGAAGGCAAATACGGTATGCCCAATACGCCGAAGACAGTCATATACCGAGCGTCCCGGACAAATGCTGATGCGGGGTGGCGGAATAGTTGTCGACATCGCCGACGGCGTGGAAATCGCGAAACTCACTTCGGGGAAACGCGTGGCATTGCTGCACGAGAACTATCGCCTGGAAAGGATATTACCCAGCTCTGTTGGTCTCACTCTCTTTATCTATACGGGCGCCCGCTAACCCTTCACATCGTAGGTCGACCCCCTCGTATCCCTCATGATGGTCGAGAAGGTCCCCGACAGCACATACGACATGATTGGTGGGCTGGACCAACAGATAAAGGAGATCAAGGAAGTTATTGAATTGGGTCTTAAGCATCCGGAACTTTTCGAATCACTCGGTATAGCTCAACCTAAGGGCGTGCTGCTCTATGGGCCACCGGGAACAGGCAAGACGCTCCTCGCCCGTGCTGTGGCGCATCACACAGACTGCAAGTTCATTCGAGTCTCGGGATCAGAGTTGGTACAGAAGTACATTGGTGAAGGGTCTAGGATGGTCAGAGAGTTGTTTGTGATGGCGCGGGAACATGCGCCTAGCATCATCTTTATGGATGAAATCGACTCCATAGGCTCTTCAAGAGTGGAGGGGTCAAGTGGTGGTGACTCTGAAGTCCAGAGAACTATGTTGGAATTGTTGAATCAGTTGGATGGATTTGAGCCCACGAAAAACATCAAGGTTATCATGGCCACGAATCGACTGGATATTTTGGACCCCGCCCTTTTGAGGCCAGGCAGAATCGACAGGAAAATTGAATTCCCGCCGCCAACGTAAGCTACCATTGGCTCCCCACGTTATTTATCGATTGGATGCTGAGCATGTTACAACCCACAGTGTCGAGGCGAGGGCGGACATCCTCCGTATTCATTCTCGTTCCATGAACTTGACGCGAGGGATCGATCTAAAGAAGATAGCAGAAAAGATGAACGGCTGCTCCGGTGCCGAACTGAAGGGCGTGTGCACTGAAGCGGGAATGTACGCGCTTCGAGAGCGCAGGATACACGTCACGCAGGAGGATTTCGATCTTGCAACGGCGAAGATATTGAACCGACACGACGACAAAGCCACCAGCTTGGCCAAACTATGGAAGTAAAATGCCACTTTCCCGTTCTGCGAGGGGCTACATGGTGGGATGTAGGCTCCAGCATGCATGTCCTTGTACATAGACGATACACATTGTGACAGCATACCTGCAGATTGTGGCAAGTCGTGTGAACATCTACTATATAAACCCAGTTGCCCCGTCGATAGTCGTCGTAATCTTCTCCCCTCCCTAGCGCCAATACGAGGGTGAGGCGGTCGTGTTCTGCGAAAGGTGTTCATTTCGGATGTAACGCGGTGCTCCGGTCTTGGCTTGAAATTGGTAGGCGAAGTAATGAATGAGGGAAGCTCCAAGCCGGCGGCGCATTCAGCCTCATCTTGTAGCAAAGTGTAATATTAGAATCTCGCGACTCCAATTCCTAGGACACAAAGGAGTCGCCCCTTTCTAATACTTTCCTCTCACCTCACTTTCTGTTGGTCCAATATCGCCATCCGGCTAGCCGTGAATGAGTATCACAACCAGCCTGCGCTTTATTCGCTTCCGGTTCGCGGCCGTCCCTCAGTTTGTCCGGTTGGCCCCCTAGTCCGGCCTTCACAGCACTCACGAGTCAGTTCACGCCTACCGCAATTCTGACCGGCGACTCTCACAATGTTCTCGCGCCTGAAGAACTTCGCAGACTCGCTCCCTCGTCCCTGTCCAACAGCCACCGATCCAGCGAACACCCAGCACCCGGCGCGACGGGGCCAACGGCGGGCCATCGTCAGCTTCAACAAAGCCTCGGAGCGCGGTCTCCGCACTCAAGGAGCGGGAAAAGGAGCGAGATCCCGCGGACTTTGAGCCGGACTTTTCGAGCGATGGAGGGCAGACGCCCAGAGCGGGGACGCCTGTCCCTCCAGCGAACGCTGGCGCCGCAGCAGCTGCTGGCGCCGACGGGACAGGAGATGAGAAACAGGACGGCAAATCTCAGGCCGGTGGAGGTGGAGGTGGCGCAGACCGTAAAGATGTTGGCGACGTTGGTGGGAGCACTGCGATAGGCGGTGCGAGCAGCAGCAATGGTGGGGCCGGCGGCACCATCAACATTGCGGAGCTGCCTTCTGAAGTCCGACTGAAGCTGCGCAAGCTGGAGAAGATTGAAAACAAGTACACCGGTGCGATAGAATACGTGGTGACATCCGTCTTATCACCTATCTCTGCTAACTGCTTTACGCGACAGAGCTGCTCCGGTCATACCGCATCACCCATGCAAAGGTCCAGCAAATCGACCCCTTCGAGAAGGTCCTCCGCGAAACTACACCCTGCACATCTATCTCTGACCCGGCCGCTCTCACCGAGTACCTCAACAATCTGTCCTTACGGTCCGATATGACAATGGAGGAGTTCAAGCGTGTTTCCCAGGAGCTGTCGGAGACAAAGAAGGAACTGGCGAAGCATAAGCAGGAGTCCGAGGATAGAGGCAAGGAGATCACCAAGCTCAAGGAACAGGTCGCCGAACTTGAGACCAAGATGTCTGTGAGCGGGACTACGACGGGTTCAACCGCGGTCACAAGCCCAGTAAACGGCATTATAACCACGGCAAAAACTAGTATCGATCTTAGCGAGAAGGTCAAATCCCCGGGGTCAATGTCGATATCTTCCCTAAAGCCCAAACCGGATGAACCCGCCGAATTCTTCTCCTTCGAAGACGAGCAAGATCGCCTCGACGCACTAGTCAAGGACCAGGAGGCAGAGATATCCACTCTGAAGGTCTCGTTGGATGCTACCAAGACGGCCGCTAAGGTCGCCGAGGAGGCAGCACAAGTCTTCCAGAAGAGCGTGGAGGACTCGCAGCGAGAACTTGAGGGTATGAAGGAGACGATGGTGGCGAAGGATAGTGAGATTAGGAGGCTATTGGATGAGAGCACCAAACTAGAAAAACAGGCCGAAGGATTGAGGGCAGAGCTAGAGACCGCCAAAAGCACACCATCCACTAATGGAGAGAGCAAGGGAGTAGAAGGCACGGCTGACGCTGCTCTACTGGAACGAACCAAGAACGATCTTGAGAGCCTGAAAGCTGCCCACGAGAACCTGAAGGCTCAAATTAAGACCTCTGAAGAGGAACTCGCCAAAACGAAATCCGAATTCGAAAGCAAGAACCAGGAGCTTCAGACAGGGCGTAACGAGGAGCTTGCGGCGTTTGAAGCCGACTTTCAAGCATTCAAGAAGCAGAAAGAGAAGGAGGTTGATGATCTTGAAAGCAAAGTCGAAGAGCTTGAGGGCGAGACTCTGATGCTTAAAGCAGTCTCGGACGAACTCAATACCGTCAGGGAAGCTAAACTGAAAGTGGAGAGGTTGCTGAAAGAGGCGGGGTCTAATAGAGAAGACGCAGAGGCTAGACTCGACAAAGTGAAGCGCGAGAAGGCTACCCTTGAGTCCAAAATGTCGGCACTGGAGGACCGCCTCTTGGAAGCCGCTCGCCGGCCGAAGGAACAGGCTGCCGCGAAGCCACCCGTGGAAGATAAAGCCAAACCCGCGAACGAATCTCAGGGCTCATTGACTGTCCCGGACAAAGGCCTTACTGCCACTCAAAAACGAAACCGAAGCCGACGCAACAAGAAGAAGCGCGAAACTACCGCTCTGACGGACCAGACTTTCAAGCCGGATGGTGACGAAGAAGAAGCTGAAGGGACCAAGAATGGAGATGTGGAAACTAAACCCGAGGCCTCTACCCCGGTATCTCCGGAGTTTCATGAAGAGGAGATCTCCACGGCTGATCTTATTATATCTAACCTTCGGGTCGAAATCACCGCTCTTCGGAGAGAGACAGAGGAATCAGAGGCTCAGATATCCCGTCTTCGTGCTGAGGTGACCCGTGCCAACGGTAGGATGGCGGAATTCGAAGTTATTCAGGAGTCCTTTTTGAATATCAGTGAGGAATGCGTAGAGGCGAAGGACCGGATTCAGGAGCTGCTTCAGGAGAAGAAGTCGCTTGATGCCGGCAAGCGAACGGCGGAGGAACAGCTAGGCAACCTCACCAAAGAGATGGACAAGGTCACTGCTGAAAGCAACCGGATCCAGGAGTCTCACCAGGCAGTGCAGGTTGAATTGAGCAATATCAAACTTGAGGCGGGTACCTTAAGCGAGAAGCTCACCAAACTCACTGAAGAATTCGATCAACAAAGGTCATCGAATGCCACACTAGCTGACGAATTCTCCGTCAAATACAATGCTCTCCAGAAAGATTTCGACGCTGCCAAGGCTGAAGTTGAATCGACTAAGGCTGAGCTGACAATTGCTCAGCAGCTCGCCGCGACCAGATTTAAAGATTTGGCTGAGAGGAAGGTCCTGCTAGAGAAATTCCAGGCCGAGCTGAACAGTCAAAAGTCTGAGGTCACGAAATTAACATCTGCGAACGGAGAAATGACACAGAAACTGACCGAGCTGAAGAGGCTTGAAAGAGCCGAAATGGACCTGAAGACCGAAGTCGAGAGCTTGCGACGTCGGCTCTCTGACACATCGAACGATCTTGACAATGTCCGAGAAAAGGCCCGAGCAGAAGCCCGAATCGAGATCACCAAGAGAACCAAAGCAGAAGAGTCCGTCAAAACCCTACAGAAAGACCTTAGGGTCTGCGAGGAGGACCGGAAAGAGGCGCAAGACCTCGTTGAATCTCTATCGAAGGACCTTTCGAAGGTTCAAGCGGAACTATCGGGCCTTCGGCCAAAGTTGGCCATGCTCGAACGAGAAGCCCAGAAACTCCGGTCTGAGCGGGATGGATTCCAGGAGGAAATCGACCTCAAGACGGCGCAACACTCATCTGCACAGAGTTTGATGTCATCCCTCAGAGACCAGACTTCGGAGCTAGCGATGCAAATGAAGGAGCTGAAGGAGAGAAATGAAAGCATGGAGGAAGAACTGGCGGAAGCCCAGAAGTTACTCAGCGAGCGAACTCGCGAGGCGGAGAGTATGAGGCGCATGTTGAGGGATATGGATACAAAGCAGGATACGAGAATTAGGGAAATGAGGGAGCGGATGGAGCAGGCCATTGATGAAAGGGACAAAGCGGAGGAAGAGTCCGCGACCATTAATAAGAGGCGGATGAGAGAATTGGAGGATATCAAGGACAAGCTCCGCGAGACCGAGAAGGTTTTGAAGAGAATCCAAGACGAGAAGGGGGAAGCTGAGAAGGAAAGGAACAGCTTGAAAGGCAGCAAAGAGAGGGCAGAACAAGCCCTTGAAAGCGCCAGCCACGAGTTTGAGGAGACAAAAAAGGCCATGCTGAATATGAGAGATGCCTTGGTATGGATCCGGCCCCGACAATTGCGCAATGTGTGTCCAAAGCTAATGGTGATATAGGACGAAACTGAGAAGCAAATGCGGGACTTTGACAAGCAGAAATCCGATTTACGAAAGCAGGCTGAGGAAATTCAACAAAAATACGAAAAGTTGCAAAAGGCCTATCGAATCGCAACGGACGAGCTGCGCATGATTCAAAACGCAAAGACGCGATCTGATGACAGCTCCCGTCCGGTGTCGCGCCAATCGATAGATAAGCCGATGTCACCGACGAGAAGGGGCTCCGCTACACCTTCTTTGGATGGGAACAGTAATGAATCGATCAATGTCGACTACATCAAGAATATAGTACTCCAGAGCCTGGAGGTGAAAAACAGGAAGATGCAGATGCAAATGTTGCCAGTTTTGAAGATGCTTCTCCGATTTGATGAGTGAGTAGCCTTTCGTCGCCTCTGGTTTACGGATGGGGATTGACAGCCTGCTAACCGTGTCATGCAATTTACAGGAAAGACGAACAACGCTGGATGACCATTGTTGGTTCGATCAAATGAAGCACCACTTGCTCGCCCTTTCCAACTTTGAAGCATATGCATATACGCACGTTTAATCTGATAATTTATTGTACGCGTCTGTTACTGGGCTAGCACGTTATACTTGGGAAGGCGTTATCGTCCTGTGAATTTCAGCCTTTATATCCACTTATTCTTGAATCTATACACTTGAGCATTTGCAACTGGCGGTTTAATTAAGCTTCTGAGATCCACCCAGCGTTTGATATTGCCAAGATGTTAAGAATCTTATCAATCGCGATATCCCATCTTGGCGCCAGTAGAGGGATGTCTGTTATGATATGTATGTAAGTAAGTACTTGCTTACTTGTTGTATATCTCCTTCTTGGTGCGCAATTGTCCAAAGCTCCAATTCGCTCGCATGATCCGGCCTCGGGTTACCATGGGATTGGACTGGCAGGTGTGTCCACGTGTGGGCGGTGTCTTGTATATGTTCAGGTTAGAGTTCCCCGGCCTGTTGCTTGCGCAGGAGATGACGAAAGCCGGGCAAGGAGAGGCTCAGCTTAACTTCCGACATCGACCGCAAGTGCGCAACGAGGTGACGGGCGTGGGACTGGATCCGTGCTAGCCAGCAGTAGCTAGAACCAACGGGAAGTCAAGTAATAATGGTACTCTCCCTTGCGGGCACGCGAGACGGAGAAGCACCCTCGCATAACCCGCCGCACGATGACGGCGGGCCAGCATGGGGTATGGTGCGCATCCGTCTACGGGCAGGTTCTCGGCCGTGCAGTTACAAGGCCAGCTTGGGTTTCTGCGAGAGTGGTAGGTAGAGTTCGTGAAGTCGGGAAAGGGTGTGAACCTTAAACGTGGGAGCTGGCTGGCTGGCTGCAGCGGGCTTCCAATGCCGGACAGATCTGGACGCAGGCCCGATGCCGTGCAGAAGAGGCCCTTATATGTGACGATAGCCAGCTGCGGTGGCCAAGAGGAAGGAGAGCGGAGTATGTCGATACCTTGAGATGTCGTCCCCGGGGCGCGGCGTGGTTGGCTGGTGAAGCTGGTGGACGACGGGCGTCCGCATGTGTTGGCTGGCACGATCCTAAAAAGCGGCGTTGGCTGGGCCTCGACACCTCGTCCGGTTTCCCATCCCATCCCATCCCATCCCATCCTTCCCATCAACTCCGTCCTGTTCCTGCTTCCGCTCCCACGACCACCAACCAGCCGGCCACTAGCTCCCACCAGCTGCATCGTCTTCTGAATCGTCCTCCGATCAACCGTCGTCTCTTTCGCTTCCTCCTCCGCTCACTGTCGCAATGGCGGGCTCTCGCAACTACGACTTCCTGGTGCGTTCCATCTCGCCCGTCCGTCGCTCGCTCGCTGGCTCAGGAGCTTTGCCGGCGACCGTCGCGTTCATGAGCCGATTCCCAGCCGCACCGGCCAGCTAACCCTCCTCGCTCATGCCAGATAAAACTGCTGCTCATCGGCGATTCCGGCGTCGGCAAGTCATGCTGTCTGTTAAGATTCAGCGAGGACTCTTTCACCCCTTCTTTCATCACAACCATCGGAATCGACTTTAAGATCCGCACGATCGATTTGGACGGCAAGAGAATCAAGCTCCAGATATGGGACACAGCCGGTAAGTTCCATACCGTCCCCGTGTCCCGATACACCAAGGCTACCTCCAGCGTGGCAATTCCCGGTGGCGTCTGGGAGGGCACAGCTATATCGGCTAAACACCACCTTCTAGGCCAGGAACGCTTCCGGACTATCACGACTGCGTACTACAGAGGCGCCATGGGCATACTGCTGGTTTACGACGTTACCGACGAAAGATCCTTCAATAGTGCGTGTTTGCCATCCTCCCCCCTTACACCGCCTCTCCAAGCTTCTACTTTGGATGCAGCTTTGGCCGTCCGCAACATTGCCCGCTGACGCAACGCACAGACATTCAAACGTGGTTCCAGAACGTCGAGCAGCACGCGACAGAGGGCGTAAACAAGATTTTGATCGGAAACAAATGCGACTGGGAGGAGAAGCGCGTCGTCTCGACAGAGCGGGGACAAGCTCTCGCCAACGAGCTCGGAATCCCCTTCATGGAAGTTTCGGCAAAGGCCAACATCAATGTCGAAGAGGCGTTCCTCCTGCTCGCTCGTGACATCAAGAAACGGATCATGGATACGTCTTCCGGAGACAAGGAGCGACAAGGGACCGTCAATGTCAATGAGACAAACCCCGCCGCCGGTGGGAAATGTTGCTAGAATGCATTGCGTGTGCATGTACAGCTTCCAGCTTCGTGTCAGGTCTGGTAGTCGGGATGTTGCGACTCTATGTACGCCGGGTGTCTTTTGACATCCCCACTATGCATAGACCCATTCTTTTGGCCCTGTGCTCCGGAAAGCCCGCACAAGACAAGATATACCATTAGTCCACCCGACGCGTGTCTCCTTCCTTTCTCATTCTTGCATAATGCCGAATACCCCATAATCTACATGTTTTTATAATACACGGACGGACGGACGCCGGGACGAGGAGAGGTCAAGAATACGGGATCACAATTTGAAGGAGTTCTTTGGAGTTTTTCTTCTTTTTGGCAAAGGAAACCAAGTAATATTTCCATCCAAAGTTCCTCCACGTCGACATCCTCTGTCTGCAATTGACTTCCTCCTCCTTTGTTTTGTTAACCATGATTTGTTTTCGATACACATCATTTCTATACAAGTTGTATCTACTTGAGGATTTCTCCTCCTGTGTATCGTCGCCATGTACGTTTTGTTGTCTTTTGCCTCTGGCTCCGTTGTCATTCGCAGGATCTATGCTATGAACGATTTTTCTTTCCGCTTTGCAGATTCCATGTGCGGTTGGGTCGGCCCGCGTCAAAGTTCCCTGGGAGGCCAGCTCGCTGCCTTTCTATACCGATTAGCTGTTGTGACGTTTTACTACCAATGCTAGACTGTTTTGACCATTCCACCGGGTACCTTCCCGCCCACCGTTGCATGAGCAGAGACCGGTATATGCATCCCTGTGAATATAGACAATGCCCCTGACGGACTTAAATAAAATTATTTCCGGAAGGGGAAATGCACAGATCGGGAATCGCGACAAGCTGGCTTAGGCAGTAAGCTAGTATGCATATGTATACATACTTAATACTACTTAAGTAAGTATGTTAGGATCGACCGGCGACCACACACCAACACAAATGGACACTGGCTCTACGTATACGTCATATGCGCATCACCCGCGTGAGCGTCTAGTTGGGCGTCGAATTCTGAAGCCCCCAGCTGTTGCCCGAGGAGCCCTCCAGGGCGCTCCCGGCGAGCATCTTGTCCGCCGCGGCGCCTAGCTGGCCTAGCATATCCTCCAGTGCTGGCAGCACCCCGTTCGCGAGCAAGTACGCTATTGTCCGGTACATTACCAGCACGCGGAACCCGACTTCATCAATACCCAGGCTGTCCCACCATGTGCCCCACTCGCGATACTCCCGCACTCTCGCTAGATCCCCATACCGTTGTTGCAGGTACTCTTGCGGCGGTAGCTGCTCGATGGGTGCGTCTGGGTGCGCCTGTCCGTCTAGTTCGGTTTGGAGTGCGGTTACCTCCGGTATCAGGGTGGTCAGGTCCGGTGTGTTTTGTAGGATGCCGTCCATGACGGCTAGTGCTCCTGCTGCGTTCGCCTGTTGCGTCTGGACCTGCGCTATGGTATACTGTAGGGGCTGGTCGTCGAGCTTGACTACTTGCTGGGCATCTGCTCCTGTGGTAGGGCTAGCCGAGAAGAGACGGTAGAGGAGTTCCAGGTAGCGTTCTTTGGAAGGAGGGAGTACAGTTACGTCGAGGATGTTGCCGCGTTCGGCGTCCTGGAGGAGAGCAGCCGACGACGGCCGCGAGTGGAATTGCTTGGTGAAGGCGATTACATTTCTGGTGGTGAAGGTTGTGCGGGCGGGGGACCAACTGTCGGCTTGCATGGCTGACGTCCAGCCCTCGGCTTTGCGGGTGAGTAGTGGCTGGGAGTAGACGAGGTAGCTTGCCTGCCAGTAGAACTCGGAGAGCAGCTTCCATATCTGCGGTAGGGGCCCTGTGGTTGGCGAAATCACGGCGTTGGTGAAGTCTGTCCAGGCTTGGAGGGGGACGGTGATGGTCCGTGGGGCGTCCGCATATTGGGAAGGGAACTTGGAGGCTTGGTAGGGGGTTGCTAGGCCGCTCTTATAGGCGCTTGGGAATATATCCATGGGCTCTTGCGTCCGGAGCTGGAGGTACTGCCATAGTTCTTCGGGCGTTGCTGCGTATGGGTTAACGACATGGTTTTCTGGGGCGGATGTATCTACACTGGCGAGGGCTTGTTCTGAAGTTGCTAAGTTTGGCTCAGAATTGGCGACGATGCCGTATGCTGGGAGGCCGAACTGCTCGTCGTAGTAGCCGGTGTCGTTCACCTCAGTCAACGTGGTACTACCATGGCGGGTAAAAATGCCACAGATGGCGAAGATGGCGGCAAGCCGGACGATAGGCGACATAGTTGAAGATGACTAGTAGCACCCTAACGTACATGTAGTAGTGCTGGTGTTCTCCCTCGCTGATGAACGGTATACTTGGAAAGCACAGCTGCCATGACATCTACAGTGAGTAGGTATGCTCTCGTTTTGTAGCCTAATGAGTGGTGTAGCTCAATTGCGCTGTATATAATTGCTATATGACCAGATTGGCCAATATCGTACAATATCGTAGTCGTACACGTCCACACCGGAAATCTATCGGCTACTCCGGAGAAATCCTAAAACACCACTGCAATACCCCACCAGCTCTGCAACTCTCCCGGATTCCTGTCCCATTTCTCCTCTGTACTCGTGTAGGGCATCTTTGATCGTCGGCTTTTCCTGCCGGAAAGCCGCCATTTCATCGTCGTCGCTGTCTTCCTCCTCATCTTTGTCCAACCTGGCCAACTCTTCCTCTTCCTTTGTGATTATTTCCCCGTGGATCTTCAAAAAGACCCGCATCCATGTAAGCACAAGCTCGTAGTCTTTGCGGCTCCTCAGCCTTTGTGTCAAGGCTTCCACGAACGATATCAGCTCAAAGTACGGCGCGGAACTGGTCTCCAAAGTCCGAATTTCGAGGTCTGTTGTAGACGGTGGCAGGGTCTTTAGGTGCTCGATAAACGGTGCATCTAAAGTCGTGTTAGTCACATATCGTCGCCATAGTGCCTAGGATCATAGGGTGTTGTCCACTTACAGTCTCCGCTATCGCTTCCCTCCATAAGGAGCTTTGTAAAGTTTCTCTCAAACTCGGCATCACCGCGCTTAACCCTGCTAAGCTCTGCTCTCTCAATCGCCCTCCTCGCTGCATCCGCAATGCTTAGGTCCAAGCCGTCGTCTTTGTCCTTCTCCTTCTGTAAATCATCGAGGCCCGTGAGCTTTGCAACTCCATCCTTCGAGCTCTGTAAGCTACCTAGGAAGAATGGAGCTTTCTCCGGCTTCTTCACGGGGTCCTTTGGTCGGTTCCTGCTCTTTATCGCTTCGAGGTTCAACAAGTTCATCCACCGATTCTTCGGCAGTAAGCTCATAGTAAGCATTTGGTCCGATAGCTGGTCCGCTGTTGTGTATCTCCCTTCGTCGTCGCCCGAGTCCTCGGCTTCCTCAGCGAACGCTGCCTCCACGAGGCCGGTACCACCCTCGCCCGTTGATGTGGGTCCCGTAAGCTTTACAATGTCATCTTCAGACATTCGGCGTGTGGGAACGTGTGTGAAAACGGTCTTGTTGGTGTATATCCCAACCCCCACGCTACCGACTGAAGCTGTCGCCAGGAAATTACCATCTGGTGAGAACGATATCGAGTTGACCACATTTTGTGTCTTGAAACCGTCGATTAGGTGTCCTGTTGGTAGGTCCCACACCCTTATCGTCGAGTCCATGCTCGCTGCGACCATCCACCGCGAATCGTTGGAGAAACAGAGGTCCGAAATCCGCCCCCCACAGCCCCAGAGCTCTCGGACTACTTTTCTCGTCTCGATGTCCACTACACGGATGCCTAGATCGTCGCAGGATATTGCAATCAAACCTGAAGAGCGATGGACCCTGAGCGCCGTGCATGCTGTCCTTTCCGTGAACGATATCTGTTGTTGCAGAAGTCCTGTTTGAAATTCCCAGAACTTGAGGAATCCGTCCAGCCCGCACGAAACGAGTACCTTGTTGATCGAATCAACTGCGAGCCCCGTAACCGCCCCTGCATGCTTCCAACCGGCGCGGCTTCCTTCACCATTTTTCCTGGCAGCAATCTGAGCCTTCGTCGCCCGAGCCGGAAACCTAGCTCTGTGGATACCACTTTGCAAATTGTACATGTCGATCGCGCCTTTTGCGCTGCCAACGATACCAAAGGTCCCGCAAGGACTTATCGCGACGCTTTTAACCTCGCCACTATCGCCAGTGGGCAGCGTCCACCTCCCAACTTTTCGCCTAGTCCAAGACCATGACCGTGCGAACGCTTCCTCCCTCCCACCGGTGATCACTCCCTCCCAGCCAAGTTCGTTGGATCCCCACTCAGCCCCGGCACCGTCCCGGTTACCCTCTGCAGCAATGCACGTTATGACTGCACCCTTCAGTAACGAGACGTCGGATATCCGGTCGTACATTCCAGATTTCTTCAACTTGTTCATCGTGCTTTCCATCTTCCCTTGCGATAGCTCCGTTGACTGCGCATCCGAACGCAGCGAAAACCCCCAGAGAGAGTGATCGAGCGAGGCAGAAAGGATGAAGTGTGTGCTGGGGTGGAACAAGATTGTGCTGGGGGCCAAGGCGTGGCCGCTTCGCTGCCTCAAAATCCGAGGTAGCACTGTACCCGGAGTGTCGAATACCCAGAGTTTAACCGCATTGTCTCCACCGGAGGTTACCAAGACGTTTTGGCCCGGGAGGAAAGTCGCCTTCGTGATACCCCCCGTGGCATCGGAGTGGACTCCTCGCATAATCCCCACGGCTTTGCGGGACTTCAAGGACCAGAGTGTTATTTTCCCGTTCGATGAGGCAGATGCCAACATATCGGACAGTGATGGCGGGTCGCAAGACGATTTTACCGGCGGCGGAACGAGATCCGAGCGGAAAGATAGCGAGGTGACGGGTGATGAGGACGAGAGTTGGAAGAGCGACGTGTCCGTTGCAATATTGTGGAGGTGTATAATGCCAGAGGAGAAACCCATGGCTATGATCGAGTGGTGTGTAGACAATGACAATGATGTGAGGTATCCAATTTCTGTGCCGTCTGCGGCTTTGGGTGGCAGGATTGAATATACAAGTTTGCTAAATCAATGGTCAGCCTAGTCAGCTTGTGCACAAAACCATGCCATTGTTTTACGTACCGGCTTCTGATGTTCCATATTTCCACCCCGCCTTGGGACGTGCCGACGCATATCTTGTTCAGAAAAGTTGGTGGGTGGAGTACGCTAACGATATCCGCATCACCAAAGAGCTCAATGATGGTGTATAGTTCTACCTCGATGTGTGAGCCTCGTTACGGCCAAAGTGAGCAACCAAATAACGTACCTCTCGTGCCAATGTTCCAGACACCAATGCTCTTTGGGCCAATGGTACCCACAAGCCAGTCACCAAAGCCGAAGATATTTTTGATCCCCGTCCGCCCCGCTTCTACATCGTCCATGGACATCTCTCCCTTCTTCTTGCCTCGTTCGAATATCCATATCCCAGTCCGGAAACCGACATAGAGCTCCTTGCCGCGGGCGTATATAGAAGTGATTTCAGATGGCGTTTGAGGGCTCGTTACGAAGAGAAGATTGAGTCTGCGGATGTCATAGGTGGACACAGAATGGCCCGTGGATGTCGACAGTTGGAATGTCGCAGTGTGTTGCAACAGGGCGAACGGGGTAGATGTAGTGATATGGCCGAGAGACTAGTAGAAGTTGTTAGCAAAATCCCAATGGCTGGTTCTACATGGCGCCAGGCGCAACTTGCCCTGAAGGGTGCGAAGATTCTGGATTGCGATTTGCGCGATTGCGAGGCGGACTTTACAACGTCTAGCCGCGCCCTCTTGGCCGGCGGGTCGGAGACGTCAGGGCTCATGTTGGCTAGGATTCGGGGCGGGTGTTGATGCTATCTCAGGTTGGTTGCCATTTGGTAGTTGCAGACGGCTACAGCGGTGGGATGCCCGTCGGGTTTTTTTACTGGAGGTCGCAGCTTCTGCGGAACCAAAAAATTCTGTTGCATGATTGCATCGCGAGCGAGCAACGAGCTCAGAACGTGTTGCGAAGCCGTCAAACAGGTACCAGGTCACATGGCTGACGTTTAACTCCGAAGTTAACTCCGAATATAACCGAGTCAAATATGACGTCCGATGGTTATCGATAATTATAATTCCCCGCGACACCGGCATCAACAAACGACCACAAGAGCTTGGCTTGGACAGTTCCAAGCCCACGGAGCACCGCATTCGGCATGGGCAGGTTAATTCCGGTGGACCGTTGTCTTTGCCAATTATTCCCTTAGGTTCAATATATATAGGATGGCCTAGCCAATTACAATCAGTGCAGTGTTCAAATGTTCATGCACTCGGACTTGATATTCTTTGAACTCACTATCCTGTCGGCTGGCCACACTGAGGCATTCCAATAAGGGCCGTGCACACGTCAATCTAGTTGTAACTCTGCATTATGCCTACGTGTCCATCGTCAACCTGTTCCCACTCTGATGCATTCCTGGAGACCATGAAGCTGGAGAATGCGAGCCTGCCTCCGCTTCACCCCCGAAATGGGAAAGCTGTCGTGTGTACCCCTCTCAAGGCGCTCGAGTCCCTGGCTGGCTATTGGCGATACAAAATGTGGGGAAGTGTGTGTAGATTAGTGACCTGCGTAGCGGTATTAGCCTGCATATACACCACCAGGAAACGTACCTTGATCTCATAAGATATAGAAGGCGGGCTAAATAAAATACGTCAACGTACCGTACCGTTTTGCCAGGACTGTATACTACATAAGTAAGTATTTAACGGAACTTAAACTAAAAACCTGCCTCGTTTTACCTCAACCAGAATGTCATGTCCAAGTAGCTGGCTAGGCTGGCCGGCCTATACGCCCCCCACATTCCTGCTGTAGCAGCTCGTCAGGTTCGGTTGGATGCACCTGAACTTTGTCTCTCAAAGGTGTCTGCTGCCATTCTTGTGGCGGGGTGCCAATGGTTGAAGATGGAAGAGGGGGGCTTGCAAGAATCCGGTTGATTAGGCGAGGGACTGGAGATACAAGTCACCGTTGCGAGCTCGCTATATGCTGTAGCGCTAGCTATAGCTGCCTTGGAGGTTTGGAGGAGAAGTTGACGGCTCCAAGAATATATACCCTGCACGGATGTTTAAATAGAGGTTGCGTTTGGATAGACGTTTTGCTCATATCACGTCGTCTTTCCGTTGCCTCCAGCGTACCATATTCAATATTCGTCTTCCATATATCCTATACACACCCCGTACATATTCATATACCTCCTACCCGGGTACGGGCGTATACACGTACCTAATACTACTTAGTTAGTGCTCAACACCGCGCCGCTATTCCCACGGCTGGCACAGCTAGCGACATCGCATACCGTCCAGCTGTGCGATAAACCGGGCAACGTGCATCCGATTAGTGACGAAGCACTCGAAAGACCTACCCTGGCCTTGACGGGTGACCAAGACCTGGTGAATGGTTTTCTCTACTCACTCTTCACACACTGCCGAAGTTTGATCGTGGTTGTGCGCAGGAACGTTCGAACGAGCCTGCGAGAAACACCAACTGTTCGCTTCCATCATTCTGCTGCCTCCCAACAGCAGCTACGCTCAAAGGGGAAAGCTGTACATGAAGGGATATCCACAAACTCAGTCTGATCGTATCAAGCAGCGGAAGTAGGCGCCTGACAGAAAACAACGGACTCGAAGGCTTGTGGATTCGAGCTCCATCTATATCTCCACACTTTCGTCAAACACATCTCCGGACCCGTTCACGCTGTCATCACAAAGCTAAAGCAGTCTACCTAGGTACCCGCGAAGTCGCGCGACCACCACCACCACCCGGCCCACATACGCCCTTTTCGGGCTCCACTCTTGCATAACGCCCAGCCGGGCCCGCATCTCGCGGCGCTCTCGCCTCAAGACTGGCACGCGACCTGGCAGACAGCTCGACCTTCACTAGCCGACCTGGCATTGATACACTCGCGGCCAGCCGGGTGCCAGTGGTCTGCGCCTTCTGACCGGAGCATAGGCGTGAGGCCATAGGCAAAGGTGCGAAGCATCGATATATATATCTGTCTATAACCAATACCACGAGTTTTGCAACCTAAATGTCCGCACAGCCGTTGCGCAAGTCAACTGCCGACGGCGGTGCCAGCGCTGAACTACGGCCGATACCAGAAGCAGAGCCACTAGCCAGTCCTCCCAACAAGCCCAGCATGAGCCTGTCCGATAACCCTGGCCCTGATACGTCGACCTTGGGTGCCAATGCTGTCTTATCTGGAGCGCTGAGTGGCAGCGGGCCCAAGTCAATTGGTAGTGCCGACAGCAGCCTTCTCAGCAGCCTTCTTGGAGGAGAAATCTCTGGTGGACGGTGTGCCCATTGTTCACTCTCCCCTCCATCCTCTTTGTCCTCCCGTTCCTTGTCGTCCACGGGCGAATCTTGTCCCGCACACCAGACGCCGGACGTGGACACCAAGACCGGGTCTGCGGCCGTGCGTGGTGACAATAGCAGCGACAGCTCTGCTCCAACACAGGTTGTTGCTATCGCTTGTCTGGGCACGAACAACATCGACGGTTCCGCCATCAGCGCTTCGACGGGGAACAACGGCATCGACAACGGCCATTGTGCTCCGCTCCACAAAACCCAAACGAACGAGCCCCAGTTGGCATCATCTCTCTCAAGCACTTCTTCTTCTCGCCGCTCCTGCTCCTCAACATCTGCAGCTGCTTCAACTGCTAGCACACAAGCCCAGCCGATCCCGGTTAGGAAAAACTCGGTTTCGGGCAGGCAACCTTTGTCCCGCCGGTCGTCCTACCGCTCTTCTACCTCGGGCTTTTTCAAAGACCTGTTAGCGTCGACTGCCGCATTCCTGCCGCCGTCGTCCTCCACTAAACGGCGCCCGAGTCTGCCATTCCGGCATCGCAGGTCAACCTCCTCAACCGAGCCACCGCCTTCGCAAATGGCCACTTCCCAGACGGACGACCTCGAGCAGGATGCCTCACCTGTCTCCTCGTCCGCTCTCGAACGAACGGCTTCAAGGTCAAGCACGAACACGAACATTTCGGCTTCCCAGTTCACGCATTCGCCCGGTATTGACACCCTGGCCGCCCCTGCTTCTAGATCTCCGTCCTGGAAAGGACTGGGCGACCAATACTTACTAACTTTGGACCGTAAAGACCTAGCTTCCCCCGCGGTCGTCATGTCCACTGGAGGCTTCATCCAACAACCTGCCATCATGCCCGCCTCCGCATACGTTCCCGCCAGCGGCCTTCCACCGATTCCCTCTTCCCCAGAGGCTGCTCCGACCGACACTCTTCATCCACCACCCCAGAGGAACATGCCCGGGTCTGCTCATTCGACCCCTCCAGTCGCATCCCAGTCCCTGATGCACGCTATGTCGCATATGCACAGTGCATCCGGCCGTAGTACTCCTGCGACTGCCTCGCCGTCCCGCAGTGATGATGGCCACGCTCACCATAAAAGACGGCCGTCTGTCTCAACCACATCTTCGGCGCATTCCGAGCCCAAAATCGGGAGGATTGGAGTCTGTGCTTTGGATATCAAGGCACGGTCAAAGCCATGTCGTCATATTTTGAACCGGTTGATGGTTAATGGTGAATTTGAAATTGTGATTTTTGGCGATAAGGTAATCTTGGATGAAGGTAAGTTTCAAATGCTAGAAGAACCTCTTTCAAACACCGGTGTTCCTAGCAAGGCATCCTGTTAACATTCTGGTTGTGTTACATAGACGTGGAGAATTGGCCGACATGGTAGGTACCCTCATTTGCAGCATTTTTATTCGTCCACAGCTCCGCTATAATTGCCCAATTCATCAATCCATTCAATCCCAACACAAAGCCAGGGCTCTGAAGCTATACCGTAACTGACATGCATTCTTTACAGCGATTTCTTGATATCGTTCTTTTCCTCTGGTTTCCCGCTTGACAAAGCGATCCGCTATGTTGCTCTCCGGAAACCATTCTGCGTCAACTCACTCCCCATGCAGAAGATTCTTTGGGACAGACGGCTCGTTTTGCGAATTCTAGATTCCATCAAGGTCCCAACACCCAAACGACTGGAGGTATCCAGAGACGGCGGCCCGCATCTATCCCCCGACGCAAGCGCCTCAATGTTCGAGCACACCGGGATCAAGCTGCCCCCAGCTGGTGACCCTGCTTGGAAAACCCCTCAATCAGTAGAACTTCTCGACGATGATACTTTGAGCGTTGACGGAGTTACCCTAAAGAAGCCTTTTGTTGAAAAGCCTGTGAACGGAGAGGATCACAATATCCGAATCTACTACTCGAAAGCGCAAGGCGGTGGAGGCCGAAAACTATTTCGCAAGGTTGGCAACAAGTCATCAGAGTACGACCCTAATATGACCAAACCTCGGACATCGGGTTCCTTCATCTACGAACAGTTCATGCTCGTAGACAATTTTGAGGATGTTAAGGCCTATACCGTCGGAACCGATTTCTGCCATGCTGAGACCAGAAAATCGCCCGTTGTTGACGGCCTGGTCCGTCGCAATACAAACGGGAAGGAAATTCGATTTGTCACAACTTTGACACCAGTTGAGACCAGTATGGCAGCAAAGGTTGTGAAATCGTTTAGACAAAACGTCTGCGGATTTGATCTCTTGCGTGTGGGTGGCAAGAGCTATGTTATCGACGTCAACGGATGGAGCTTTGTGAAAGACAATAATGAATATTACGACAAATGCGCTGCAAAGCTGAGGACTATCCTCATAGACGCCAAAGAAAAGCGTTCTGGAGTCATCAGTAGGGCCCGATCTGATAGTGGTACCCAGACATCTTTGGATCGGAGTGCATCACAATCTCGGATGAACAGATTTAGTGCCACAAGACAATCCATTGGGAACTCCTTGAACCAACTTTTGCATAAAAGCCCTTCAACATCCCGTCTTAGCGTCGACCGGACCTCCTCAAAGGATAGGGAGCAACCACCAAGCCCGGGTCCCGGTACTCCTCCGCCTCATACATCTAGCTTTAATCAATCATTAACACCATCTGGCGCCTTGCCAACTTCGGCTCCCGTACCGATACCACATACATCGAGCGTGGCCCAAAGCAATCCTGAACCAACCAGCAATCCAGAAACCGCTACACCTGCTGGTCCCAAACATACATGGAAGCTCAAAGGCATGGTTGCTGTTTTGAGACACGCCGACAGAACGCCAAAACAAAAGTTCAAGTTCAGCTTTCACACAAAACCGTTTGTCGATTTACTCAAGGGCTATAAGGATGAAGTCATCCTAGTCGAAGAAGGTCTCGAACAAGTGTTACAGGCGACTGAAATCGCCTTGAAGGAGGGCATCGAAGATAAGGAGAAGGTTCAGTTGCTTAGAAATGCACTTCAGCGGAAGATGACATACCCTGGTACAAAAGTGCAAATCAAGCCACAAGGTCTGAAGAAGAAAAGCAGCGTCAAGTTGAAAGAAAAAGGGTCGCTGGACGTGGCTAAAGACACGCGGGATGAACTTCTCACCACTGAATCCTTTATCCCCGATACACCCCAGGATGCCATCGAGACCTTGCTACCTAGCACAGCCTCTGTAAAATCTACGAGAGACTTGTCTCCGGTTGCCATGAATGAGGACTATGTGGTTGACAAACTTCAGCTGATCATCAAGTGGGGTGGCGAACCGACACACTCGGCTAGATACCAGTCGCAAGACCTTGGGGAAAACATGAGGAAGGACTTGTTATTGATGAACCGAGACGTCTTGAATGATGTCAAAATATTCACATCATCGGAAAGAAGGGTATCCACTAGCGCGCATATCTGGACTGGCAGCTTTCTCGACGTCAAAGAGGTCAGCCCAGGAAGCATAGTTGTACGAAAGGATCTTCTTGACGATAGTAACGCAGCTAAAGACGAGATGGACAAGGTCAAGAAGAAGTTGAAGAGCCTACTTGGGAAGGGGGCTGAAGCCCCACCCCAGTTCGCCTGGCCGAGAGAGAACTTCCCTGAGCCGTCAGTTGTGATGCAGAATGTTGTCCAGCTGATGCAATTTCACCAAAAAGTTATGCAGTACAACTACAAAAGATTATTTGGCGACGTGCCGGATAACTCTATTACCTCGCCAATTTCGCAGAGGCGGGGCAGTCAGTATGGCTCTAAACCCAAGGCGGCCGCCCATTCGGGATCTGTTGGTGGAGCCAGTGGTGGTGCAATGGCCAGTGCGCTTTCTCAGGCCGGTGCCCCGAATGCAATCCAGAGCCGATGGTGTTGCGGTGAGGATCCTGCACTGTTCCGCGAAAGATGGGAGAAACTCTTCGTCGAATTTTGTGAGACAAAGGGCAAAGAGCCAGATCCAAGCAAGATATCTGAGCTTTATGACACAATGAAGTTTGATGCCCTGCACAACCGACAGTTTTTGGAAGCAATTTTTACACCCTCATCTGAAATGTTGGAGGAAGAGGGCATTGTTGATTCAGGTACCACCGTTTCCGGATCAATAACTGGGCCAGGATCAATAACTGGACCATCTGAGAGCTCCACAGAGCCTTCTGAGGAAGGAAAGTCCGCTGGGATCCTTCGCTCACATAGGCTAGCAAGGAGACGGAATAGCCGTAGAGCTGCCAGCACGGAAGGACGGAACGGCCCTTCCGAAGATGGCACGGATGCGTCGAAGCCGGATCGATTCCTCGCCGGTATCAAGGACGATTTCCGCCTTACCAAACTTAAAGAGATGTACCGATTAGCAAAGGTTCTATTTGAGTATGTCGCGGGCTTGTGCGCTGTTAATCAATGGGGCTATCAGCTAACATGATATTGTAGTTTTGTTTCTCCACAGGAATATGGCATCGATAACAACGAGAAGCTCGAGATTGGATTGTTGACCTCATTACCACTGCTCACACAAATCGTGAAAGATCTGGAAGATGTCCAGGCTAACGAAACAGCGAAGTCTTTCTTTTACTTCACTAAAGGTTAGTTCGAGTTGATTAAATATCACCTAGTTGATCGTTTACTAACTAGCTCTGATAGAGTCTCATGTCTACACGTTGCTCAACTGCATCATGGAATCGGGTATTAAGACCAAGCTAGAACGCAACGAGATTCCAGAGCTTGATTATCTCACTCAAATATGCTTCGAACTGTACGAATCTGAGAATAAAAAGGTTCCTGGAGCGACGCCGTGTGACCCCCACACTCCAAGCTACTCGATACGCATTAGTATTTCACCTGGATGTCACAGCAATGACCCACTGGATATGCAGCTAGACGCAAAACACTGCATCGGTGTTACTCCACGCAGAAATTTAAGTGGGCATCATGATTGGAAAGAGTTACTGGCAGGATTTAAAGAGAAGTTCGATCGGTATGTCTTGAGAGATCTATATCCAGCGGTTATCTGCGCTAACCTGAGTCGTAGCGTCCAATTACCCAAACGGTTCATACCTATCAACCTTTCTGAGGAAGATGATTAGATAGCTCCTCTCCACTAATGCTACCGCAATGGGTACAAAGCGACCCTTGCAGTTTCGATCCTATCCGTGCATGTATGCACCTACACTTTCAACAGAGACGGATTGCAGTAATCTTGGAGTTCTTTTTTTGTAGCGTTCCTCAAGCAATCCCATCCTCAAAGCTTTGCCACTAGTGTCATAGATTATCACTATATTTCAGATAGATCATGGATCCAAGGCTGGCCGTAGGCTCCTAGAGCGAGTGTATTGCTGGTGATGGGAATATATTGGCCTGAGGACACTATAGTGTGAATGCACGAATAGCTGAGCTCCCCAGTTCCTAACCTATTTAGTTGAAGATGGCCTTCCAGTCTACGAGAACTTTCGTTCAGCCAAGACTAGGCCTGTTTCTTTTTGTCTTTACACTTGACACAGTGCATGTCGCCATTTCCTCAATAATTCACTTCCCTGTCAACTTGATGTACTTCCCTGATTCCAACATCGCAAATGGCGGCTCATCTTTCAATTGCCGGCACTTTTCAGGGTCCCCCGCCCTTCAATGACACCAGAAAACAAAAGATGGCGCGTATGCCAACAATAATCTCGACACGCATCCCCATACGCGACGGGATCACCGCGGAGCATTTGCTGCGAGGTACAGATGACATTGTTGCCTACTATTGTCCCAAGCCGAAATGTGACTGGAAATTCGACACTGAGAAAGACAGGCGTGACCACGCTCGTTGGAAGCACGGATGGTGCTGGGAATGTTGCAAGGGGTTCAGGACCCTCAGAGCACTAGACGTCGTAAGTTTGCCCATGGCCTTATTCTCCCTCTTTGTGCGCATGCACATAGGATGGCACGCGATATGGAATGTATAATTGACCTGTGATAATATGGACGCAGCACCACAAAACAAACCTGCACCGGGACCGCGAGTAGTTCTGCGTCCCCTCGTGCCAGGAGACTTTTGAGCGGCCATCCGACCTCCTCAACCACATCGAGTCCGACGAATGCAAAGCCGTCCTTGAAAAGCGCATTTCCGAACACTGGTTTGCACACATGATGCTCGTCGATCAAGCGCGCAAAGAACAGCGTAGCAATGATGCCAAGATGTACCTCGCGAGCATTGACATCAAAGTTATCACCGTCGGCAAGCAGACCGCATGGATTGCTGATCCGCTCGGTAAATTCTACGAAGTGGCCAAGCTGCAAGATGCGGATGGGCGCATCGTGTACCCGTACCCAAAGAGGGGCGACGATGGGGTGATACGAAAGGGCGCAGTGGCGTGCCGTACTTGCCTCACGTGCGGCGAGTGCTGGACCGATCCTGGGTGGTACTACCACCACCTGCGCGGGGGGCATGATAAGAGCTTTGTGGTGTACAAGTGCGATACTTGCGATGCGGGGTTCCGTTGGATCAGCCAGCTGATGCGCCACTACGAGAAGGGATGCGAGGAGAAGAAGATGAATGCTAACGGTACCAGTATTGGACCGGAGCAGGAGATGGATGAGATCCGTGTGTCTGCTGAAACCATGCTTGATTGATTGGTTGGTCGATTGATTTGGCCAACTAGACTTCCCCTAGCCCCTCCTGCGACGCAACAATGTCTCTTCAAGGTCCGTTGCCCATGTATCCCGTTATTATCCTCCATTGCCTTATATTAGATACACAGTCTCGACCGAGCATGTGAGCTCCAAGATGGCGTCCCGCTATTTCGGGGGCACCAAACTGTTCGTTTCTAGATTTTTATATGACTCGGGGTTAGCTCGATCGCTGATACGGCGGGCTTGCCCCTGCCTACCTTCAAGATTCATCTCCAGGTAGCTCTGATAGTTCTGCCACATGTGCGAAAACAGCTCGGCCTCTAGGCTCGCAGCATTGATTTCCTACTCGAACGTTGTGGGTTTTCGATATCAGTCGTGGGTTCTTATCAATAGAGCTATGTTCCCAGTGGATGTGACCATACTCGGATGCGGTTGTTGAACTCCTTGACAGCTTCGTTCAGTTTTTCCTGGGACACCCGAAACTTAGCTTACGATATATATAAACCGTAGGGGAAAGCCGTTGGACGTACAACATTCCCAATAATGCGGGCGAGCAGCAGAGACTGCTGGCTCTCGTGGGGGGACTCCATCTCGGTGTTGATGTTGGAGATAGTGAACAAACGTGTCGTGCAAGTTACGCTGTACCTAATCGATGGAGTTTTGGCGCGCTCGCGTTGCTGGCGGCGTCGGCTTCTGTGTCCCACCACGCGATAACTTCTCATCCTATCCCGACCACCAACCGACCACCAACAACCACCACCCACGCGATACATCCCCAGTCCTAACGATGGCTCCAGGCGCGGCGGAGACATCGGCGCCTTCGTCGGCAGCTAAACCCCCGCCGACTTTATACCACGTCAGCGAGCCAAAGTTCCTTGGAGAGACGCCTCAATCAGACGACTATCGCAGGTTCGCGGGTCGGAAGGAAGTAGCTATCGTCATCGACAATGGTAAACTCCCCTCACTATGGTATCACCAAAACGCCCATACGACTAACACACGTATAGGCAGCTGGAACACTCGCGTCGGCTGGTCGACCGAATCATCACCCCGGATATCCTTCCCGCCCGTACTCTCCAAATACCGTGATCGAAAAGTAAACCGCGTGTTTACGCTTGTGGGAAATGACGCTTATGCCGACAGCAACTCCCGGACCGCTGCAAAGAACGCCTTTGACAATGATGTCGTGTCCAATTTCGATGTCATGGAGAGCATCTTTGACTACAGCTTCCTGAAGCTCGGTATAAGCAATGACAATGGGGTCGGACACCCCATCGTTCTGACCGAAACGTTGTGCAATCCAAACTATACGCGGAAGAGTATGTATTCTATCTTTGCATGGCCCAGCAGTCTATCAAGTTGGGTAAATAGGCTGACAGTATTTAATAGCAATGTCTGAGCTCCTCTTCGAGGCGTACTCTGTCCCCTCCATCGTCTACGGTATCGATTCGCTCTTCTCGTATCACTACAACGGCGGCACGAACGGCCTTGTTGTCTCTGCATCACATTCCACGACACATTTGATCCCCGTGGTCAACAGCAGGGGCGTAATGTCGATGGCGACACGTCTCAATTGGGGTGGCTCGCAGGCCGTCGATTTTTTGACAAAATTACTGGCGCTCAAGTACTCTGGCTTTCCTTCAAAGGTTTACCAGCCACAGTTGGAGAGTCTGTTCTTGGAACACTGCTACATCAGTCGTGACTACAAGGCCGAAATGTCGGGATATCTTGAGATGGGGACGTTGGATGAACGGGACAGGGTCATCCAATTCCCGTATACCGAGATTGTTAAGGAGCAGAAGACCGAAGAAGAGCTGGCGAAAATCGCTGAGAGGAGAAAGGAGAGCGGCAGGAGGTTACAAGAACAAGCTGCGAAGATGAGACTCGAAAAGGTAAGCAACGCCCAGCTTCGTAATTTTATGTCGAAATCCTAACTGTTTCGGCGGTCTATAGCTCAAGAAGAAGGAAGAGGAGGTAGTGTACTACCATAGCCTCTTGGAAAGAGGGAAAGGAGAGACAAAGAAGAATTTTGCACGAATGTTAGAAAATGACGGTTTCCGCGACGAGGCTCAACTCGAGAAGCGAATCAAAGAACTGGAGAAGTCGATCCGAAGATCCAGGAATAAAGACCTGGGAATTGAGGAAGAGGAGGAAGAGGAGGTTCCCACATTCCCACTACTTGAAATCGCCGACGAGAATCTCACCGAAGAAGAGATTAAACAGAAGAGGGCGCAGAGATTGGCGAAATCTAACTACGAGGCGCGACTGAGGTTACGGGCAGAGAAGGAAAAGGAGCGGGAACGCCAGAGACTCGAAGCCGAAAAGGAAGAAGAGAGGCGGAATAACGACCTCGAAGGGTGGATTGCGGAGAAACGGGCCATGCATGAGGGAATAGTTGCCAAACTGAAGGAACGCGAGCTGAAGAAAACACAGCTCTCCGATAGGAAATCCCTGGCCTCCCTTAACCGGATGAAAGCCATCGCCCATCTAGCATCAGACGAGCCGACGCGGAAACGCCGACGCGGCAACGACGAAGATACATTTGGTGCCGATGATGACGATTGGGCTATCTACAGGGACATAGCGGCTGTCAACGAAGAGGAGGAAGAGGAGGATGAAGAAATGCAGACGGAGCTGAAGAGCCTAGAGGCGCAGCTGTTGCGTTATGATCCCGATTTCAGCGAGGACAACCTAGCAGGAGCAAAGTCTGATTGGAACAAGAGCCTCATCCACGCATTCCTTCGAGGCACGCGGCCGTTCGACCCCGAAAACCAAGCAGAAGCGAACCAGATGCACCTCAATGTGGAGCGAATACGAGTGCCTGAGGCTATCTTTGAACCTAGCATGGCGGGAGTTGACCAAGCAGGAATCGTGGAGATCGCAAAAGAAATGCTTATAAGCAGGTTCACCGACGAGAAACAAAGCGAGAGGATCTACCGAGACATCTTCCTGACTGGCGGGTACGCAATGTTCAAGGGGTTCGAAGACCGAATGAGGGACACGCTTATGTCGATGTTGCCGTTCGAGGCTCCGCTGGGAGTTAGGACAGCAAAAGACCCGCTGCTGGATGCATGGAGGGGCGCGGCATTGTGGAGCAAAACAAATGTTGGGCAGGCAGCATGGAAGGGGGCTGCTATCACCAGGGCGGAGTATATGGAGAAAGGGTCGGACTACATGAAGGAGCATAACCTTGGGAATGTCATGGGTTAGTCACCCAATATGATCTGGGCTTTGCGTAAACCAAAGTAGTTGTTGGCTATGTAGAAGGGAAGTGACGCGGCCCATGGAATCCAAGGTAGGTACTGGTGGGAATCTTGGGGTGTTTTGGCGTCCGTCTAATTATTGTTGCAGCAGGAGTACTGAGCTATACGCTGGCTATGAAGTGGCATACCCCCCTCGACAGCTTCAGCTTATGATCACTAGTTTCTAGCTTAGTGTAAAGATACATAGAAGAACTGATCCCATAATGAAACTGGTGTTCTCCGTCCTATACCGCATGTGCAGATGCGTCCTTCAATGACGGAACCGTTGCGTGTACGGGTTTCTGGCCTTGCGTCCGGCCAACATGGAGATGAGTTTTACGCAAACCATATCATCAACAGTTACCACCCAATGCAAGATTAATCACCGGTGGGGATACATTATACCGTCTCGTAACCAAACCTCCAACGCGAAAATAAATGCCCGCCGACGTTGCACAAGATCGCTTGGCGCAGACGACAGCGTCTTTTTCGGGCAGCTCCGGCGGGTTGAATTTGGCAGACACCAACATTCAACCCGATGCGCCGAACAGCTGCTCGGCACCTACGCAGTCTCCTCAACCCCCACAGGCCAACTGACAGCTATAGCTACTAGTAAGTACCCGAGCGCATCCTCGCGCAAGCTCCCCTCGTAGCTAGCTCTCTCGTGCCCGCACTTACCCGCCGTCATCTATATAGCTCGCCACATTCACGCCCATCCTCTTCGACCAGACCCCGAAACCCCACCAGCCGGTTGATACCAGCACCTGCGTCAGCCACCGTTGCCGAAACTGGTCAAGCATTGTTCTCAGCCCGCTCCAGAATGTCGGATGCTGAAGTCGATGGGTCCAGCGCGGCAGAGGCGCTCGAGGGTCTATACCAGAAGCTGCAGGATGATCCGGAAACCCAGGAGCGAGCTCGTGAGCTCGCCGAGAACATCCGCGAGGTTAGAGCGCGCATGGTTGCTGCGGCTACAGCTACAAGTACTGGCAGATCACAGGGCGACGAGGGGGTGAGTTGAACCACTGGGCAGATCTAGAGGCCGTGACCATTATAAAGGCTAATCAGACATCCGAACGATTGCCTGGGTAGTAGCCGCTGCTCATCGCGGTGTCCAAATTGAAGCGCGCGGTCGATATACTGGCACTCCATGTCGACGGGCAAGAACACTTTGGGGAGAACTACGCCCAAGGTCGGTTCCCCCTCCCCGTCTATTACCAGCAAACGGCCCCTAAACGACAGTGTCATCTACAGAGCTCTCAGAAAAGCAAGCGATCCTCCCACGCACGATTCAGTGGCACTTTATTGGCACGCTGCAATCTTCCGCCATCAGCAAGCTCGCCCGTATCCCGAACCTCCACGCAATCCACTCGGTCGACTCGGTCAAGAAGGCGCACGCGCTCAACCGCAACCGGCCAGCCGACTGTGCCCCGCTCCGCGTCTTCGTGCAAGTGAACACCTCGGGCGAGGAGTCAAAGTCCGGACTGCCGCCCTTTAGTGAGGCGCTCTGGGAGGTCGTGCGCGCAGTGAGGAAGGACTGCCCGAAGCTGCTGCTGGATGGGCTGATGACCATTGGTGCGATTGCGAGGAGCCAGGCAGCGAAGGAGGGCGAGGAGAACGAGGACTTTGTAACGCTTGTGGCTGTTGCGCGGGGCCTGCAGCAACGGATCAAAGATGAGGAAGGGGCGGATGTAGCGCTCAGGTTGAGCATGGGGATGAGTGATGACTTTGAGAATGCGATTGGGATGGGTGCGAGCTGTGTCAGGGTTGGGAGCAGTATATTTGGTGCCCGCCCGAAAAAGGCCGATGCCACCGTTCTATGAAGACGTCGACTGGTGGGACATTGTCCAGTTTAATCCGGCACACTAATCACGACCCGCATCGATCGATACATAATGCATTTGTAATAGCGCCGCAAGCTAGTACCCGAAATCAGAGTAGCAGCGATGCAATTATCAGGATTATCATTTTGGTATCTAAAATGGCCAAACTCAAACCAATATAATTGGTGGAAACCATCATGTCCGCTTTGTTCTCTTACACCAATAGCCACACCCATCAGCAAAGACGAGCACAGGCAGCGGTGTCTTCTTTCCGCGACAAACCCCCTACTACTTCCCTTCCAAAGGAAGAAAAGCCTCGAGAATAAATTTCTGATATCCCAACGCTCCGTTAAGAATACTCCCTACTTCCCACAACCAGGTTTGGTGTGACCCAAAACCATGGCTGCGAGCAAAGGGGATCCCTGCAGGCTCTACAGCCTGCATCGTTGGTGGCTCCAAATGCCAATACATGCGACGTGTCTCCTTATCGCCAGCCTCCCTTCTTCTATATTTAAAAGTCGTTTTACACGACACCGCCTCAAGTCCTTCCCCATAATGAATCGTCTTGTAATTTTTGCATGTCAGTATGTATGCTGATGAGACAAAAAAAAACAACCTAGATTAAACCCCGCCCCATTACGATCCTTTGGATCCGCCCCGACAGTCAGGAGCACCACTAAACGTGGCAATCCGCTCGTCTCAATTTAATCCCAGTAGTAGGTGTAGAGCGGCGAGATTGTCTCTCCATGATGGTTCCGTCGTATCACCTCGCTCAATAGATGCGACAGGTCAAGCACAAGTAGCTTTTTGTATTTGCGTATAACTTCTTCCCCTAACGGGAAAGAGTTTGTGACAACAATCTATACGCCATATCCTGTCAGCGAGCCCGGGTCTCCACCAGCCACGTAGTGGAGTTGTGGCCCTACCTTATCAATGCATTTGCATTCATCCATCTCATCCAACGTGCCGGAGCCGAATAACCCATGCGTTGCAATGCAGTACACCTTTTTGGCACCACATCTCTTCACCGCCAGCTCAGCAGCCGCAACCCAGCTGCCGGCACGGTCAATCATGTCGTCGACGATGAAAATTGTCTTGTTCCTTACTTCCCCGACCAACATGATCATTCGCTCAATTTGATCCTGCCCATCGTCATCTTCATCTGACGCATCCGGATCAACATTGCCAAGCGCATGGCTGTCTTGTCCAACGATTGAAGACGTGGTGGAATAGATGCTTGACAGCATGTGGTTCAGGCTTCCTTCTTCATCCTTTTCAAGGATCATACTGGCTGTCATGGATGGAGACGGATAGTCGTCGTCCACGATATGACCTTGCACCAAACGACTCGCAGTGACGTCGGAGACCTGGTCGTCATTGTAGGACTCTTCCTCGTCGTCGCCTTCCCCATCTTCCGGGATGCCGTTATGCTGTTCCTTCAGAGGGTGGTTAGACAGACCTGAGACGCTGTGGAGAAGCGGCATGTGTGAATCTGGATGGGGGACGTTCCGGTGGCCAAATTGCGTGCCCAACCTGGAAGATGTATCTGACGACCCGGAACGCTGGTGCTGGAAATAGGTGCTGAGGCCCTGCCGGCGGAAGTGGTGGCCGTCTGAGGGGCCTGCCACAGGAGACTTCTCCAATGCTTGTTTGGACAAGGCGTCCGCAGATTCCCCTGATTTCTCGTTACTATTGGTATCGATCAGCCCGGTCCCACCACCGCCCCCGCCGTTGCCATGCTCGGAATGCGCGGGAGAGTGGCGGCGAGACTGGAGGGCGGAGTCATGTATTGCTCGACGCTTGTCAGTCGTGATGAGGGCGAAGTTGAGTTTCAAGGCATCAGCAAGAGACGTCACTCTGTATGACGGACGAGTCAGAAAGCGCCTCAAGACCTGAATTCCAGAGCCACTGCCTGGGCAAAACGGCAAGGTTACCTCTTGGTACCGCCAGGATTTTTCGAGACCACTACTGCCTCTCTCCAATTGGGGACGTTCTGCCTGATCCATTTGGCAAATATCGGCTCCGCAGACAGGTTATCCACCGGCCTCGAGAAGAAGCCTTTCATTTGCGAGGCCTGGAAAACAGACCGGCCAATCAGTAAGGCTGACCTTGCAGGTGAGGTCACACAACCTTGCACATGCCACTCACATGCAAGTCCACTGTAATGACATGATCCACGCCAGCAACAGTCAACAAGTTTGCCAGCACTGTCGCCCTGTCAGCTTTCGGTTCCCGCTGAAGGATCCCCAAGTGAAGGATGGCATACTTCTTGCGGTAATTGCTCCCCTATGAGATTTCTTCTTGGACTGCTTGGAGTATGGAAAATACGGTAGGACAGCTGGACGATCAATCACCAGCACGACATGTCAGCCCCTCCCTGCATCCGTGAATTCCATTGGAGGACGACGGGCGTCCGTACCAGTGACTTTATTCGCAGAGCCGCCTTTACAGGCAGAAATCAAGATCAAGGTCTCCATAATGGCGTCGTTGACCCTGTGGAACGGTCAGCTTCCGGACGAACCATAACCTTCCTGGTGGCCCCATTGGGGCTCAGCGCGGAGAGGCCGGCATACTTTGCGCCCCCACCCTGGACGATGAATACATCTTGGTCCCGTATCGAGCATCCTGGATGGTGTCACAATCAGCTACCGCAGGCAATTGGCAGAGGAGTGATAATGGGGTCTGTACCAACCTGCACGCTCGTCTCGCCGTTCGAGAACTTCTTCAGCGCGCATTGAGACGGTGTCCGGCCGAGCCTCTCGCAGATTGCATCGCAGAGGGCTGGATTGGACGAGCCGGAGAAGATCTGGACGCGACGCATTGCTGCTGCTGGAGACTGTATAAAACTTTGTCTGCTGGTGAGGTCACTTGAGTGGCGGCGTCGGTGCTTGGTCTCCCGGTCATTTGAAGGCGGACATCATCTACCGGAGGACGATGTGACGGGGACGAGGAATTGGAGCGGAGGAGAGATGCGAAGAACAGCGATGAGCCGGGCGTATCGTCACATCCCGCAGAAATTTCGAAGTGTCGAAACAGAAGGGAGCGGCGGGCGAGAGCAGAAGAAAATTTAGCCTCGGGCCCTGTCCACCACCACACAAACCTTCCTCATTCGGCAGAACCACAACCACCACCACTGCACACAACAACCACCACTACCACCACCACCACGACCGCGACAAGGTGTATACAACCACCAGGGCGATAATGCCGATGGTCATAGTCAGGCACCTCGGAGCAATAGAAGACAGAAGTGGGCCCACGTGTGCCGACGGCCCCCGCAGCTGCAACCATGTCCTGCAGCAGCCTTCTCCTATGCCATTGCATCACACCGATGCGCATCTCATCGCATATACGCCACTGCGCATCCTTAGCCAATGCGCATCTGCCCCGCGCCGGATATCGTCGACACCGTTGAGCTGTGTAACCTTACTCAAGTGGCTTGCGGGGATACTTTGCTCGCCTCTCTCCGGGTCGCTGTCACCCGATACTTCGTCTTAACCCCCCCGGGACGCCACTCTCTGTCTCGCGGCCTTGCCCTTACGCAAAGTTCCGGTACATAGCTAGCTAGGCGTTCTTGCTAGCCTTGCCTCGTATACGTACCGGATGCAAATATCCTCACTATTGCTGCGCGCAGGCTGATACAGGTGGCATCCGGGGCTCTCCGTCGATGGGCTCGTACATGTACCTCGATGACATGCAAGCTGGCCACTTAGCCGAGTTGATACGAAGAGCCGCACCATCACCCTCCGCAGACCCATAAGCACACTCGTAGGAATATCCGGCCGATGCCAGGTGTTTTCGTTCCGGCTCCCTCATCGATTTTCCCGGAAATCCCGTACATTACGGTCTGCACATTAGCCATATTGCGATCTGGCAAAGATTACCGCCTCGTCTTGATCGCGTGCCAATAAAAAACCGTCAGTACCATGTACTCTAGCACGAAAAATATTTTTTACAGGGACAAGAACTTGCACTAGAAGAGAAGATTTTCATATTTTTTTTCTGCCATATTTTTTTTCTCTAGTCTAATTACAACGGATAATTTGAAGGAACAGAATCAGCTTTTGGGTATCGTGCTGCTTCGAATATCAAAACTGGCAAAATACGAGAGGAAAAAAAAGTATAAAAATACAATCTGAACGAATGGAAACCCGCTGGATGAAAGCAAAATCCCTCTCTAAACAAGTGCAAAGTTGTATATAGTACAGTAAGCTGTGGAAAAGAGAAAGCCATCCGCCCTAGTGAATCATCCCGTAGCTTGCGCTGAACGATATAAGTGGTATATAGAACAATATGTATAAGGAAATTGGTATCCGAGAATGGAAAGTAAAAATGAGGAGAGACGCGAGGATTAGATATTAGGTTTCGGCGTAAAACCAACAAAAAACAGACTGCTTGCTTGCTTGCTTTTGGGTATAAGGTTGTCGCTGAAAGAAGAGTACCGTCCCGATGAGATGGAGAAAAATGGCTGAGAAGAGTAGAAAGCTGGAGGCGGCGATAGCGAAAAAAGAGCGCATATAAAAAAAAAAGTCAAGTGGATGCACAAAAATATCGAAGTTGACCATTCCATGGGGATGCGTGCAGAGATGTCTCATAGTCGTAAGCAAGATCAAATCGAGTGGCGAAGATGTGTGAAGGCTCCGGAGCGGTCAAACCAGTTGAACGCGAGGCTGTTGATTAAAAAGAGGCAGAAAGATAGAAAGCTGACGAGGGATTATTATTGTCTTTGACGTCACGTCGTGGTAGGCTGGGGATTGCTGATGTCGGAAAGGCCCAAGCGTCCAGAATGGTAGATGCATGGTTTGTGATGGAGAGGCTGCTCGTCCGACACTGGTTGGATCTGGACACTCCGAGAAATCGCAACGACAGGCGGGATGTTGTTCCGTGCAGTGTTTGGTCGCACACATGCACAGCCCATCCAGGATTCAGTGACTCAATATGGTTTGGAAAAATTCGGTACCGTCGTCGTTGCTGTCCGTGTTTTTCTATCCTGTTGAAGCCACTTACTCCCTTACAGGCCGTGTGTACAGGTCCGGCATGTCTTGAGCTTGCAGTGCGAGCACTCAAAGATGAACCAGTGGGGCTCGGAATGACACATGCCACAGGTCCACATGACAGCGGTCGTATCGCTCTTGATGATCTTGAAGCTGTGGTGGCAGTGGCTGAAAGAGCCTTGCGAGATTGTGCCGGGCATTTTGGTGAAGAGAGAAGAAAATGCGTTGTTGGGGCTGTCGGATCGGGTAGTCTGAAGCAGGCAGGCGATTACTCGGGTTTGGGAAGTTTAAAGCACAAAAGCAGGCGGATTAGAAGACTGATATATAGTTTTATACAAGTATATGATATAGAAGAGAGGATGTTGGTCGGTGTTGGAGAAGAAAACTCGAACGAAAGCTATGCTGTCGCAGAAATGGAGATCTGGAAGGGTCGGGAATCGGCGAGGACAGATGAGATGAGAGATGCGATCTAGAGCTGAGTAGCGAAGAGTCTTCTGTATGCAAGGAGTGATGCTGGAATGGAAGAGATATTGGAAGGAGGTGGAATGGGCAATATATATTACCTGACCCGAACTATTGCAGTATCTCTCCGAGGATGCATCCAGGAAAGGGGATTAAAACTGCACTGCAACTGCTGTGAGGCTCGTCTGCACTGCATCCAGACAAATTCTTGTTATTGCGGACCCAGGGCGCCGGTAAGGTCGCTTCTTTACTTTTTCTGCGGGCTGTCTGAATCATCATCAATCAAAGGCCGGAAGTTGACAAAGAACAGAAAGCAGCCCATTGCTTTTTCGCCGTTTCTTTTTCTTTGCTCTGTGTGTATCGCCAAATTAGCCAGCATCGAACCCATTTCCGCCTTGCCCAGGCACGACAATTCTCCCTCGCCGGTCGTCACAAGAGAGAATGCCCAGGCACAGGGCAGGGGTGAAACCAGAATGTTCCGGTTATCAAAGGGGGCCGCCCAACTGCACTTCGAGACTCTGTCCTCCAAACACAGGCAGCTCCCCCCGGTTGGCTGCAAATGCCACATGGGAGACGAACGAAGCAAGGCCTTGTTCCTGAAGGGCGAAGATGTATTTGCGAGCGGTGGCAGAAAAGTGAGGGAAATCCCCACGCCCCTGGCCGCCATGAGTACTTCTCCCCGACCAAGCACCGCTCGACAGGCCAGCTTGCTGCCAACCAGCCCTGTACGGACAAGGGTGGCCTGCTCCTGTCTTCTTCTCTGCACCGTTCCAGAAGACTACGCTTGCTTTTTTGCAGGGGAACGGCTGTTCATCTCACGCCGGAGTTTGCATCCTTTCGTTTGTCCAGCAACGCTGCCGTGAATGAGATTCCGAATGCCTTCCTCTCAAAGCCCTCGAGGTTTGTCGCTTTGTCTGCATGCACCCGCGCCGCCTGCATGGAGCCAGAAGAATACCCAGGCTGGCCGACTGCGACACGATGCCGCCGCCGACGAGAACGAGAAGACCGAATCGAATGGACATCCCGTCCGGCAACCCGCTGGCTACATGCATGGCAGATCGCCGTAGTGACCGAGGAGCGGGCGGGACCTCATTCCCCGCGGGTGCGGACGCGTGGGCCCATATCCGTAGATTACACAAACACTGGGTACGTAGCGAGCACAGCGAGCCAGGCACCTTGCAATAAGCAGCAAGAAAGTGCCCGCCGTTTGCAACTGCAACGTTTGAGGCAAAACATATCCAGGCATCGAGATACGATGTTCTGATGCGTGCGCCTAAAGCGTGGGCGAACGTGGTGTCTCAGGGTCGATCGATATCGTACCCTTCTTTCGAATTTCGGCATCGATCGATCGCGCTCGAATCAAATCCAGCGGACTGCTTCATCGCATCTCTTTGCAAACGGACCGAATCATGCAGCCTAGCACGCACCGGCTGATACAAACATATGCGTGTCTGCCACGCACCGTTTGATGTTTGTTCAACTGCAGGTCCGACGTCTAGAACCGCACAGCCCAATCCTTCGTTAACCCCGGCAGCCGTTGAAAGAAACGTGGGCGCGCGCGCCGTCTCCTCCCACTTGTCTTTCAAAAGACGAAGATATATTTGGGGCTTCAGTTAAAGCCAATGTCGTTGTCGCGGTTGCCGTTGATGTTGTCATGCTGCTGCTGCCAGCTGCCGTTTTGCAGGCTTTGCTTCTTTGGACCTGGCTCCAAGCACAGCCCGTTCTCCTGCGAGTTACGGTTTCTGGCAGCTTCAACGAGCGAAAAAAAACCCCATTGGCCAGTCCAACGAGACAAATCGGGTGGCCGAAAAGGAAAAACCGAGACGGCATTGCTTCCACACAGAAGTTGCATAGCGAAACGAGGGCCAAAAAAGTTGCCGCGATACACCGGTACCGCTGGCTCAATCTCGCGTGGGCTGGCTCATCGCATACAGACATCATCTCGCTGCCTGACTGCCTGCCTGCCCCCACGCCGGCCAGCAATTCTATCTCGATCGATGGAACATATAGTCGCCGGCGTGGGGCAGATCCACGTCCGAGGAGATGAGTGAGTCCAATTGCAAACCCAACTGAACTCACAATATAGGCCATGACGGTAAGCGTAAGCTTGAGATGGTTGCCCCAAACCGCTGTTTTAGACCACCACCACCACCACCACCACCACCGCAAACGTAATATATATCGCTCCAGGCAGGTAACTCCGGCCCGTACGGAGAACCAAGCCAGCCTCAACAGCCATACTTTGTAACTGCTATACCCAGCTGGGATCACCAGATACGGCCGACAGCTGTAACCTCAAGCCGTCATTAGTATACTCGCCCGAGAGCAGAGCTGTGCACACCTCATCGGCTCGTAAAGAGCAACTGGCCTCGAGCCCGCGCGATGAAGGCGGCATTGCCCCTCCCAACGAGTTAGGCGCAGTGTACTGCAATGCAATGCATCATCGTCTATTTCATGCGCGCCGCAGTCACGCTTTCGTTTATCGATATCTCCGGTCACGTTTCCCTCGTGCACCTGCACAGCCTAGAAATAGTAGTTGAGAAAAATTTCCATCATGCTGAAACAGGCTAGCATCGCTTACCGGCATTATAGCTATCCTGTTTCGGGACTCGCCGTGGCCTGGTACGGCTAGTCGATGCACGTGTAACTTTCCTTCTTCTGCAGCCCATTCGCAGGGGTCGCATCTCGCTTTTTTGGGAGATTAAGACATCGCGTTTCATAGTAAGAAGTTCCCGGCGCCGCGATCAGTTCCCCGGTTTGGACTCTACCGGGGGCAAAATCACTCTGTAGTTCGATCCCAGTCCAGTTGCTCCACCCGGGCAGGATCGAAATCAAACGTTCAGACGGGCCGGACCCTTCATACAAGATCCTCTCACTGCCACTCTGTTTATTTCTCCCAACAAAAGTTTCGGGTCTGACAGATCATGGGCGAGTGATTTTCCAAGGGATCCCTTTTCCTCAGCAAATTAAAAAGAGAGCTGCTATGTCTCGGGGGCGCTGCCCTTGGCTCAAAAAGTTAGCTTTGGTGCCCCTTCCCGACTTCACGATGCAAGGCAAGGACACACTCACCTCTCCCTGCCCCTCGCATTCTCGACCATCTGCTCTGCGGCGTCCGGGAAACCGAAGCGGTAATGAGCGAGAGAAAGGGGCGTTGCCGGGGTGGACAAGCCAATCCATCCCAGCTGCATGGGATGCCCTCGCTGAAGCTTCACCAGGTCGCACATCAAATCTTGTACCTGCATTAGCTTGGTGGCGAAGGAGACGCGGAGAACGATTGGTGCGCAACCGTCGTCACACCGCAGCCCGATGCCCTGGGCCGCAAGAGTTACAGAACACAGGAAAGCGACCCCCAAACAACTTCCTTGAAATGAATGTCGATGCGATGAGAACAAGAATGCCAGGCCGATCCGCGGAATGCTCCAACATGCAACAGCCGACGAATGTTGGAAAACGACGTAATGCGAATTTACTCGATGGCAACTGCCTGGTCCGTTCCGTCGGGGGTCACGAACCGTCATTGCCTCCCATCGGGGTCATGAATTCTTGCTCTCAAGGCTGAGGGCTGTCGTGCTGAAACTCGTCGCGCCCGGCAAATATTCCGGCCGACGCAAAAAGTGGGCCGGACTTTTCCAGGAACGCGGAACCGGGCCACCCATCCAGCTATATGCTAAGATGTTAACATTCCACGATATTGTCTCGTTCGCTATCCACCAGCTCTTTATGTTCATCGTAGCCTGTGTTAGCACATTTTATCACCCCTTCCTGCCACTAGTTCGAATGCTGGCATCACAAGCCTGGGCTTTCTCCGGGGCGTCGGAACAGAGTTTCGTCAGCGTCGCAGCCAATCTTAAACATCAGTGCATTCATCAATCGCATCCCATCTCACTAATCAATCAGCGTCCCAGCAGCGCGGGCCCCGAATCGAGGCGCCTTGGCAAAAGCCAAACCAAACTTGAATCGAACACCGATCGCTGTTTCCAGAATGGCGATATTGCACCGATATGTATAAGTATAATATTCGCAATGGACGTGCGGATGGCCGTGCAACCAGCTGGCTTGCACCAAGCTTAGTCCAGCGACAAGCTCGGACCCAGGTATTCGATTCAAGGCTCTATTTTCGGCTGTCTGTGTCCCAATAAACCTCGTATTCTGCATCAGGACCGCGCGGCGTTAATTTGCGCAGCGCGTCACTTTGCTGTTTCGAATCCCATCAGTCACATCTTGATATCTTCCAATTTACCGGTACACTAGCCTTGCAGCATAGGAGCTACATGGGAGCTGTTTCCACTCACACGAGCGAACAAGCTTCCCTGTTTCCGGCTCCATGCACTCAGGGCCCGTCGTCATCACACTCAGGGGAGCAACCATCACCTTGGGGCGGAACCACCAATCTGATCCTGCATCCTGTGCTGCGAGCTCAGCCGCTGGTCAAGTATCCTCGCTCGGCTGCGCGTCGGTGAGAAGTCGGGGCATCATGCTGCGCCGAGCTGTCTTTGCAAGAACAACTCGCAACGCCGACACGTCACTCTGCCTCTGCGTTGGAAGCTCGCACGCTGAACTGTACAGGCCTGACAAGACACTCATCCGGTAGCTAGCCAATCGGCGCCGCTTGACGGTTATGCACGAAGAAAAAATTAGCAGACTGCGGGAGCTATCCTTATCGACTAGCAGGCGTTTGTCGGGGCTCTTCTGCACGTGTGGTTGAGCCCTTCTCCCTCAATGACATGGATTGAAGCAATATTCGTGAAGCGCTCTCGGTCTTGAGCTCGGGCTCTCAGAGGGGAGCAGCAAAGGTATTTGACAGCAGATGGTAACGTATACGTGCAGTATGTCTGCACGTGTTTGGCGAATTGACGCGGTTTAGGCAGCTGGGCACTACTGAGATGCAGCTGTCTGCAGGTGCAGATGGAGTGTCAACGGATCCGGACCTCGGGGAGGCTGCGTTTGTAAACCCAAGCCGCATCCTCTGGTATACCGGTAGCGTGGGTTTCACTTGGCTTAGACGTCAGTAGATATCTGCGGGTGGTTGTTAGGATGGTGGATCCGCAGGAGCGATGTGCTGTGGCCGGTGGTGGTGGTTGTGGAGGAGGAGGAGGAGGAGGAGGAGGAGTAGCTGATGTTGTACTCCAGTCGTTAGATGTAGGTTTTGGGCATATGCTACGTATCCTAAGCACCGATGTATTTGTCCCAAGCATATCTATAGACGCCGTTGCATCCTGCATCCTATACCAAAACACCGTATAACGCACACTTGGATTATATGATAAATGGTACCGCGCATCGATTCCGCGCGTTCCATCGAACAAGTATCGTACCAATTGCGCCAAGGTACCTGTCCACTACTGGCTTCTTGGATCCTCAATTCCTGGTTCGACTTAGGGCTGTTGCTTTGGGGTTCCTAAACATCGCCACACGCAGTTAGATAGCTATAGCTATTTTCAATGACCAATGAACGAATCCGAGAGCACTACGATCCTGACGCAAGTGTTGCACCTTGAAGTTTAGTTCCTAGTGCGTATATGCATATGTTAGTACTAGTATCGGATCGTCATCACATGTGTACGTCATAGTCTATATACAGCCGTTATAACTATCCGCGCTTCTCGCGACAATCAGGATGCAAATTCCTATAAAGTTAATCCTGACCATAAAATGCGTCCATGTTGGCCTCCCGAACTTCTTAAATCGTGCCCTGGCGCCAGAGCTGCTCCCTTCGGTGACGCGCATGGTGTCCTTCATGTTGGGTAGCTCTATAGCATACAAGCTCATGAGACCACAAGGTGCTTGACTTAAACAATATGCAATGTAAACTTTGCGATTTTGTGCTTTTGCGTCTCTACGCAAAAACCCAAATTAGTTCAGGAATCTTTTGAGTTTTGATACTTGGGCCCATTTGCGTCCGGTGAAGGGTATGTGCTAAGGTGATACAAACTGTGTAATCATGTTGCATCGCAACATGACGGATCCTCCGTCAATCCGACTAAAGGAATCAAACAAGGGGGCATTGTTTCTTGCCATATCTGGTATAACTTGGTCAGGCATACAGCGCCGGCGAATCCTCGCGACTTACTTGTCGACAGCGCCACCCGCGCGTACACAGTGGGCACATAGTCATAGGTTCATCGATAGCAAAAAGTAAACTCGGACCCTGCATTTCGATATGGTACGGGCAAGTATGCGAGTATGCCCTACATCTTAGCAGCCCCGCCTCGCCTAGTAATTACAGAATAACATGTCTGCAAAAAAGGGGAAACTTTGGTTCCGAAGGCGTGCATGCATCAATCCATCCATGGATATCAGTATCCGCGGGACGTACTAACGTCGACCCACCTACCATGTCTATTACTCGTGGTTCCTAGCGTTTTGCGAGGTCGTAGCCGTCCGAACCATCCTATAGCGTGTATGGTCATGACCATGACCACGTGTGTGTGTCGCTGGTAGGATATGGTATGTAGGGTAGTATTTCCACTATACGCAGCGCCGAATTGCATTAATATAAATGTTGGATTGTTCACCTTTGGAGTGTGTTGCGCGCTGGGCTTCGGTCCGAAACTAATTGAACACCTCCACTTGGCCCCGACCTAGCTAACCATTGTCGCAGTAATTAACACCAGAGCACCGAGGCCCAGATAATTGCAATAAAGCGCCAAACCACTTTCAAGTACACGCGATGACGAAGCCCGTTGTAGCCGTCGCTGGTGGTACGGGAACTCTAGGGACAGAGCTCATCGGGTATGTTCTTAGGATGGCCAACTTGCGACTAGGCGCGCCACTGCATGCGCATATGCACAACTACCATAGTCCAAGTGGCTGAGCATTCATGGATGTATGAAAGTTCAAAGGCTAAGATATTTAATGTATACCTACCTTGGTCCGCGAACTCCAGGGCGCTTCTAGACCCACGATTCCGAAGCAAATACAAGGATGTCATTGTCCTTACTCGCAACGTGGATACCCCTCAAGTCGCCAAATGGGAGCAGCAAGGCCTCCTCGCGAGGGAATACGCCGCAAACGATGGCCAGAGTGTTTTGGATGCCTTATCAGGCGTCGATATCCTCGTCAATACGTAAGTTGAGGCATCCCAGTACTATCTATTCTATAGATCTACGAGGCCCAGCGAAGACACACACTGAAAATGCGCGCATGTTATTGCAATGCTAATTTTCGGGTCTAGCGTTGCGTCTAAAGACGAGGGCTTCAAATCCCAGCTGGCTGCAGCCATAGCCTCCACATCGTCTTCAGTGCAGCTCTACCTCCCCTCTGAATTTGGTGTTGATCACTACATCCACGACTTCAAGCACCCCGAATGGGACAAGAAGAAGGCGCACTTTGAGGCGGTCCGCCAGCGTGAGAGCCTAAAGGTCTGTCGTGTCTTCCCGGGCCTGTTCACGGACCACTCGATCGGGCCATGGTTCGGGTTTGACACAAAGGCGGCCAAATACGAATTCATCGGGACGGGGGATACGCCCGTCTCATTCACCTCGATCGCGGACATTGGGAAAGCCGTTGCGAACGCTATTGCTAACATCCCCGTCAAGGATTTTCCAGAGGCGCTGTACCTTTGTGGTGACTCAGCTAGCCCGCGACAGCTGGCTGGTCTGGCGAGTGCGAACGGTGCGACGAATGCGGAGCCCGAAATATTGTTGTTGGAGTATCCAGCGTACAAAGAGAGAGTCGTGGCAGACATCAGCCTGAACCCAGGTTGGTATCTGCGGTTCCTCATGCACGAGGGGAAGATTGATAATAAAGATCGCAATGACAACGAACTAGTCAACCCTGGGGAAAGGCTCTGGAAGTGGAAGACAGTCAAGGATCAGGTTGAAGCTCTCGCGCAAGAACCCTAGGAACAAGCCTGGACGCACCGGTGATTCATAATCTTCTACCAGCACATGTTCGTGGCAGCACACCACAGGATAGGAATACGAATTGTTGGTTTGTTAGCAACAGTTAGACTGTCCACATGTCCAGTGGGAGTTGCATCGGCGACGTCGAAGGCGTAGAGGCAATATGTGGCGTTTTATGAAGGAGCCAATATCGAGATATCGGACAGCACCCCGTATGCAGGCCTGAACCACTAACCATGATAAAGCGATTCATTGCTGTCAAATTGCAAAGCTATCGGCTGCTGACAACCTGTAATCAACTTCCCTAAAATTGGCAGTTTAGCTATGGAAGGCGCACTTGTTTCTCGACCTGATACGAACCTTGTTTATGCTTAGCGGAAGCATGTAGTTGGGCCTAACTGGGCCTATTCATGGATACACCCACGAGGGCTGAAGATATTCGACTTCAGGCGGCAGTGCAACCTATAGCGCGTATACATATGCGATATTACGTATGACGTATGACCCGCTGCATGCAAAAGTTGACTGCACTTAGGTGTCTGGGGCGGTACATAAAACGCATACACACACACGCACACTGTGGGCCTATTGTAGGTATACGTTGTAAGTTATACATCGCTATTGCATGTGTGGTATTCAACTGATCAATATCATGTTGTATTGGCGCGGGTGTGCACGTGTGTACCGCTACCGACTTTATCCGGCAAGTGCGCTAGCTCGCTACTAAGTGTCCGGCCGCGGCTACTTAAGCTTCCACAAACCATCCTTCCCTGCCCAATTGCGGGGCGCTATCAACAACAGAGCTATCGTGCGATCATGTGGGGGTACACGTAAATATGTACAGGTATCAATGCAATCATAAGGGAATAGAACATCTCCCTGGCTAGCTCGAGTCACCGGCCCGGAATCGATTAATAATTAATCCATCCGTATCTGCCCAACCGCTATTCAAGAGGCCACAATTTAACAGCACACGGGCTCCGCAGCTTTCGAGTCTGTACCTACTACAATACCTGCAGAGCTCCTGGCGTGCAGAGTGCCATTCATGTACGTATGTACATGTACAATCGCGTTGAGGCGGGGTGTCGCAGCCTCGACGCGTTGCGGGCCGGCCATCCAATAATATATGCCAGGGGCGACGGCTAGCGCTATAGCTAGGTCTACAAATAAGGACCAAAATACGTATAGTATAAGGCCATTTCTATTCCAAGCCGGGTAAGCGGACGAATTGGGATATATATATATAGTGACCAATACCAGAAATAACTTGGCTGTATCGGGTTATATATAGTTGGCTATTCCTAGTCAACTAGGCGTTAAATTTAATTCAATCCAGCAAGTTTATACATCATCAGATACGAAAACGATAACGGCGGTAGTGCCTACGAGCTAAAGGCTACATTATTCTTCCAATTTCCAAATTATTCTAGTACCTGGTCCTCGAAATTCAGTACTGCTTGTGCCTATTCCAGGCGCACCACTTTTGAGCAGCAGAAGCGCCCCCACCGCTCGATCAGCATGTCCTCTTGGCCGGAATGGTAATCGGATGACCGCGAGTATAAATCCTAAACGCCAGGCTATCAGCAGGGGTATGGCCTCGAGCCTTGTCTCCGCCTCAACAGCGACGACAAATAATTTGGCCAACATCGTGGCGGTGATGTGCATATGTGTATCTCCGAGGTTGATCCGTGGGATCCTTATACGTATGCTGACGACATCAGCACTCCGCTGGCTGCTTTGTACCCGGAGAAGACGAGCAAGCTATTGCTTGGCCGTGAGCCTTGCCTCAAGCCTGGTAGATGCATATAGATAGATATCGCGCAGCGGATGCCGGATATTGCTACTCACATGTCTGCAATTTAACCACATATTTTTAAAACGGTGGAATATTTCTTCTCCAATACCATCCCGCCGGCGGCGCAGGCGGTTATACGTGCTGTTGTGCCTCCGGCAATCTACCTACTACGTTGCTATTGAGGAGGATCCGTCGGCACCTCCTATTCCCTGGCATCGCCGCCGCCGCCGCCGCCGGGGATATATGCTGCGAGGAAGTTCAAGTCCGTCGTCTTCCCGATGTTCTCAGCGGTCGCGGGGTTCATGCATAGATCCTGGCATGCTATCATAGCAGCAGCTGTGGGCTAAACCGACGACGTCCCATATATATGGAGGATATATATCCGGGGCGCTCTTTTGGTAGCATTGCATAACTTGGCGTGCCTGCATACGCATGGTCGTTGCCGCGCGCGGCGTTGGATTTTGTCTTGAGGTTTCGTGTTGTTGGAAGAATACAATTGAGCCGCTGGCCGGCTGGAATGAATATGATCATCTGTAACGTAAATGTGCACATTATCGCCGTTCTTTCTCTTTCTGGGACAAATGCGCGGTTTTATATTGGGGGTAATGCAGTGTCACGATCCGATGAGAGGTCATATTATGATCTCTAAATGTTGATCCACTGATCTCCATCCATAGACGAGATCAACCGGGGTACCTAGACGATGCAGCAATGTGCATAGTATACGTATATGGATACGCAGCATATATATTGGCCAGCTGGAATCTCCAACTCATAGAGCCAAGAGTGTGAACTGGAGGTTCAAAAACCCTCGATTGAGTCACGGCTATAGCTTTATTGATGTGAGTTACTTCTCTGTGCGGTTTTGTGATGTTTGAGGCTTGAAGTAACCAATGGATAGGTTTGGACAGGCTGGGAATTTGCGTATACGGCTAGTAGTCTTGCTGACGGTGACTTTTCTTGCTGTTGTGTTATCGGAACCCAACATCCCGGCACCTGTGCGTATGCACGTGGGATTCGCTATCGAGAGGTATCAAGCTCCCCGAGGCCCTGTGGCGCTGGTTATAGTGCGCCGTCCATTTGGATATTCCTACGGCGTGCATCTGGCGGGTGCCCCGTATCGCAAGGGGCATGGAATCCTTCCTCACATTAATATTGATGGAGACAGCTGCAGGAGCTGCATGGCTGGGAATCCGGTTTGACTTATCAGATAGAGCGGATATAGGCATACGTGTCGACGTGTCGTGGACCAATCCATTTCCGGATGCGTAGGGCCCGACCCATGGCGCCCGTACGAGTGACAAAATAGTGACTGGGTTGTAGACGCCAGTTGCTAGGTCGTTCTGTGACTTCCAAGCCTATAGCCCTGCTTGTGGCAAATAAAATCTTTGGGCAAGACTGCATGCCAAGTCACTGCGATCGTTCGCGGTGTGATTCAACTTTCGAGGTGCCAGCGCAGCGCATGGACACACCCCCACCGCGACGCTGTGGGATCGTGAGCGAGTGGAGCATCTCCCGCCATACAGTGTCTAAACCTGGGGCTTCTGGCGTCAAGGGGATCCGATTTCGAAGTCTCTGTGGTGATTGCCCATCACAGCTTCTCATCTAGAAGGCAGCTTAAGCTTCCAACAGTCATATGATCATGGCTTGTCTCAGGGGGGCGTTGTTTCATCAACCGATTGAGCGCGGAAACAGCGCTCAACGGGTCCACGCATGAGGCGCAATGTTTCTGGACCAAGACAGCAAAAGGCTGGGTTCTAATATTATAATTGTGTCAGAGACTCGGGGCAGTATCCGCCGACTTATATGCCTGCTCCCGCAAGGCCAGCTCGCCGGCTCATGTTGGCATGTAACCGTTGCAGCGTTGGTGGACATGGGGCTTAATTAACTGGCGATTGAGCCGTGACTCGGTTGTTGGTGCATAGTGAAGCCAAATGACAGGTTGGCTCCAAAGCAGAGTTTAATCGAATGTTTGGGGCGCCTCCTGGCTTGGCCGGCTCATACAAGCTCTGTTTGTCGAATGGCATACGCTTCGCGATATCAAGCGACTGAGCGTTAACGCGCGCGTTCCTTTGCCCGTGGACCTGGCCATCCGCATCTGTAGCATACATGTAGCTGATCCGGTAGCATATTCCTGATAGATCATTTGCGGCGCGGTTGGTCGCACCCCCAGGCTCTCTAGATTGCATCGATTGTGTTGACGTCCTAGTATGTACGTACAGTGTGCAGTGCATTGTGCATTATGCAGTTCATCGGAATCTTGCCAGCGATTATGATGCTGCACTGAAGCATTCCTTGGCCGCAAGAATGCCTGTCTGGCGCCGAGACTATAGCTATATCGGGGAGGTTGGAATGATATATGTATCCGCTGATGGTTAGTTTTAAACGTTTTCCGCTGTGGAGCTGTGTTGACATCGCGTTGCATTGGTGTCGGGTCGTATTCCAAAGGCATGCGATTGATCGATGTATGCAATACGATATCCTCCTAGGACTGACAGGCGTAGTTTGTGCATACATGGTATGCACTTTCGGGTAGCGGGTTCGCGGATTCCGGGCCGAAATGCTTAGGCGATAAGGGTGGTTCAAAGATGGGTAAGCTGTGACAGTTGTCATAGTCCTGTGCTTACTGGACGCCTCACTATGTGCGGATTGTAGATGCTAGCTAGCTAGATGAAGCGAGTTAGTTGGTAGTTGGTCAGGAGTTGGTGGTATGCTAGTGGTGTTCAATGTTTGTTGACCTTGTTGAATCTATGGAGGGTGGGGGAGCCTTGTCCCATGGCGGGCCAGGCCATATATATATAGCGTATCTTGATGCTGACAGCCAAAGCTATACTAATTCGTACCTAATATAGGTATTAATTTTTGTTGCAGCACTTGGTGCACTGGTACGTATCTAATCTCCTGAGGCAACGTCAACCTGCCTAAATCGATGGCCTCCTGGTAATGTATTGATATGCCCACGTACGTACCACACTGCTGCCATGCGCATCCGTGCAATATGCAGATGCGGGGAGGGATGGGTATGGGTCCGGATCCGGATATCTCATTTCAATTTATGCATTACAATTAACCCACCGTATCACAATATGCAATATATACGGCAATGGGTATTGCGCATATTGCAAGGCTGCACGCCCTAGGATGCCTTGAGTGCCGGGCCACGCCACCGGTGCTATGCATTAAAAATTGTACCTTGATCTTGGGTCTATTTTCCAACACTAGGTGCACTAGGTGTTCGTACGTATCCGCCGACGGATACAAGATACAAGGTGAAAAATTTTCTAATAGTTTTTCATTCTATAAAAGATGGCCTTTCCATCCAGCGGGCATCCTCTCAAATCATCGCATCGAACCTGTTACAGAACCTGATCGGCTAAGCGCCAAAATTGCAAAAGTAGTAGAACTTGAAGCAAATCCTGACGGACATTCTCGATTCCATTGCTATTTCTATCCGCACACCAGATACTAGCGCTGTGCTGAGAATAGATACCGGCCTCTCCCGCATCCGCTCGTGGTACCTGTGCTATAGTCAAGCATTGAGCTCCCCGTGTCAATTGGCACCTTTATTTTTCCTGCAATGTAAGTACCAAAGGCATCCCAGCTGTCCGGGTCGCTGGTTGTTTGCTGTGGCGGGATCCAGATCTGCCAAGGCCAACCAACCATTACAACTTCCCACAAACACTCGACGGTGCGCCACGGCCCACATCAACCACTTCCGCCACCGGACCATCTACCGGACGCCCAAAGCAACCGCCGATAGACCACGCGCCGTCCTAGGCTTCATCGCCCCTCCCCACGGTCGTTTTACTGCCCGGCCCGGGCCCTCCCAGCTCCTGACAGCTCCTGCCAGCTCCTCCCTCCCCTCCTCCAGACAGAACCGCGTCTCCCTAGGCGAGACCCGAGTTAATATTGTTTTCTCGCGCGATGTCGCCTCAGATGATGCTACTTTCCCTCCAGCGGGACGCCGAAATGACGTGGACGGACCCCCGGCTGCTCTTCCTCAAAATCTGTGGCAACGAAGAACCGGCGACGACACCTATCGAAATCGCGAAGACGCTCACCAGACTGCCTTTCAATGTGCGCCAGTTGATGCTCAAGGCTATCGCGGACGAAAACAAGATGCGTTCCGACTCGCAGATATGGATGATTGCAAATCTATGGACATGGTCTAAGAAAGCGACTGGCGCCGTCGCCGCCGATGGCAGCGGCAGGTGCGGAGG
>KI966435.1:47576-84314 GCA_000525045.1 Drechslerella stenobrocha 248 | reverse complement strand
TGTCGGAAGGCGACGGGCGCGGTCCCCGCCGATGGCAGCGGCAGCTGCGACGACCCGGCAGAGACGCTACAGGACGTAATTGCGTACTTGACCCTAGTACCGAGCGAAGAGGTCACGGAGGAGAGGGGCAAGCGTTAGCGGGTGTCCCAGGTGGTTCAACCTATAAACCAATTGCGGAATTGTTCTCTGCAGTTGCTCTGTCTACAATCGGGCGCCATAGCTCGAAGCCTGCGCTTCGGCACATTTTTTGATTCAAAAGTGCATTTGGGTGGGTCTACGTCCGTATTTTGTGTGATAAGTAGCAAAACTTGGTTGCAGCTTCGTTCTTCTGTTTTGGGCATTTCATTACTGTTTACCTTGACGCTAGCACATCCTTCTTTTGCTGTTTAGGTTTTAATTTCCATGTATACCCTGCATCACGACACGTACATTAATGGATAAATGGTATGTACTATTTAGCAGCCTTGAACGCAGACGGCACATTTGTCGTTGTTGATTTTATTCTGTTGCCGGTGCATGTATTGCCAATCTGAGTTTGTGTGATATAAGCAGGAAGAATACAGTGCGGCAAGGTATAAGGCATGATAATTCAGCCTTTTCAGTTCCATGGGGGCTGAGGGAGCTAGTGGTGCCTACAATGCGCACTAATCAAAAGGTTTAATTGATGGGGCCCGGCATGTGCACTGCATCGTCCATAGTTGACCGCTTCCCGCATGGCGATATAAAATATAACCTCTCTGCAGGTAACTATGTCCGCTTATTTCATGGTTTGAGGTACCAGCTCCACCAGGTAACCGTCCTACAGCGCATTGCCACATCAGCTGGTCAGCTAGATCCTGTGCGGGTAACATTACACAAAAATAGAGAAAAGGGTAAGGTGATATAATACGCACAGGATCTGCCACGCACGCTATCTGCTTGAAGATGCGGGAATAATCAGGGTGTATTTCTTCAAGCCCAACACCCCTATCCTCCTCCCATTTGCTCAGGGGGAAGCTTTCCCTTGTCGCCACGCCGAGGTCCTTGATTACTGTCACCCCAGCCGCCTTTAGATGCTCTAGCGCCGCCGGTACATCCGGCACGCTGAACCCAACCTGTCCGAACCCGAGGTGCGGGGGGCTGTTACCCGTGTTGTAGTAGCCGACCGGTTGCTTCTCGGATCCATGGATGTGGTATAACTCTAGTAGGCCCGGCGTGTGCGCTAGGTTAGCGCAGACGATGCGATCTCCCCAGGCCGGGATGTCGGTGCGGTCCTCAGACGTAAGCGGGTAGCCGAGATAATAGATTGTCGCCGGGCCCGTGTTCATAGTGAAGACAGTGCGCATGCCCATCAGGTTGACATAGAAGTTGATGGAAGCGACTGGGTCGCGGACTCGCAGCATGAGGTGGTAGAGTTTGAAGCCGATTGTGGGGCCGGATTCTGAGAGGGGCGGGTCGGTGCGGTTGCCGTTCGGGAGGAATTGGCCGACGGGGAATGGGGAGGAAGAGGGGGCATCGTCCTGTGACATTGCGAATCGAATCGTATGTTGCTATCGAGTACCCGGGGCGAGCGTTAATGGGGTAATATATGTCGGTAGTATGCAAGCACCCAGGTATGCATATGGGGGAGAGGGCCTTCGCAGCTGGGAGGTGAACGAGAGGGAGGGGGACATGTGGTATGTATTGTATCCCCGTGGCCCACCGCGCCATTATGTCTGTCGCAGAGCCGATAGAGCCACAAAGACAGGTCATCTGTCGTGATCCAAGTGGGCCGGTGGGGATAGCCCCTGCGGCCGAGCTCGCTGACGGTTCTCGGGCCGAGCACTCGGAAGGCGGTCCTGCGGGTTTGCGTGTTGCGGACGTTGGATGCTGAGTCATCATACGTGTCGCCATCGAAGAGATGCCACGTGATACACGGACGCTTGCAACACAACGAACGTCGGCCGCGGGCGCCGGGTTACATAAGCCAGTCGCGCAGTGGTGATCCGATATCCGGAGGCAGAGATGCAGCCATCTTGCACCATTTGAGCGGTTTGAGGCCCTCAGGATGCCGCCTGCCCGGGAAAGGAGCATTGCAGCCGGCCAGATCTCGCCACAGGGCCGGATTTGGCAGACTGGCTGCCAAGAACAGCCGTGTCGACGGAGCATACTTTGGCGGGCGCACATAGACCCTGAGTCTCTAGATATCGCTCATCTTCTGGGGGCCTGGAGGACGAGCAGCTTTTGCTCTCGCAAGGCCGCTGTTCTGTCAAATCCTGCGATCTGGTGATGTCCACTGGCCATGGCCGTGACCGCCGGTTTAATTCTGGCCATGCGCCCTGACGTCACCGCTAGTCGGCGGCTCTTGGCGGCGAGATGCCCGCAGTCGCCTTTCCCAGGGTGCCGTTCTGGCAAATGTATCTATCTGGGTTAGCGACTCCCCAGCCGGGCGTAGTCACCGGCCAGAGGTGGATCGGGCTGGATGGGGTGGTTGATGGAACAGTCGTGGTGGTGCTTGTCTGTCCGGCCGATTGGCCTCCACTGAGATGGCGTTGATATATTGTCTTCATCCTCTTCTCTTCTCTTCGACGTCACTTCGCCACTTACCTTTGCTCCTCTCTCTCTTCCTTCCTCTCCGATATCCCCCCCTCTCCTACTCTCTCTAACACCACCTCCCACTTTCGCTCCCACGATGCACCACCTCTTTCCTTAACATCGGTTCGCATCCGCCAGTCTTTGTATATCTCTCTCCATATACAGTAGGCTGTCGCCATGGCCAGCCCGGGCAGGGGCTCCGGAAGGCCATCCGGCCGGGGCAGAGCTGACTCGATGCCCAGCAGCCCGCCGCCTGACGACAGTGATATGGAAATCGAACCTGTCAATTCGAGCTTTCCGCCAGCTGCTCCCATCGACCCTGCAGCCCGTCGTTTCTACCCTCGCCGACCAGTGGGTCCACGGTCTTCTCGGGGCGAAATCATCAATACGATACCCTCCGTTATCTCCACTAGCAGTCGCACTGGCAGGGCTAATACCGTCTCTGCCAGCAGCAGACCCACTATCCGGCTGCGGCGCCTTCCCTCCCATACCGACCTGAATGGTGCCTATGGTCGTGGTGCCAGCCCAGCTCTATCGGTGGCCACTGCGACAACGGCCACCCCTCAACCACAGCTCACCGTCCCTTTGCAGTCTCACACCCGACCTCGAAGCGTCTCCGATCCCGCTCGGCACTCATGGCTCAACGAACCGAATACCATCCGGGCCTCGCAGATAATGTCCCCAGTGCAGGAGGTCCCGCCAGACCTTGCCCCTCCGCCCCCTCCAAAGATTCTGCTCGACAACTCTGCATGCCCCCCGACTCCGCCACCCAAAATTCCTTTGGAAGATGAACAGGACCAGCATTTGCAGGTCCCACAGAGGCCCTTGAGCCGTTGGAGTAGTACCCTCTCGCTCTCCGGCGCGAGGTCTCTACTTGGGCTGAGGCAGCGGGCAGAAGATGCCGGCGACGCCTCGCTTCCAACCTCGCACAGGCTCCCGCTGAGGAAAGAGTACAACCAGGACGTTGTCGATCTGTTAGATGTTATAGGTGGGTTGGGCAAAGGCAACAAATTCTCACATTGAAACATGCGAACTGATAACTTTCCCACGAAACAGACCCCGAAGTCGCGACACTTTCAACGCTTACCAACGTCCAGAATTCCTTGTTTGTTCCCAACCTAGGCTCTTTCCTTAATAGAAACCCGACGTACGACCTTTCGTCTATTACCGGGCGGTCTTCGCGGCGTAGCTCTCGCATCGAACCGCGAAGGGGATCCGTAATTGAAGAGACGCAACCTGTCGAAGAGCCCTCACCCCAATACCCGCCTGTTACAGTCCCACCACAGATGCGGCGGCAGAGGAGCCGCGCTGTAAGCATCACATCAAATCTGACGGACTCGCATTACGCCGTTCTGCCGCATGGAGTTACCCTTGAAGACTGGACCCCGGAAGAAAAGGAGTTACTCGACGACCATGTCCGACATCTACTACACTCAAGGCGGGAGAAGTTCAAGCGCGGGTGGAGGGGGTTCAAGCAATACGTCAGCAGGCGTAAGTTACCCCCAATGAATGTTTACTAGACCATGGATGCTAACAGTGGGTTACAGCTATGGGGTTCTTTGTTACACTTTACGCTACTTTGATCACTCTATTTGGGTTGGCTTGGGTTCTCTTTTTAATCGGCTGGATTTATGTCGGCGAGCAGCAAACCTACGCAATCCATGTAATTGACAACGTTCTTGTCGCTCTCTTCGCTATTGTCGGCGACGGACTGGCACCGTTCCGCGCAATCGATACCTACCACATGATTTTCATCGCTCACTATCACCATCTCACGTGGAAGTTGCGCAAAAAGCGGGCTCTACCAGCGCTCCGGGACCGCAATGATTTGCCAACACGACAGTTCATCTCAGTCGAAGCGGATCGGGCATCGGTGCTTAATGATCTCGAGCAGGCATGGATAGAACGCGACGAGGCACCTGTACTGACAGAGAAGCAGCAGGAGAGATTTGAGCACCATTCGATGAAATTCGCCAAATCGCACACATACTACAAGCCGCACGAGACGCGGACGCACTTTGCATTCCCTGTCAAGCTGTTGATTGCGGTGACAATCTTGCTCGACTTGCACTCTATGTTCCAGATCACACTAGGTGCTGTTACTTGGGGAATCAGCTACCATGTCCGACCTGCGGCGTTAACGGCAGTGATCCTCTCTTGTTCGATTTCGGTCAATATCGCAGCTGGCGTTGTCATCACCATTGGCGATCGAAAGACGCGAAAGAAGCGGATTATCGAGCAAGAATTTCGACAAGGACTGACGCAAGAGGCAATTGGCCATGTGACAAAGAAAAAGGAAAAGATACGGGAGAAGGGAAAAAGGAGGGCCGAAGAAAGCCAATCCAGCTCGGAGGCGTTAGAGGCCTCAAAGGACAGCTCGAGCATGAGTCTCACGGACGACGAGAAAAAGACATGGCGGTCATAGTCGGATTGAGGCAAACACACATTGTTTTATGTACACCTACGATACCACTTTATCACTGTTTGGGATGGTTACCATGACTCGCTATTCTATGAGCATGACCTGGTTAATATGCGAGTAGAGAGTTTTCAAGTCACCCCGTCAAGGATATATATGCGCCATTTTTTGTCCTGTATAATGTTTAGTTGCGCTATATCTATATATATTTGATGGCTTGACATCTTCCTACGGATTTAGCGGAATTGTTGCTTGGCTGCTTGGTGTTTTTGAAAATACGAATTTACCACCTCTCTCCGTGGCCACTGGAACCTTTTATTTCCAGTATGTGTAGGTGTCGACGATCCGCCCTGCAAGATAAAGGGTTGTGGTTGATTTTGAGTACGTCCAGCCTGGGCGAGGCTAATCTGGCCAGATGCCGTCCGCCACCACGGATTTACAGGTACTTGGCGACCTGGCTTCCGGGCCAAGCAAGTTAGCCTCGAAGCCACATGCATGCGTCCGAAAGCTTCTGGAGCTGGATATTGTACGCCACAATGTACAGGGGCAGACTAACGACGGAGGTTTATTCGGGTGCAGGCCGTATTCGCATTGTACGGTGGTCATGGGCTTACGCGGCTTGTCAAATTTTGGCCATGAAGGCACACATGCCGGTATGTACATACGGCGTTGTATCTTCCGCCATGGCGCCGGCCGCCAATTTGTATAAATCCGAAGAAGGATATATATGCAGCCGTTTGGGTGGTATTTTGCAGATGTCCCCCCCCACCAATAGTTTATTTTTGTATTGCGCGCTACATGCGTCCTTAGACGCCTGCGGAGCTCGATCCAGCATATTGACACTTGGGATTCGCGTATCGCTAGCTGGGTACTTCTGAGAAAGACATTGGGAACTTTTAGTCTTAAATCTATGGCTAACTGGAGCTGCTGAGATTTATGAAATACTCGTGTTTTACGAATAGTACGCAAACCTGGCTGTTACGATACTACTACTACATATTGAAGGGGCCACTCTGCGAAAATTACCACAAAAACAACGCGTTGAAAGATCATCTAAAAGCAATCCGAGAAGATTCTCCCAAGTTGATATATCCGGCTGACGACCACCATATTGCTTCCTTTGTACTCTCGGCACGCTCAGGACTCCACCATTCACTTGTCCTTCTCTTTATTTTCTTTGCCACGAAACGGATATTGTGTTTTGTAATCAGGCGACGGCGGGTGTCGCCCGAACACCATATCTAAGAACACCTCTTGCTCCCAAGGCATCATGGCGCTCGACGGAGCTGGTCCGTTATATGGCTCGCGTTCAGGCTCCTTTTGATATGACGACGAGGAAGCTTTGGAACTTGAACCGTTCTCGGTTTTATTCGGCGTCGTAGGCTCGGATTTGCGTGGTGAATGGGCAGGGGGTGTTTCGGCACGCTTTTGTCCGTTCTTGTCGTTAGATGACGACATTGTGGGGGAGTGATCTTTTCCGACCAGATTTTAGGATAAGATTGGCAGGCAGATATTTGGAGCTCACAATCGATACGTTGGATACAGCGATGTGCGCGCTGAGGCTAGTCAGGGTGGCTAGAGCTTGATACTAGGACGATATTTACGTGATGCGTGCTGAGTGCTATCTTAATAGATGACTTTAAGAAGTTGATAGTACATCATGCACCGTGGAAGGCTACCGCCGTATATTTTATACTTGCTATAAGCACAAGTGAGAGTTAATAAATTAGCTGGTCATTGTTGGATCTAGAGCCTTGCGATATGTTGACAGCGGTTAGGTTTCAGATTGCTTGCGACATAGGGCCAGGTATGTACATATGTAGGCATGCGCTTGATTCTGGCAGCTCGATTGGCTACATCTAGATATCTGCATCTTTGCAGGTGGCAGATCCGATACCCGAAGCTTGTCGTTGCACAAAACATACATGTGATTTGACACACTGCACTGTTATATTACTACACTGTGGAGACCGTGCACATGGGTGGGTACACAGGTGCCTTTGTAGTGCGGTTGGGCATTATACTATTGATATCTAATCGCAATATAGATGTAAGGAAGCCTACGTTGTGATAATATCGTGCCATCTAGCTCTCACGTCAACCGGTCTACATTCTACGGAATTTAATCTGCACGCATGTGCAGAGTCCTCTTGTGGAGTTTACCAGACGAGATCGTCGATTGTAAGTTAGCGTAATAGAACACGATCCTTAGAAAACACGTTGACGTCTACGGTTAACCCGTGCAAACTTTAGGATTAAACTTTTGGATCCAAATTTTTGTAGGTACCGGACATATATGTCTAAAGATCTAATATACATGCTATTGCGTTATGTTGAGTGCAAGTCCCTAGGCACCCGCCTGCATCACTCCATCCAGAAAGCCTCACAAAATATATACAAGACGAATGACCAAATATAGATGTTTATAATGAAATGTGCAAACCTGACCCTTCACAAGAGGAACAAAGGCGCTCAAGGGCCAAAAGTTACATCTTCTCCGCGGGAGGCTTATCTTCAACAGCCAGTGTGTGGTCTAGTGAGCTGTCGGTCGCTTCGTCTGACACTTCACTCCCCTCTGTCGTCGCACCAGAGCTTTCTACTGCTTGTTCAGGCGCCTCACTTTCACTAGTGGCTGCACTTTCACTCCCCTCTCTCGCTTTTCGAATCTTCTCTTGCAGTATATTTAGCTCCATGAAGGCGGAGAATATTTGATCTTGTGCTTCCTGGAACTCTCTTGCTTCCTCCTCTGTGACCCCTTCAGCGATTTCCAGTGGGACGTCTGTAGGGATTTGGGGGTCGATGGGTAGGGTAGAGTCGGCAGGGGCAGACTCAGTTGAGGTTGGGTCAACTGGGGGTACTTCGGCATCCTCGGGCACAAAGTGAGGTCCATCTTGCAACTCTACCGGTTGGTAGGCGGACTGTGCATCGCCGGAGTCATTTCCATCTATTGCCTCTTCCAGTTCGCCTCCCTCGACTTTTTCGACTTCCTCAGCTTCCTCGACTTCCTGGGTTTCCTCGGCCACTGCTGCAGCAGAATCTTCCGTTTCGGGTGCCTCGGAAGATTTGGCTGTAGTTTCAACCGTAGAGTCGGGATCACTAGCACCCTCGGAGACAGGCTGTACAATCTCGTCGATAGGGGCCTGTCCATCATCCGGAGAGCCCCCGTTTGTCTGGGAAGGCTGAGAGTCATTGAACTGTACGGGAGTTTCAGACGATTGCACAACATCATCTGCAGTAGAATCGATGCTGGAAATGGAAGCCTCGAGCTCTGCTCTGATCGCAGCAGCATCCGGTTCTGGCGTTTGGGGCTGTTCGGTTCTCCGGTTACCTACAGCAGCTTCGACCGCAGAAGCTATCCCATCGATACCACCCGGAACTTCGACGGTCTCCTTAGACTCCGGCAAGAACTCAAAGCCTTTGGAAGCCGCGTCCGTTCCTGGCTCCCCCATCTCATGCTCCCAAGGTACTTCATCATCCATCTCCGGGAACATGGCGAGCTGCCTTTGCGGCGACCTCAGCATCACGCCATTCTCTTCATTAGGTCCAAAGTACGGCTCGACCTTGGCGCCGCAAAGCCCGTACATTCGGTGTATCCGCCGCCAGGCGAGGCCTTCAACCGGGCTGTCCACTTGGATAACCCCATCGATGAATGGAGCATGCTCAGCCTTTCCGACAGGCTCTTCCAGGAATATCGTGGTAACTTTGCCAGTCGGCTCAGGCATGCCAAACATTTGCTTTGTGAATGGGTATCTGGCTATGCGGCCGGCCATTTGGGTGTATTTTTGGTAGCCAGTTGTTGGAACCATGATGTATGCGTGGGTGAAGTGCGGCGTATCTATACCCCTCAGGCCGACGCTCGATGCAACCCATATTGTTGTATCTGCTCTCGTCCGGGGCGTCGTCTTGGGCTCAGCTGGGGGAAGTTGGACATCTGACCTGCCGAGCGAGATGCCGCTTTCTGCGCAAGTCTCCATCCGGACTTGCTCGGCTTTGAAGCCGATTTCCCGAAGAGCGCTTATAAATGTCGCCCTGGCTGCAATGGGCGATAGATACATTATGACTCGCTCAGGATAGTTTTCGCGCTTCAGGAGAACGTCCAAGACCTCCACGGCTATGTTTCGAGGGAGTCCAGTGTGCCGGAAATCGTTTGGCAGATGCGTGGTTATATCATGAACGGCAAACTCTGGATGGTCGGTGCCCGTTGTGTACGTGTACTGCACCATGCTGCCTTCTTCCTCCAGCAAAATGCCTTCTTGAGCGGCCTCGACTGCAAGAGCCTCTCTGCTCATAGATGCAGCACGAGGGTCTTTATGAGATTTCAGAATTCCAACATACTTTTGGATTTCCGCTTGCTCGTCTCTAGACCTGATCAGAGCATCCTGTTGATACGGAGGAATATCCCTCATCATTCCCGACGTAATGTCCACACTCAAAGCGTGATGCTTTATTCTCCCGGGCAATGATACTATGGGATCGATCTTTTCGTGATCGAATAGCTGGGAGAAGTCTTGGATCCCAAGATTCAGCAGCGTGTTCGCATTGGACTCGCTGTCGGAAGCACCAACCCATTTCTTCTGGTAGGTGAGCTTTGATTTCAGGACTGGCGACAAATTTGGCGATATACAGCAGAACTGTATCGGTTCCGGGGTTTCCCCTCTCTGGTCGGCCCTCATCTCTCGCCGAGCAAGAATAAAATCGATGGAGACCTCTAAGGGCGTTGGCTGGCCCCACCTCATTTCTCGGCGGCGCTTTGACTTTGTTGTCATGTCGCTCAAGCTTTTGGAGACCGGTCGCTGGTTTGTCATTGCGTCAACTTCATCGGCAGCAATCACTTTGAGACTGGTCAGATCTATGAGATTCTTGGCATCGGGGTCGTTCAAGATATCGAGCAATCGATTGGGCGTGGTAAGTATGATGTGCGGACTCGGAAACTTTTCAAGCGTTGATATCTGTTCGCTTTGCATAGCGGAGTTTTCTTTGCCATAGCGTGTGAACCCTTGGAATATTGTTTCTCGGGGAGGCATCGCCTGGCCAGGTTCACCAAAGGCCTCGTACAGCGTTGTCAGGAGATGCATGTACTGGAAGAGGAGGTCGATGTGAGGAACAAAGATGATGGCTGTCGTGATTGGCGTCTTCCGGAACTTGCCGTTGGGCATTATCGTTGATTTTATGCTTCTCATCATTTGCAAGAGCCACAGGGTCACTATGAAGCTTTTGCCGGAACCTGGAGGCCCAGTCGCACAAACACTGTAGCCCTCCTGCAATAGCACCAGCAAGTTTTTCTGCGTCGGCGAAAGATACTTGACGTTCGGAAAAGCCTTGGCGAGCGCCTTCTTCATCACAGGTCGCAGAGATGATTCTTCAAAGCTATTTGGTTGCTGCAGCCGCGATAATATCTGCACCGCGGGGTCCCGTCTCTCCAGCTCATCCCGCCGTAGCTTGTGCAGCCGCCTCGCAAAGTCAGAGGCCCTCGAGTTGGCCATCATCGTTCGAATGTCCGGCCCAGCTTCATCCAGCCCAGGTGGGGCGCCAGCTCGGTAGCGTGACGGGTCAAACTCCCTCGAAGAGTGCTCCTCATCTTCGAGATAGTCACGCCGGCGCTGACGATATGCGTTAGGTTTGCCGTACGGGTTCCTCGGCCGATACGGTGCTGCGTTCTCGTCGCCGTTGTCCATCCGGAACCTGGAAGCGGGGCCAGGACGGTATGGTTGCTGCATGCGGTCCAACGAGGCGGTTGTTGCATGATAGCTGCGATAGGACCCCGGTTTCGGGGAGAGGACGGACGGCGAGGACCATCTTGAAGAGTGGAAACAGCGCTGGCAGATGTAAGCTGTCGGCGAGGTGGCTTGTTTGCCCGGAAGCCGGCTGTTGAGGCGGAGCATGGCCCACAGTTCTGGGCAACTGTGCTGTCGAGATGCCGGTCCGTCGCACCAAAGTTGTTGTTTTATATAAAATTCTGGCGCCCAATTTTTTGGGTTGGTGGATGGCGTCTTGGCGGCCGCTGCAACGCACAAACTCCAACACGAGTGGCCGAATCTTCGCGTTGAGGTTGGTGTATGGGACAGGATTGGATATTCCCTAGCCCAGGTTGCCTGGACACGCTGCTGGTTGTCAGTGGCATGTATGCGCATCTGGATCTAATACTGCTGCTGGCTGGGCTGACGTTGTGGCTATAGTATCACTCGAGAATTTGCATTATTTGGTAGAACGGTCAACTTTACAAGGTCACTCTAGCTGCATCAATCTGCGCAATACGAATGGTATCTAGAGCTTAAAGTTCTAGTAGGCCAGCTGCACTGCAGAGACAAACTATTGTCTACTAATGTGTGACCTATATCGAAGGCTGTCTCATCCTCAAGCGATTGTCCACACTGAAGCAAGCAAGCACATGTGCATGCACGTGCATGCAAGGGTTTTGAATTTCTGACACTGCATAGGCGAGAACCGAATCTACCAGCCAGCCACACATGCAGCTCCAAAACCACAAAAACGGCGACCAAATTGTAGGTTGCCATTTAAGGTTGCTAGCTTTGCGGCGACAAGGCAGGTTAATTTCTGTCCTGGCGTCGCCGGGATTTCAACTCAACATCGTGTCCCGACTAGGCTCCAAACAGGAAGGAGCCCTGTTATCCATATGTCGCTCAGCCTAGGATGAGCGCGGTTCCGCCAACGGTTGCGACCTCAACCCGGTAGCCTAAGATGCAATCCGGGATGGTGCCTATTGTATTGTACGAAATAGCAGAGGTAGACTGCGGCTCTCTGTTAAGGTTTCGTGATGTCCCATTGGTCAGTATATACTGTAAATGCTTCTGTCTAGTGGTACTCCCTGCCTCGAGAGACAGGCGCGCTACACTATTCCACTAGAAAGTTAATTCAGAATCATCATTTAGCGGTAGGCCTATGAGCTTGGTTAGCTGCAAATTGAAATCCCGTGTCTCCCAGGTAAAAATGAATAGGATTTCGCCATCGATGACGTGATGTTATAACGTTAGTTTCAGCCTCGAGACATCTAGATGTCCAGATATATTTAGTATCGAAATGCAAATAATCTGTATACCTGTAGTTGTAGAGAGGGTCAGCAGGAAGTATCAGCAGGAAGCATGAGAAATTGGCTGTTGGGATCTTCAGGATTCCGACAATATTAATCTGCTAGTCAGTAAGTAGCCAATGGGGTGACATTGAGACCTCAGGGTTCTGTCCGATAGATCCCTTCATGCTTTGGCACTATATTTCATACAGACCCCGTGCATGCATGCGCATATGACTTAGATATGCTCTGAATTCGAGGCAGACCCTTGAAAAACTCGCCTGGAAGTCCCAGGCGTGACTAGTCGATACGGTATTCTATGATTGGACAATGCGGGCGAAGATGGTAGACTCGACCCTTGAATCCACTCAACGGTCATGCACGCCGGCTTTGTTGGCGGAAAGATGGGCTCAAATTACCATTTTCTGCTTGTCGCGCGAACTAAAGATCGCGACTATGATAAACGATACAACATATTTACGCGATTTAGACAGCACGCCACTAGCGCTTCGCTACACGCTTCCTTGAGGCTACTGACTCGTTCACCAGATTGGTCCCAAAGGGTTCGGGCTTCTTCAACAATGTGAATTTGCGAGGGGAGGGGGTTGGAAGGCAGATTGAGAACGGAGAAGATAGCAGCTAGATATAGCACTGAGACTGTGGAGCGAGCACATAAGCTCTCGATCAGGCTTTGCGTCTCGGTTGGCGAGCTGGGCCGCACTGCGATACGCCGTTTTCATTAGGATTACCAGAGCGCGACACCAAGATCTGAGGTTTAAGATATTGCTGGCCGAAGCGAGCGCGAGTTCGAGGTCCCTGATACGCGAAGGGATGCTGAGCATTGACACGGTCCCGATTTACCGGGAGTAGAAAAGCAATAATTATAGACCCGGGCGAATACCTTGTCGGCGCATGCCTGCATGGTGTCTGCAGCGGTTTAACCATGAAACGGTCAGGTGAACGGCCATATATATGCATGCATGCACGCCCGAGTGAAGATAGCAGTCGCACAAGGTATTTATATCGATACGGACGCCAATGCGCAAGACCGGGCAGAAACCAGCAAAAATAGCAGTCGCATGAACCAAAGTCCGGCCAGTGGATGGCATTCGACAGGCGCATGCGGGGTGGCCTCCGCGAACGAACGGGCGCTGCTTTTTGGGGGCGGGTTTGAGGCCGGTTCAGCCCGGCGGAGCATCTTCAGCCGACGGCTTCGTCTCGACTCGACTCCACCACGTCCCAAACCCCAGAAACCAAGCTCATCTCATGCTCGAGCTCGACGCCCGCGTCTGCGCTCTCCCCGCCAGACGTCCGCACACGAGGTACGCTGCTTGTCGACTGGCGGTCAGAACGATCCAGCCGGCGCGTATCGTCTTCGCGTATACCTGCTGCACCCCACGCCGGGCCCTGCCTCGGATGCGCACCGTCGGCTAGGTCCACGGCTCTACCGGACCAGCTGGTGGTGCGGCGCAGCTCGAACGATTCGACGGGCAGCTCGTTCCTTCTCTACGTCGTGATCGATCGATCGCGAAGGATTGGGTCGAGCCCATGGCACGACTCGGAAATTCAGTATTCAGTATGGGACCCCCTCCCCTCACTGTTGCCAAATGCCAGAGCAAAACTTAAAACACAAAATGCGTGTCGCGAGGGACCCAAAATTCTGATGATGCTTTGCAGGTTTGAGCAGGCTGCTCCCCAAATTCCAATTCTTGGCAAGAAATGCTAACTTGCATGCCGCAGGGTCGCAGACGCCGATGTTGGGATCCTCTGCCCGAGCCAATGGCATCTATCAGAGGCTGCTGGTGGGTGCGCTTACCGCATCAGGCGCCCCCCTGCCTCAAGGCATCCACACCCGAATCCACCGATCTCGTCCCCCTCGTCGACCTTGTGCCCGAGTGTTCGCCTGTAGTAGGCCAAGGCCAGAGGTTCTAGCTTCCTCGTTCTGGCTAGGCGGTGTAGCTCGAGCAGCTCTCCAACTCGGCAGGCATGCTAGTCCGGAAATTCTTTTTTTGGAGAACTGCCATTCAGGGAACTAGTCCCGTGAATTCCTTGCACTGACAGGCGACCCCGGTCAGCCGTAGCTTTACAGCAGCTTCTTTTCGAAAGGGCCGATTCCTGGCAGGTTGAACCAATTTTATCAACTTGAAACTGTGCGGAGGGCTATTCCTACGCACTTTGCTGGCATACCAATCCCCAATGCTCTCGCGCATGGAAGCCGGTCGCAGGGGCATCATGCGGCCCATAAACAGAACCCGCGATCGATTGCCCTCTGCGCATTCCCAACCTAGGTCCTTGTATCTTCCGACGACCCGTTACCCTGCGGGAACCAAGGTCGTCTGAAACATCCAATGCTTCTCCAGCAAGATCGCGAGAAGAAGAAAAATGCGCCCATACATTCGCATGCATGTTGCGAGTGCCTACAACGGGCGTACAGGTATATGCATATACAGGGATGGGATGGAGATTCCACACCCACGACCAAAATATTAATCTTCTGGAAAAATAAAATACACCCCACATGCACATACGGCCGACCTTGCGCGAATATAATACTTAAATGTGCTAAAGCGCCCCAGCAGCCTTGCTTCCCTTCCGCACATCGCCAATGCACCAAACCCCAAACGTGACGTTTGAGGCTACACCATTCGACCTTTCGATACATGCCCTCTTTCGTCTCCAACCGCACCCAACAACACGCCCTCTTATTTTCCCGCCCTCTCGGTGCTTGTATCCAAAATGACGTCGATACCTTGCAATGATCTGCCCATTCTGGCGGAAGACTACGAAGCTGCCAAGGAGCGACAGCGGTATTTGATCGGACAGATGGAGGCGTTGGACATGACGCTGTGGCTGGCTAGAATACCATCCGACACCAAGTTCCACTACCCCGGGAAACTCCACCGGGCAGACGACGACGACATGGAAACGGAGATATTGGACATCATGCGCGAGGTCGAGAGCCTCCAAGAAGTTGTCGACATTTACGAAGGGGTCGACGACGACGGCGAGGAGTTCCAAGTCGACGAACAAGCACTGCAAGAGTTCGAGACCATGATGAAGGGGAGAAGGGCGTGCCTGACCTTCCCGATCCCAGAGGCTTGTCTCTCGCGGAATCCCTCGCCATGCTCCATGTCCTGGGCTCCAAAGCCCGCCCCTGTTCGATCGTTCAACCCATTCAGAGAAGCATTCTACCTGGGGCTCGAAGACGAGATTACCGACGACACCGAGCTTATGCCAGTACCCGGAAAGACCCCGTTATCAATCTCCACAATCGCTCACAAGTCTCTATTTGGGGATCTGGTGGATTACGTCAAGGAATGGAATCCGTTCGACCTTGGGAGCGCCGGTTCATCTCGATCATCCTCTATGGACTCGGACTCCATGTTCTCGCTGAACGAGGTTGCTTCAGATTCGTCGGTGTCGAGTGATTCTGGCGACGATTGCCACACGCGCAAGACATCTCGAGAAGGCCAAAAGTCCGGCGACAGCACCATTGCCCCATTGGCGGTCCTGGGCAAATCGTTCGTGGGTGTCGAGACACGGTCATCTTCACTGTCGTCCCAATGCCCCTGGCCAGACTATCTCGAGTACGAGCTGGCTATCGACGAGGACATCGACGATATCGACTACGACGACTACTACGAATACGAGGAGATGCTTCACCAGAGCCTTGCTCAAAACACTGCCAAGTATGCAAATCTTGGCTCCAGCCTAGCCAACCAGATCATCTACACGGAGCGCGAGTTGTCGCGGTCATCGATCTCCACATGCAGCACATCGGAACTTCCAGCCCAGGCGCCAGAATGCAAAGTCATCCACATCGAACTTCCAGCGTACAAGGTCGACTACTATCTCACCTTTGAGCAGTATGACTCGGATGACGAGGTTATTCGGACCGAACTTTTGGGTAAGTTTCGCCCCTCCCGCGTTTCTAGAATGATTCTGTCGACCCACCCTTGCGGATGCTTGGTCCCGCAATCTCCACAATTTGTTTCCATAATGAAGCAGTTTACATTTTGCGGGCCGGCTAAACAAGCGCACAGACCCTGTTGACATTGCCGCACGCGCATTGCGTTGAAATTCGAATTCATGCTGACGGACGGATAAACTCACAGATTCCGCCATGGATCTGCAAGAACAGTTTCCCTCTTTCGAGTCGGTTCTCTCGACATTTGACCCGTCGTTTGAGCCCGCTTCGGAAGCCCACCCGTCGTTACTGGGCAAGTCAGCGCTCGCGCCGCCTGGGATCTTGCACGCGAAGGCCTCAATGGAGACAGTCGACCTGGACGAACTACCAGAAATGCACGAGGCGCGGCGACTTCGTTGCCGCAGCTCGGGCTTTCTAAATGCTGGCCGGATCAACTGATACCGGATTATAACTTCTTCCGGATCGACTTTCCCTGGCCGTTTCATCTCAACCATTCTGCCAATTCTCGTCGGCTACCCTCCATGGCTTTCGTCCTTCCTTTGTCGTCCCTTTTCGTCTTTACCCTTCTCTTCACTGTATCATATATATATCCATTTTTGGCTGACAAGCCCGTACATACACCCTGTTTTGTTTTGTTTGGGCTGTCATTTTGGACTCGCGCGACAGTCCTCATTCGCATGGCGTTGACGGCAGCGAGGCGCATTTACCCTGGTCTTTTGGTTGTCCTCATTTGTTTATCTTTCTTTCGTTCTTTCGATCGCGGTTTCCCTACCCGACCATTTACACTCCTTCAAGGATATATACCCAGCCAGCTCAGCCTGACCCTGTTATACACTCTTTTTACCAGCCGGGCACGAGCTGCCCGCCACACTCGTTTCAAGATACCATCAGCCATTGTCTGAACTTCACATTCCTTCAAGATACCAACTTTGTTACATTCCTTTATCCCCGCGGCTATACCAACCGCCCGCCTTGCACATGCATACATGCATGCAGGCACTGACGTTCGTTCATGATACCATTCATTCGATTCTCACAATCATTCACAAACTACCATTCTGATTTCCAGTAATCTTTATATTTATTCCCCGCAACAAGGGCAACCAACTCTCGGGCGTGCACGCATTCACGCATGCATGTCCTTTCACTCATTACCGTCCTCCGTTTTGTTCCCCCCCTTCCCTTATCCTGCTTGCTTGCTGGGTTCTTCATCTGCTTCTTTGCTGGGGGCTATTTTCCAACGTCGCGCGCAGTGGCGTTACCGTTGAGCGCATTTTGCATTCTGCAACGGTTCAAGGCAGGCAGATATAGACATAGACTAGATAGATAGATTGAGGGATAAAACGGATCCTCCATGTATATCGATACATACGAAATTCACGAACGTTCGTACACACAATATAACGTGCCTTGTAAACTGCCTGTCGTAGCAACGGAACTCTCGTGCTGCAGCGTCACATGTGCGCGTGCACATGCATAGTATGTGCGGATGGTGCACGGTGTGATTGAAGGTAAAGGCCCTCGCACACATGCACAATCTACCTCTCACGCATAGAGATACCGCATTGGGATCGGTACTTGCGGGAAGCTTGACGACGACGCCAGGTGCGGACCATGTACATGTTGTGCTGTGGCTAGTGGTAACGTGCCCTGCATGCATGTGCTAGATGCAGGTATACCGCCACTCTGGCCTTCTGTCGCCGAGAGCTAGTAGCCAGGCCCTGCCCGGTTCGCCGTTGACAGGACCCTTGTGGTAGTGGTAAGCCCGGGCATGGCGTCCGTCGTCACAGTTCTCTATTGGCTGCATACGCGGCGGCGGCGGCGCGGCGGCGCTGTTGGATGTTCGCCAAAAGATTGGCGGGTTGGGTTGTGGTATTTTGCACGACGACAACGTACAAGTACAGACGGAAGTCGTATCCAGTATCTGCATGCATCCGCTCCGAATAGTACTCATACATCTCAATCACATACATTGGTGGATATCAAGAGGTCGATTGGATTCGAGGTTCCGCTGGTCCCCCAACAAACCTCACGACTTGAGCTTGCCCACCGCCTCCTCCTCCAACCTGTCCAGATCGCTCGCACTGATCCCTGCCAGACCGTATTGCGCACCATCCGTCGTGTTTGTCCGCACCGGTGTCTCCTCCACGCCGTTCCCACAGTCCCTACGATCACTAACATCAACCGAGGATGACGCCGCAGCCGCGGCCTCTATACCATGTCTCCTGTCCTGTCTTCTCCTCCGCTTCCCTTCTGCCTCCTCCCCATTATCCGCCACTCTCGTCAACCCCTCCAACTTCCTGCGCTCCCGCTCCTCCCGCCTTCTTTTATCCTTCTCCGCATTACCCTCTTTACTCAGCTCCTGGGCGGTCATGCCGCGCCTTCCAGCCCTCGCCATGGGTCCCCAGTACGCATTCGGGTTAAGCTGGTAGTTCACCTCGCCTTTCCCCTTCTCCTTCTCCCGTCCTAGCGCCTCGTCGAATACTATCTCGTCGAGGTTTTCGTGTTCGTCGTCGGGGTGTTGCGTGCGTGGGTAGAGGATGCGGTAGCCGGGCATGCTTTCTGTCAGGCTGCCGGGCTTGATCGGGTGCGTGCGGACCCATGCGCGCATCACCCGCCAGAGCACCCGCCAGGAGGCGTCGGTCTTGAGGCTGCCGGGCCGGCAGTGGGATTTCGAGACTCGGTAACCGAGGCCGAGTAGCGCCCCGCGGATAGCGGCAAGCGGCGGGGCGTCGCAGTGGAGGACGCGTGAGAGCTGTGTCGGCATGACGAAGAGGGCGAATGGGTCGGCTGTCGGGTTACGCTTTGCGGGGATGGTTGCATTCGCCGAGCTTCTGTTAAATTGCCGTATTTTCCGCTTCACAGTCGGCAGCTGCCGTGCTAATGGCCCCTCTTCCTCTTCCACCAGTAGTGGCTGCAGTAGTAATGGCCGTAGTGGTTGTAGTAGTAGTGGTGGTAGTTGTAGTCGTAGTATCGGTAGTGATCGTGGTCGTATCCTCTTCAGGAGGCAATAGCGACGGCGGCGGAGCGACTTCAGCCAGCGCAAGCTTCAACATGCCGGTGATCCTCCCCACGGTGTCGTAACCGCTCACGATCTCTCTCCCCAGCACGTTCGACAGCAGATGCCTCACAAACTCCGCCGAATGGATCGCATCCGCCCACATCGGCCCCGCAACATGCATCCTGCACTCGCAAAACTCGCACACCCCGCTCTCCACCGCCTGCGCAACCCCGTATTTATACACACTCCTCCCTCCCGCCTTCGCCACCCGCTCCCGCAAGGTGCCCATCTCCTGCACCTTCCACGCCCCGCACCCGGCATCGCAATTCATCACCACCGCACTCTTACTCGCCAGCTTCTTCACGCTCTCCGGCCCCCGTCGCACCCGCACAAACACCCGGCAGTAATAATCAATACTCAAACTCAGCAGCGGCTCCACGTACAACCCGTACTTTGCCGCCACCGTCGCCACACTCATCAGCACCATCCGCAAGCCGGACTCATGGCTGAAATCGCCCTTGGCCGGAAGCCCGCCGTACGTTGCAAACGTCTTTTCGGGGTAACTCGTGCTCGCAAAGATAGCTGCGTCCGTACACGTCGCGCTCAACAGCCCGCCGTCTTCCAGCGCTTGCACTGCCGCGTCGAGGAACGGCGCTGCCGTGCCGTATGGGTCCAGGTCGATGACGTGGTACTTGTTGGATTCTGTCGGTTTCTTCACCCGGTGCGGGTTGTCCGCCGTCGGAGCGGGGAGATAGGCAGGGTATGCCGTGCGGTACATGTGGCCGATGGCGTTATCATGGTTGGGGTGGACGAGGTGCGCGACGGAATTGTATGCAATGTTGCGGGTGATGGATTCGACGGCCGAGTAGGACATGTCGTTGGCGGTGACGTGCGTGACGAAGGGCAGCTCTTTGGCATAGCGGAGTGCGCGTAGGCCTGTCGCGGAGAGGGCGTCGAGGACGGCGAAGCGCGGTTTCGGCTGGTCTTCGGCGTCGGCGTCGGCCATGCCGCTGTCGACGTCTTCCATAATGGTCTCTATCTGAAACTCCACGGCGTCGTCGACCTGCTCATAGACCTGCTCGACAGCCTGTCCGTCGGCAGCGGTGGTAGTGGTAAGGGCAGCGGGGTCGTCGCTCGCATGACACTTCGCTTTACGCTTATGATTAAGCCCGCCGCGGCGTTTACGTCGCGAACTCGCCGCCGCCTTTCTCTCCGCCGCGAGAATATCGCCAAAGCCGCGGGTGACCGCCATCGTCAAGTCGCGGTTAAACTGCTGGATGTAATTATAAAACACCTCGCTGTTCTCCCCCTCTGGTCGGTCCGGCAGCAAAATGTTCGCCAGCCCCTCCGGTTGTACCTTATATGTCACCCCATGGAGCTCCACGGTTTCCAGCTCCGACGGCGCTGCCTGCCCTTTACCTCCTCCCCCTACGGCGTCTGGTGCCTTGCGCTTACGTGCTTGCTGTTGCTGGGCTTGGGCTTGTCCGCCGGGCGGCGTCGGGTCCGTAGTGGCCGCGGAGGGCGCGTCCGGGAGCGTAATGTCGGTCGATTGTCCGGTTGCATTAAATGCGTCTTCGGCCTTTCGCTTGGCCATTGCGATGGTGGATGCCTGTCGATGTGACTGTCGTGGTGGCGATGGTGATGTCGAGTATGATGGAGATGGAACGAACAGGTGGACGAGGTAGCTAGACCTGCGACTTGGCCCGAGGCCAGCTCCACGCAAGAGCACCCGCGCGGTCACTGTGGCGGTCCTCTCCGTATAGCCGTCGTCGTCGTCGTGGATGTCAATGTCGGCGCCGAATCGTCCAGTGCGATATCGCGAGTCGGTTCGGGGCGAAATGGCGGCTGTGGTTTATACTAATTTAACATTTGCGAACCGAGCAAAACTAGACGTCAAAAATCCAGAGCCGCATCATCGCTTAGTCATCGAGCCACCGTTGGATTCTGTCCGCTTGAAATATATAAATTCAATGTCGTCATGCCACTATTATCTATATCGTATCTACGTCTCTAAAATAAACTGCACCAAGCAATAATTACACCCTCGCACTCTCTCCCGTTTTCTCTATCCCAGGCCCCGAAACCGAACCCAGCTCATGGTCAAAACAATACCACAATTTAAAACGTAGACACTGCAACCGCAATCGCTTGTACGTCGCTATGGCTAATGGTAACCTGCACATCCTTAATGCCATTCTTCTCTGCTGCCGCTGCTGCCTCTCCGTGTAGCTATAAAAGTGCACACTCGTTAGCATCATCCAAATACACCCAATAACCACGAATAGCCTCGCAAGGATCACGGTTCACATACCTTCACGATCGGAGCACCCTTCTCATTCCGCTCAATTTCAATCTCAATCAACGGCGCACCCGCCCCTTTACTCTCCACTCCTAAAGTCTTCCATACCGCCTCCTTCGCGCTCCACCGCCCTGTAAAGCTCGCCTGCGGATTTGGCGCCTGTCGGCAATACTCCTGCTCTCCCCGCGTGAAATTCCGCTCGATAAAGTTCTCGTTCTCAATGTTGATCGATGACAGCAACTCCACATCAACTCCAATCTTGCTATTGCTGCCCTTCACGCTCGCTAACGCCAGCTGCTCCACCACTTTCCCTGTATCGTCCGCGTCTGCTGCCTTCTTTGGCGGCCGGTCCGGGAAGCTGTACGATCCGGTCTTCTTGTCCGGCGTCACTCGCGCCAACGGGTCGAGGTACACCGACACCTCCAGCTCGGGACTGTACGGCGCTGTGTTCTTTGCCACGAACATATTGTTGTTGCACAGCGACGAATGGAAGTAGCGGTACGCCTTCTTGTGCCGTGCTGACACCTTCGCCCGATAAGCTTCGTATGTCTGCTCATCCAGCGTCGCAAACAAATACCGCGGGTGCACACCGATGGCTTGCGCCCCCTTCTGTCCGAATCCGAACGAGGTGACCGAGAACGCCTTGATGCCGTCCGTCTGTAGCGATCGGCTGGGGTAGACTAGGAACGAAAACTTCTCGAGCACCTTGTCTACATTGTCCGCGTTCTTGTTGCCCGGCACCAGGCCTGAGTTGAGCACCTGGATCGCACCGTTCATCATCCACGCGCCCGCAGCGCCCTTGGGATGACCGGTAAGGTACTTTTGGCACACCGCCAGCAACGCGTTGCCCTTCGACCGGCCGAGGTGTCCCAGCATGTCGTTGAGTGACTGCGACTCGTTCTTGTCGTTCGCAACGGTAGACGTCCCGTGCAAGCTGGCTACACCCAGGTCGTCGATGGTAAGCCCCCACGTCGCCAGAGCACCACGCAGCGGCGCGATCCTAGGGTCGTTTCGCCAAAAGTCGTTGCCCCACGAGCTGAGCGCCTCGGACTCCTGTCGCTTGGCCTCCCGCTCGATATGCTTGGCCCGGTCGTCCATGTACTCGCGCTCGGCGATGCCCTGCAACTCGCCGGAGGACCGAAGGGCAGAAACCTCGTCTTGCAGATACATGAGCTCGGACTCCGTCCAGGCCTTGATTTGCGCCTTGCGAGCCTCGAGCTGCCGCTTCCGGTACTTGATGTCGAGCAGCGGGGACGGGAACCGGCTTGGTGCCTCCCGGGCGGTAGTCATGATGCCGCGGCCGGGGGCAGGGATGCTGCGGCCAGTCTTGTCCGTAGCGGTAGCAGTCAACGCAACGATGCCGTAGATGGGCACGCCCATCTCCAACGCTAGTTTCGCGTTCATCAGCACCTGGACACCGCAACCTTGGGCCTCCATGAAGCCACCACGGGTGGTAGTCATTGGCCTGGACATTTCTCGCGGGGTCCTGCCGTGGGCGAGCTCGTCTTCGGCGTTGCTGGTGGCCTTCATGTTGCCAAACTCGTATGACGCTTCTTCTTGGAAGTCGTCAAAGCCGCCGACAAGCACGCACTTGGCCTTGCCACTCACAATTGTGTCATAGCCAATGTCCACCGATTCGATGGCTGTAGCGCAAGCGCCAGATGGCGACTTGATCGGCCCGGACGAGGAAAGCAACAACATATTGACCCAGGCGCTCATCGTGTTGATGAAGGACTCCTGCAAGATGTCCTTCTGGATTGGCTTGTCGACCCATCTATCCTTGTACATGGACTTGAGAGCGTTCATGCCACCAACGCCAGAGCCGACGCAGTTGCCGAGCTCTGAGACGTGTATGTACTTGTAAAACTCGTACGGGTCAGTGATGCCCGAGGTCAGGAGGCCTTCCACAACGCAGACAAGGAGGTAAAGAGTAACGCGGTCCACCTGGGAGATAATGTCATCAGGGATGCCATAGTGCTTCGCGTTCCAGCCAGTTGGGATCTGGCCGGCAACCAGGCGGTCAAACTTGAGAGCCTTGGGGACAAGCAGCGTCGCTCCCTTCTTGATGCGGACGGTCCATTCGCCAGTCTCTGGTATCTCAAACGTCTCCACAAACTCGTTGTGGCGTCTGCGGAACTCTTCCGCGGTCTCTTTTGACGCCTCAAAAGGATCGAGATCCTCTTGGATGACAATTTCTTGCAATATCTCCTTCTTGTTGGGATCGTAGCCACCGAACAGCTCGGGCTCGATCAGACGAATCCCGGAGTGCTCTAGAATCTTCTTTTCGTACGTGGCCTTGACGTCCTTGTCGTCGACTGGCTCGTTCGTCTTGGAATCAACCCAGCCAGAGTAGTGCTTGCCACTGAGAGGGCCGTTGTGATTCTTGATAAGACCCATGATCCATGCCATCTCCACGCAGCCTTCGAGGGAGAACGCGCCATAGGCTTCCATCTCCCATCGGGTCCGCGAGTTACCCCATGGCCCAATTTCAGCAAAGCCGGTGACGACCACAACCTTCTCAAGGTCGACCATCCCGCGCAAGTCTTGAGCAAGCGGCTCGAGCGACTTGTAGTCAGGGAGCTCGGGGAAATCGAACTTCATATTTGCCCGAGGGGTGATGGTAACCTTTTTGAACAGCTCGGCGGACGCGTCGCCGTTGATGACCTTGTTCTCGATTGTGGTTTCGCGAGTGACGGCCTTGCGGACCTCTGATGTGGCCATGATTTCGGCGCGGCGGTTGCTCATGATTTCCTTCACATTTGGCAGGAAGTGCAAAGCGCCGTTGAGGTCAGCAAAGACGGGCTCAACTTGGCAAAGGTTGACGATCGTAGGGGACATCAATCCTAGTAGGTTAAACGCCATTTCCTGGCCGGAGAATGTGCGGACGCCTAATTGCTCGATACCCTCGGCGGTGATGTTGTTCATGTTCATCAGGCCCGTTCCACGGGTCCAGCCAATGACAGCACCGCAGATGGTGAGATAGCTGGCCCAGGATTCAGAATGCCACCTGTTGAAGAGGGTCTCAAGGCCCAACTTGGATTCAGAGTAAAGACCGTCATTGCCAAAGGTTCCGTGGTTTGGAGACAATGGGAGGATGACTTGGGCGGGACGGGTCTGTATGCCGAGGGCGTGCTTTTGAGCCTTGACGGCGCCGATGAGGCGGATAACATTTGTCAACTCGATACGATGGGCGAGCTCAGATTTCGAATCGATGGCATCAATTTCACGGCCGTTCTCCGTAATGGCGGCAAAGGGGATGATATGATCGAGATCCCAGCCGAGACCCTTCTTGGTGTCGTAGATGTAGTTGATGAGCGCGTCGACGTCCTGCTTGCTTCCCTGGTTGAAGGGGACGACAACTAGGCAAGAACCTTTGGCGCCGTATCTCGAGTAAGAGGTCTGATAGTATTCGGTCGTCTCGCGCGAAAACCGGCTGGTGGTTACGATGACGCGGGCGCCACCCGAAAGCAGGCCTTCCAAGACGCGAAATCCAATGGACCCCGCGCCCGCACCAGTGATTAAGACGTTCCTGCCGGCAAAGGTGATGCCGTTGACGGCCGCCTTTTCCATTGTGTCGAGATAGACGCCGGTCAGCTTTTTGCTGTAAGCCCAATCCTGGCCGTCCCGAGTCTTGAGATGCAAGAACGGGATGTTTTGCATCTTGGCCTTGCCGCCCTTGCTGAGGCCAGCTGGGGCGCCTCTGGTTGACTTTTTGGTCTTCTTGTCGCTCAAGAGCTGACCCTCGTTAAGGGCCAAAGCTCTGTAGACATTGGCATACAGCTGCTTGATCTGGAGCTGGTCGGTCTTGGAAAGCTTATGCTGCTGACGGATTATCTTATACACCTTCTGCAGATCCTGCTGAACCTTGGTCTTGTTGCCATATTCGGACACCTTTCCTCCGGCGGCCATCTCCTTGACGTAGTGCTCGAGCTTGCGAACGGCGGGGCGCGGGGCTTCGGCATAGGACAGGTTGCCATGGGCATCGATTGTTGTCTGGGGGGCGGTGGGGTAGTCGACGTCCTTGTATACCGGGTTGGCATGTAAGGCTTCAACGCAGTTGGCCATCAGCTGATTGGCGAGCTCTTTGGCGAGCTTGTAGGTTTCTCCGCGTTCCGTCGGGCAGTGGTCAATGTTGTACTGCATGAAGTCCAAGAAGGTTGGATTGCTCCTGTTCATGATGCGAATGCAGTGGCTGACGATGTCTCGGTCGACGAGCTTGAGCCTGCCAAAGATGATATCGTAGTACATGGTGAGGGCATCTTGGCGGACCCAATTCCACGAGGAGTCGTAGATGCGGGCCTTCAGACTGGAGAAGATTGGGGTGATGCCTTCGGCGTAAATGTCACCGTGTTCGGCGATCCAGAGGTCAAGCTGGCCTTGCAGGACGGACTGCGACTCTTTCGAGCCGATGTGCGCCTTGTCGCCAGCTTTCAAGTCCATCCTTAGGTAGCGAGCGAGGAGCTCGAGCTGCTGCTTGAAGAGAGCCTTTTGGTCTTTGGTGAGGGCGTCGAGTGCAGCTGGGTCAACCATCATGCCGCCTCCGGATGCGGCAGCGCCACTGGCGGCTGGAGACGATAGGCTTACACCGGCGGAAACCGCGTATTTCTGTGTAACGTCGTCAAAGAAGGCCTTGGCGTCGGGTTCGGAGCCCAGACGGGCGGCAGGCTCCATTGTGATTGCCAGGAGCAGGACGCCGTCTTGGCGGCCGGGCCCGAGACCCCATCTGGTTTCAAGGTATTTTCTGGCGGAGGTCATGTTGAAGCCGCCAGGCATCTTGGAGCTGATCATACGGGCGATCAGAGCGGAGCTGTGCTTGCCCAATTGGCCGTTGAAGGTGGCCTGCATGGCAGCACCCAGCTCGTCCAGTGGGGTGTCTTCAGGTTTTTCAGGGGTGGAGCCGAACTCCTTCTGGAGGTCGCCCAGGATTTCATTTTGAAGGGTTGATTTGCCTCCGACGAGGTCCTTGATGGCTTTCGATAGGGGTATGGAGGGGAGATCCTTCTTGAGTTTTTGAGCGATTAAGCTGCGGACGATGTCTGTAGCTGTGACTGGTGCGTCGGGGACAGACGCAGCCGGGCCGGCGGATGGAGGGGGGGGAGCTGCTGCTGCTGCTGCGGCGGCGGCGGCAGGAGCTTGTGAGGAGGAAGCGGCGGGAGCTGATACGGAAGAAGAAGGAGCGGCGGGTTCGGGCTCGTTTGCTTCGGGTTCGGCCTGGTAGTAGATTTCCTTGCCGTCCTTGTTGTAGCTAAGGATTTGGCGCTGTAGCGAGAGGGCGGCGTCGTAGGCTTCGTATTTGGCGGCCAAGGTGCGCCTGGCCATGCCGGCTAGCGTGTCCTGGAGGGGAAGGTTAGCAGGAGGAGGAGCAGGGAGGGGACGATTGGCGCGAGCGTACCGCGGGGCCGACTTCGACGATGCGCTCGGCTTTCTGCTCGCTGAGGATGACATCTTGGGTTTCAATCCTGGGGAAAGAGAGAGAGAGTTAGCTTGCGAGTGATTTCGAGCTGGCGGACAGTGCGATGGGAGAGTGCGATGAAAGGGACGAGAGAGGGGGAAGGAAGCTTACCATCTGACGGGCGAGGCGAACTGGTATGCGAGGAGTTCGATAAGCAGCAGGTGGGAGAGCTCCTGCTCCTGCTCGTGGGTGGGCATGGTGATGGTGATAGCTGTCGACGGATTGGAGGGGGGTTAATTATGCGTGGCCAGCGTCTGGGGTATAAGGTGAAGCCAAAGTCAATTGGCAGCCAGCTGGATGGTGGAGAGTAGTATTAGTAGTCGTAGTAGTGGTGAGTGGTAGGGAGTGGTGATGACAATGACAATGGCGATGGTGATGGTGATGGGGGATGGCGGAAGGGTGGTGAAGGAGTGGTGATGGTGGAGAGGGAGAGACGGAGTGGTGGAGAGACGGAGAGTGTGTTGGGTGGACGGAGGGAGATGAAGACAGGCAACACGGAGACAGACGCCGCGGGACGAGCGGATATGGCAGCAGTACTAATAATATTGATGATGGAGATGGATGCCACCGCTATATTATTAGCAGCAGCAGCAGCGGCATCTAGTAGATATCTGTGGGGATAATATCAATGGGGACTGTCTGTGGGGGCCCAGCTGTTTTCCGTTGGGACGCCCACCGGCTGCTCGAGAACATTCCCATTCCACCAGAGAGCTATGTATGCACCTCGGCCCAGCCGCCCCATTCACTCTTTGTGATGTACTTGCTATATAGAGGGCTCCACTGTATAGTTCATTGTATAGTATTCTATAGCACTATATAGCACTCTATAGCACTGCGCAGTACCGCGCAGTCTGCTGTATCATAGTACGGCATGACGATATAGAAATCCATGCGGGTCGGCATTCCTGGCGATATGGCCGGTATGTGATCGAGCGCCGAACACGCGTCAAAAAAAACCGCCGAACGCTGTTGGCGTTGTTGGTGGTGTTGCGCCCCGGCCTCAACCCCAACACTTTGGCGAGACCAACAGAACAGGACGCTTCCCACCATCTGTGGATTATATAATCCGGAGGGCCTTAGTGCTCTATCGTCGGCCTCGGACGAAGGGGCTCTTCATTCGGCGTGCGTGCGTGCAGCTGCTGCATTGTTGCTATACACTAGTATCCTGCTGCTGCTGCTGCTGTTGCTACTACTAATACTACTAATACTACTATCTCGACCACCACCATCACCATCTCCACCACCATCTCCACCTCCATCCCCATCACCTCCTCCTCCTCCCATCACTACCTCCATCTCCAGCTTCAACCACCCTCACTCGGAGCTCTCTCTCATCCTCATCTCAATCTCCCCCCTCCAAAGCACACTTCAAGATACTCAGGCAAGCACAATGCTTACTCCCCCCTCCCAATTGACCCCATAATGCGTGCCTGCTAACCACCTACTAGTACCTGCTAGGTAGCTACACGAGTTCACGACACCACGCCATACGACACGATGTACGGCACCGGCATCACCACCGGCGTCTCCACCCCTCACACCGCCTCCTCCCTCCGGCCCCTCGTCCTCTCCCACGGCTCCCTCGAACACACCCTCCTCATCCCCACAACCTCCCACTTCCACGCTACCCAGCTTAGAGACCACTTCGCTGCCTCCCTCCCCTCCGCCACAGAAGAGCTCGCCCAGGACGATGAACCTTCATCCGTCCCCGAGCTTGTCGCCCGCTTCCTCGACTTTGTCGCCACTCAGGTCACCAATGGCGAGGACGACGAGCAGGGCTCCTACGAAGACGTCCTCCGCATCGTCCTCTCAGAGTTCGAATCCCGCTTCCTTCGCGGAAACGAGGTCCACGCCATTGCCTCCTCCCTCCCCGGCATCCCCTCCAAACACAATGTCACCATCAGATCCTACTACGCCGCCAGACTAGCCGCCAATCGCCCCATCAAGACTCACGCCTCCGCCCTCCTCAGAGCTGCAGAGTCCGAGAACGCCAAGCTCTTCGCCGTCTTTGGCGGCCAGGGTAACACCGAAGACTACTTTGACGAATTGCGCGAGATCTGGTCCGTCTACAATGGCCTCATCGATGACTTTATCGCCTCCGTGGCCGCCCTCCTCCTCAAGCTCTCCAGCGACCCCCGCGCCGGCAAGGTCTACAGCAAGGGCATCGACATCATGCGCTGGCTCCAAGACCCAGACGTCACCCCGGATATCAACTACCTCGTCTCCGCTCCCGTCTCCTTCCCCCTCATCGGCCTCATCCAGCTCTGCCACTACGCTGTCGCCTGCAAAATCCTGGGCCTCGAACCCGGCCAGGCCAGGGCCCTCTTCAAGGGCACCACCGGCCACTCCCAGGGCATCGTCACCGCTGCCGCAATCTCCCTCGCTTCCTCCTGGGACTCTTTCGATAAGGTTGCCAAGAACACCATCGAGCTGCTCTTCTGGATCGGTTGCCGCTCCCAACAGACCTACCCCGTCACCGCCCTCGCTCCATCCACCTTCCAAGACTCGATCGCCCAGGGCGAGGGTTCCCCCACCCCCATGCTCTCTGTCCGGGACTTGCCCAAATCGGCGGTACAGTCCTATGTCGATAATACGAATCAGCATCTACCTGCCAATAGACACATCCACATCTCTCTCGTCAACGGCGCTCGCAACGTCGTCGTCACCGGCCCGCCTCAATCCCTCTACGGTCTCAACCTGACCCTCCGCAAGGTCAAGGCCCCAACCGGCCTCGATCAGTCGAAGATACCATTCACCGAGCGAAAATCCCGTTTCGTCAACCGCTTCTTACCCATCTCGGCCCCGTTCCATTCCCCGTACCTAGAACCAGCCGCCGCCATCATCGAACAAGACGTCAAGCACATTGTCTTCTCGCGGAACGATTTCGCGATCCCAGTCTACGAAACCCATGGAGGACAGGACCTCAGGACGGCCGAGGGCGATGATAACGTCGTTCCCGAGCTCGTTCGCATGATTACGCACTACCAGGTCCAATGGGAAAAGGCAACGCAGTTCCCCGGAGCTACCCACATCATCGATTTGGGCCCCGGTGGCATCTCGGGCATCGGCGCCTTGACGCACCGGAACAAAGACGGAACCGGCGTCAGAGTCATCCTCGGTGGCACCGTCGAGGGCTCCAATGCTGAGCTGGGCTTCAAGCCGGAGCTCTTCGACAGAGATGATGCGCACGCGGTCAAATACAATGTTGACTGGGTCAAGGAGCACGGCCCCAAGCTTATCAAAACCAAGACTGGCGAGACATACGTCGATACCAAGTTTAGCCGCCTTCTCGGCCTACCACCACTTGTGGTTGCTGGTATGACCCCGGCGACGGTTCCCTGGGACTTTGTCGCCGCCACCATGAACGCTGGCTATCACATCGAGCTCGGAGGCGGTGGCTACTACAACGCTAAAGGGATGACCGAGGCCCTGCGAAAGCTCGAGGCCGGGACGACCCCGGGAGCTGGCATTACCATCAATTGTATTTATGTCAACCCGCGGGCGATGGCGTGGCAGATCCCACTCATCCAGAGCCTCCGTGCCGAGGGCGTCCCCATCAAGGGTCTCACCATTGGCGCTGGCGTCCCCTCCCTCGAGGTCGCGAACGAATACATTGAAACTCTTGGGCTCAAGCACATCGCCTTCAAGCCTGGCTCGCTCGACGGAATCCAACAGGTTATCAACATCGCGCAAGCAAACCCAACCTTCCCAGTCATCCTGCAGTGGACTGGCGGCCGCGGCGGTGGCCACCACAGCTACGAAGATTTCCACCAGCCAATCCTAGCCATGTACGGAAGAATCCGAAGATGCGACAACATCATCTTGATCGCAGGATCTGGATTTGGTGGCAGCGATGACACATACCCATACCTCACTGGTAAGTGGGCGGAAAAGTACGCCTACCCGCCGATGCCGTTCGATGGTATCTTGTTTGGCAGCAGGATGATGGTTGCGAAGGAAGCTCACACCAGCAAGAACGTAAGTTGCACAATCGGCGCCTCTTTCGTCTATGATACTAACGAGGTTGGACAATGTAGGCAAAGAAGGCTATCTGCGACGCTCCAGGGCTGGATGACAAGGACTGGGAGAAGACTTACAAAGGAGCAGGTGGCGGCGTTATCACCGTCAAGTCCGAGATGGGCGAGCCCATCCACAAGCTCGCCACGCGCGGTGTCCTCTTTTGGCACGAAATGGACCAGACCATCTTCAACCTGGACAAGGCGAAGAGAGTTCCTGAGCTTAAGAAGCGCCGCGACCACATCATCAAGAAGCTCAACGCAGACTTCCACAAGACCTGGTTCGGCCGCAACGAGGCTGGCGAGGCCGTAGATCTCGAAGATATGACATACGCAGAGGTTATCAACCGCATGGTCGAACTCATGTACGTCAAGCACGAGCAAAGATGGATCGATAAAACTTTGAAGAGCTTGACCGGTGACTTTATCCGACGGATGGAAGAGCGCTTCACCACAGGAGAAGGAAAGGCCTCGCTTTTACAAAATTATGCCAACCTTGACGACCCATTCCCAACTGTGGCTTCAATCATCGCGGCCTACCCGGAGGCGAAGACCCAGTTGATCAATGCGCAGGATATGCAGCACTTCCTGATGCTCTGCCAACGCCGTGGACAGAAGCCAGTTCCCTTCGTTCCCGCTCTGGATGAGAACTTTGAATTCTGGTTCAAGAAGGACTCGCTGTGGCAGTCGGAGGACTTGGAGGCCGTTGTCGACCAGGACGTCGAAAGAACCTGCATTCTGCAGGGCCCCATGTCGGTCAAATACTCCAAAATCCCCGACGAGCCCGTGAAGGACATCCTTGATGGCATCCACCAGGGCCACATCAAGTCCCTGGTCTCGGACTTGTACGGCGGCAACGAAGCCTCCATTCCCACAGTCGAGTACTTTGGCGGCAAGCCGATTGAAGAGGTGGACGAGCCTGACGTTGACGGTCTGACTATTATCCGGGACGGTAATAAGGTTATCTACCGGTTGTCGACATCGCCGTCGTCGCTCCCTGACGCGGATACATGGATACGCCTTCTTGCAGGCAACGAGCACAGCTGGCGCCACGCACTGTTCACCAGCGACGTTATCGTGCAGGGCAGTCGGTATCAAGACAGCCCCATCAAGCGCGTCTTTGCGCCAGACGCCGGATCCCTGATCCAGATCACGAACCCCGAAGATCCCGAGAAGACCGTCATCGTTTTCCAAGAAGCCAACCGGGGACAGTGGACCAAGACGATCGAGGTGAAGAAGGTCGGCAATGTCATCAAGCTTGAATTGATCGAGCACCGCACAGCGGACGGCAAGCCATGCAGCATGCCCCTCCTGCTCAGCTACCATCCCGAGACCGGGTACGCACCTCTCCGCGAGGTGATGGAGGGCCGCAATGACCGCATCAAGGACTTTTACTACGCGCTCTGGTTTGGCGCGGACGAAAAGTACGACGCGTCAATGTCTGTGGAGGACGTATTCGACGGCGGCGAGGCCACTGTCACCGGCCAGGCGATCGCAGAGTTTGTCGACGCTGTCGGCAATCGCGGCGAGGCGTTTGTGGAGCGCTCCGGCTCCGAAAAGATTATCTCTGCGCCAATGGATTTTGCGATCGTGGTGGGCTGGAAGGCCATCATTAAGGCGATCTTTCCCAAGGCGATTGACGGCGACCTGCTCAGGCTGGTGCATCTGTCGAATGGTTTCCGGATGCTGCCAGGCGCGGAGCCCCTACAAAAAGGCGACAAGGTGTCGACGACGGCGCAGCTGAACGCGGTGCTGAACCAGGACTCTGGCAAGATGGTCGAGGTGACGGGCACGATCTCGCGGGCTGGCAAGCCCGTGATGGAGGTGACCAGCCAGTTCTTGTACCGCGGCGCGTACACCGACTTTGAGAACACCTTCCAGCGCAAGCAAGAGACCCCCATGCAAGTCTACCTCGGGACCACCAAAGACGTCGCTGTGCTACGCTCGAAGGAATGGTTCTGCCCAGACGACCAGGACGCGGATCTGCTGAACAAAACGCTCACATTCCGCCTCACGACAATGCTCAGGTATAAGAACAAGGAGAAGTTTAGCAGCGTGCGGACGCTGGGCCAGGTGCTGTACGAGCTGCCGACGCGCGAAATCATCCAAGTTGCAACGGTCGAGTACGAAGCTGGGGTGTCGCAGGGCAACCCTGTTGTGGACTATTTGCAGCGCCATGGTACCTCTATTGAGCAGCCCGTCTTATTTGAGAACGCTATTCCGTTACATTCCAAGACGCCACTTGAGATCCGGGCGCCGGCGTCCAACGAGGCGTACGCGCGCGTGTCTGGCGACTACAACCCGATCCACGTGTCACGCACGTTTTCAAAGTATGCCAACTTGGCGGGCACAATCACGCATGGCATGTATAGCAGCGCGGCAGTACGTGCGCTGGTGGAGACGTGGGCGGCAGAAAATAATATCGGGCGGGTGCGCAGCTATACCGTAAGCTTTGTGGGGATGGTGCTCCCGAACGATGATATTTCGGTTAGCCTGAAGCATTCGGGGATGGTTGGAGGGCGGAAGATTATCAGCGTCGAGGTTGTGAATAAGGAAACGGAGGAGAAGGTGTTGGTGGGCGAGGCGGAGGTTGAGCAGCCCGTGTCGGCGTATGTGTTTACGGGGCAGGGATCGCAGGAACAGGGGATGGGAATGGACCTGTACGACAGCTCGCCGGTGGCGCGAGAGGTGTGGGATCGCGCGGACAAGCACTTTATGGACAACTATGGTAAGTTTATTTTACATTCTTATGACTGGTGATGGGATCGAGATGCTGATTGTGCGGATAGGGTTCTCGATTGTCGATATTGTGCGTCATAATCCGAAGGAGCTCACGGTGCACTTTGGTGGGCCGATTGGAAAGGCTATACGGCAGAACTACATGGCGATGACGTTCGAGACGGTGAACGCGGACGGCAGCACCAAGTCCGAGCGGATGTTCAAGGAGATTGACGAGAACACGACATGCTACACGTACCGGTCGCCGACGGGTCTGCTATCGGCAACGCAATTTACGCAGCCGGCGCTGACGCTGATGGAGAAGGCGAGCTTTGAGGACATGCGCAGCCGCGGGTTGGTGCAGCGGGAGAGCATGTTTGCGGGCCACTCTCTGGGCGAATACTCGGCGCTGGCGGCGCTGGCGGAGGTGATGCCGATCGAGTCGCTAGTGTCTGTTGTGTTTTACCGAGGCCTAACGATGCAGGTTGCGGTTGAGCGAGACGAGCAAGGACGGTCGAACTATAGCATGTGCGCGGTGAATCCGTCGCGGGTGTCGAAGAATTTCAGCGAGCAGGCGCTGCAGTTTGTGGTGGACAATATCTCGACAGAGACCGGATGGCTGCTGGAGATTGTGAACCTGAACGTGTACAACCAGCAGTACGTGTGCGCGGGCGACCTTCGAGCGCTGGACACGTTGACGTCGGTGCTCAACTACCTACGGCACCAAAAGATCGACATTCAGAGTTTGATGCAAAAGATGTCGCTGGAGGACGTGAAGGGCCGGCTGCTGGAGATTGTGCGGGAGTGCCAGTCTCAGACGGAGAGCAAGCCGCGGCCGTTGGAGCTGCAGCGGGGGCTGGCCACGATCCCGCTCCGGGGGATCGATGTGCCCTTCCATTCGACTTTTCTGAGGAGCGGGGTTAAGCCCTTCCGCAACTTTTTGATGAAGAAGATCAACAAGAGCTCGATCGATCCGAGCAAGCTGATTGGGAAGTACATTCCGAACGTGACGGCGCGGCCGTTTGCGATTACCAAGGAGTACTTTGAGGATGTGTATCGGCTGACGAACAGTCCGCGGATTGGAAACGTGCTGGCGAACTGGGAAAAGTATGCTGGAGAGGATGGCGGGGCAGTGCTGTCCGAGGTGTCGGCGTAGTTGTCTTGTTGTTATTTTGTGTTTTATATTGCGGTGGCTGTTGGTCGTTTATGCGTGGATATGGCCTGTTGATACGTAGACAGTTACTTTAGTAGACAGTAGTGGTAATAGAATGTTGTTTGATCCTACCGATGGAGTTGGGGCGTCGGCGGCCGGGGCGACGGCTGGGCAGCGGAAGCCGTGCGGCCGAGCGCTGCGGTGACAATTGGCCGAGAATAAGGCCACTTATTTGCGCCGTAATATCTGTTAGCTCGTATAAGACGAGTAAACCGCGGGTTTAAGTTCCGATTAGCCCGATTGGGGCTACCGATCCCTGTTGTTCGTTCGGTTTTAGCTGCCCCTGCCGATGCTCCGAGCTGCGTTAGCGGATGGTACTTAAAGTTACCCGTCTCCTTTCCTGCTCTCGTTCCTTCCTCCTTCTCCCAACAGAATATTCACGCTCCGTCTCCCTCGTTCACGCATCGACTTTTTCACGCAGCAATGTACGCACGTTCCCTGAGCGGGTGGTAGAAGGACACGGTCTAGAGGTCCACGGCTAACGTTTGTTTTACGACAGGTCGATGAACAGCACGTTTGTCCCTGACGGGACGGCGACCTACTGGGCGCACTATGATCACATTGCGGAAGCCAACGGCGGCTTTAGCATTTTGGAGAAGATGTGGGCGGCGTGGTACTCGTATATGGCGAACGACGTGCTAGCCACAGGCATCATGTCGTTTTTGATGCACGAGATTGTGTACTTTGGGCGCAGTCTGCCGTGGATGATTTGTGATGCGCTGCCGTATTTCCGCCGGTGGAAGATCCAAGAGGTGAGCACCCACCACGAACCCATTGACCCGTCCCCTTTTGTTTTTTCGACAGTCCCCGGGAACGCAAGAGCGATGACTGACCTGGCTTTCCGGCACAGGCAAAACTACCGACGCCCGCGCAGCAGTGGCGCTGCACCAAGGCCGTTCTGTTTACACACTTCACGATCGAGCTCCCCCAGATCTGGCTGTTCCATCCGCTCGCAAAGGCGGCGGGCATGTCAACGGACGTGCCGTTTCCATCCTGGACGGTGATGGCGTACCAGATTGCGATATTCTTCGTGATGGAGGACGCCTGGCATTACTGGTTCCACCGGCTGTTCCACTACGGCCCGTTCTACAAGCACATCCACAAGATCCACCACGAGTACTCTGCGCCGTTCGGGCTGGCGGCCGAGTACGCGCATCCGATCGAGGTGCTCATGCTGGGAATCGGGACGGTGTTCTCCCCCGTGATCTTTTGCTACCTCAACGGCGGTGATTTCCACATTTTGACAATGTACCTGTGGATCTGTCTGCGGTTGTTCCAGGCGATCGATGCGCACAGCGGGTATGATTTCCCGTGGTCGCTGCACAACTTCTTGCCGTTCTGGGCGGGTGCAGCACATCACGACGTGCATCATGAGAAGTTTATTGGGAATTATGCGAGCAGCTTTAGGTGGTGGGATTACGTGCTGGATACGGAGGCTGGGGCGGAGGCGCAGCAGCGCCGACGGGATAAGAAGCGGGCGGAGAGGGACCGACGCGCGATTAAGGAGCAGCAGATGCTGAGCATGGAGGCGATGGGGAAGGAGGCGGGCGTGATGGGATCACAGATCTCGACGGGGGCGGAGAAGGGTATGTAGACGGTGGGGAGATCAAGGCGAGTTTCTCTGGTTAGTACGACATAAGGCGTGCTTTCTGATCGATAGTAATAATTGTAATATGGAGGGAGATGGTTCGATGGATTGATGGGATGGATAGAGATAGATGCTTTTGGGCGGAGTTTGTTGTGCTGGAAAATGCAGTTGCAATTACAAGGTTGCAGGATTGCGTGTAATGATAATGCGGTGGAGGTGTACATACAGGCGGTCTGCATATGAAGCATAATACAGTCTATTAGCTGTTAGCTGTTGGAGTTCTACAATCCGGTGACGAGAGATTGTTTCGTGGTAACTTTGTAAATTTGATGCGGTTGGTTTTTTTTTCTTCTTCTTTTCCTTTTTTTTTTTTTTTTCGGACGCGCTGCTTTTGTCGGCTGGCCATCCATCGCATTGCCATTTTCCCCCAAACAAAGAACCTCAACCTCCCATCGTCTCATCACCACAACCACCAGCACCAACCTCCACGCACAACCTCCACACCCACATACATACATCGCAGC
>KI966435.1:102-47072 GCA_000525045.1 Drechslerella stenobrocha 248 | reverse complement strand
CGGCGCAGCCCGAGCTATAGTAGCTATGGGAGTCGGTCGCGGTCGCGGTCGAGGACGAGGAGCAGGACGAGGAGCAGGACGCGCAGCCGAAGCCGAAGCCGTGGGGATAGTCGGAGCCGTAGCCGGAGCAGGACCAGGAGCAGGACCAGAAGCAGGAGCAGGAGCTATTCGAGCTCTCCGCGGCGTCGACCTGGCGGTGGGAGAAAACGTTAAGGGCGTTGACAATGTATTCTGACACGCACGTTCATCTTTGCTATCTGGTGGTTCTTTTTTTCTCTTTCTTATTACTGTTCACTTTTATACTCGTTTCCCACAACGGGTGGTAAAAGCTTGATCTGATCGAAGGAACTGTCTCTCCGTTTTTGTACCGCTAGCCGAAATGGAATAATAGAATCACAATAATCAAGGTTCGCCGAATCCGAATCCGAATCCGAAGCTTCCAAAGTTCAAAGCCTTGTATACTACGTTTGCTCGAAACCTTCTCCGACCCTAATCTGTATGACGTGCGATGCGACGCCGCGATGCACCCCCACAGTATACGTATACTAGTATAGACGCGATTCATTATCGACAGCCGGATGTGCGTGCAAGCACTCTGCAACGTCGACTCCACGTGCATGTGCTCTCAGCGGTGATACGTCCACATGTGCTTGTGTCTGTGTCTGTGTCCGCGTTTGCGTCTGTACGTGCAGTCTGTCGTCTCTGCCACGTCGACGAGCATTGTCGGTGTAACCATCGCGAGACCGTTGAAAAAGTTGCACCAAAGTCGAACTCAATCGATCAAACTCCAGTTCAACGTTATCATGTATATATAACCGATGACATGTCGACGGTCTTCGAGGTCCATCCAACCCCGCACGCCACCGGTGCACTATCAATCGCTTATACAGCATAAGAACTCCTCGACACAATGTCACCAAATTCACAGCCACCACCTGTATCCGTCAATCCGTCCATGACCAAAGAAACGGCAGCCCCCAGCCCGGGAAAGGGACTACACGCCCAGCCTGCACCGGTATCGAAACCGCCGCCCCGTACTCCCGCCAGCGGTCAGTGGGCGTTCGTCCAGAAGCCGTATGACCCCCGCGGAGACAACTTCGCGTAAGCCATATACACACACATGCGGCGTGCAATCTGCCGATCCATCCGCGCAAGTATACGCACTAACGTTTGAGAATCTACTACCAGCTTTGAAACTATCGCCGTACAGAAGTGAAGGAACGCTCACGCCGTCACGTCGAGACCCAATCCATAATACGATATCGATACGCCCGGCTCAGGAATGTCATGTTATACGTATTTGTTACACGCAACTAAATAGATGTAAACTTCTTACACCCAAAACTTGGTCTATTGATAGTATACCTACGTACCCAGTTCCGGTTCGTTCTTGTCCCCATGTCATGCCGTTCGCTCTGCCCAGTGTTCCGTTGTGTTACCGCCCCAAAATACAACACCTTGGATCAGGATATGATCTCGACGCTCGCTGGATTTCATGCAAACACTAGAAAGATACTACACGTATGCGAGCCGGCGTAAACGTGACACTCGGTAGCAAGGATATCACCATAGCCCGTGCCTTGTGCGCTGCCGTTTACAAATAAGTACGTTGCTTGTTTCGAACTTCAAAAATAAGCATAGTGGGCGGTAAGAATAACGCCATCTTGGCAAAAGCCTAGAACTACAGGCCCATTCTATCGGCAGACTAGCCGGTCTAGAAAACAATATCAACCCCCCTTCAAAATTTATGGCCTTGAAAAACTAGCCGTCAGATAAGAATCCGAAAGAAACATGCGTAGACCCCATGGCAGCAGAGACAACACTGCTGCATACCGTCAACGTTGCCATCTGCCCATCACAAATCAGAGCAGTAAGTCCCGGACGTGCAAAATGTTCACGACAAAGGAAATAATAGAACCGCTAGGCCATCATCCACAAGGCGAAAAATACAAACCAAACGCAAAACTATACCGCCGTCCCACCTACGCTCAGATGCTAATTAGCAATTCACTTTCCTCCACCGGGGTGTGAACTGATTTTGGCGGTGCCTTGATAGGAATTGCCTTTGAGAGTTTGACCGGCTTGACAACTTTCCCCACGGCATACCTAGACCCCTCTAGTCCAGGTCCTAGCTCGTGACCTTGACTGACCTTACGGTTCTCCTGGGCTCCCTGGCTGTTCATCCTCTCAATAGCCTGGTCAATGGCAGTCGCGTCCCATGGCATGTCAACGGTCGTATTGAACACGGTGGGCAGCTTAGCATCTTCCCATACTGGGCGGTTGTCCATCGACTCCCTGTCGGGACTCCAGATGCAGGTGTTAGGCGCGGCCACGGAACCCCTCCTGCTACCAGTTGCGCCAGTGCACCTGCTCAAAACACTGCGTTTCGGTTTGTTGATAGCATAGCGTCCAATCGTTCCACCAATAGGGCAGGGTTTCTGCGAGAGAATGCTTTTCAGAACTTCTGGGTCGAGGAGAAAATCCTGCTGAACGCTCCTCTCTCTCTCGCGGTAGTTCTGGGTGGCGTCTTCCTCTTCGCTCGCCAGTTTATTCCTTTCGTCCGAGATCCGCTTCAAGGTGTCCCGGAAAGGAACCTGCACCTCCTCAAGCTTTCCCTTGAGATCCGCTGCCAATGCAGACACGTACTCACTGAGGGCACGCTGCTGGCCGCTGCATTCAGAGATGCCAAGGCTATCGATGAGAGTCAGGATATCAACCAGCAGGGACTGGAGGTCTGCCGTGTTTACATGTTCCCTCTTCGATAGCAGGTCATGGAGCTCGCTGGCCGGATCTAGCAGTGTCGAGAAGCCCAAGCTTTTGAGTTTATAGTAGGTTCCTTGCTGATCCTGGAAGGCCTCCGGGTTGCTGATTGCGTCCTGGACCATTAAAACCCATTGCCCAAGGGAGCTGGAAGCAGAGTATTCGAAGGATCTGTGCTTAAGCTTGTCGGGGAAGTATATCTTTGTGAATTCGTACAGCGCCTTTTTCATGATTTGCTGCGCATGCTTGAAAATCGTCCGCTGTGTCGGGTAGGGGAAACAGCTGCCGTATGGGTCAGTCACCAAAGCAAGTTCATTTGAAGGGCCGAAACTAATGATGCTGCAGGCATCGTCGGCGAATAAAGATGAAGCTGCGATAGAAGATCGACGGGTATGCTTCCTCATCCGAATAGTTGATGAATTATCATCAATGCTAGAAAGACTGTCGGCATTGGAACTAAGGCCCATAACGAACTTGGGCTTTGGAAGGTCCGCCTTCATAGCGGGGAGTTTGGATGCCTTTGTGCCCGAACCCAGGTCAATCAAAGAAAGCTCGGTAATGTCTCCATCCAGCAACCACGGCCACGTCTCTCGAACAACCTCTGGTGATGAAGCGTAGACCCTTTGGGCGTGCATCTTCACGACAGTTTCGACGAGCTCGTTCATTTTGAATATCTCCAATAAGGCGGCGAGCTCTTGTACATGGCTCTTCAAGACATGTTGGGCAGTGCTCGCACTCAGACGGGTGATAGCCTTGAAGAGACTCTGAACGAAAACATCTCGTGTTGTAAGGTAAACCAGTCGTTCTAGCTTCTGCTGCTTGAGGCTTGCTTCTTGAACCTCGTTCTTCCCTGAGTCTTTTTCGCCGTTGCTGGTGGTTGCTGGCTGCGGTCCAGACCCTAGATCGGTCACCAGGCGAGGGGAAGCTGCATTTTCGGCTGTTGTAGCAGGTTCTGGACGCCTCAAGGTGATCCTGGTGCCGTTTGAACTAAAGACGACCCTCTCAGGAGGGATAATCATGTCGGAAACAGTGGGAGATTCGGGGGTGAGAGGACTGAACGGGGAGGCGTCGGGGTTGAGAGATGGTGTTTTCTTAATATCTGCCATCTAGCAATCTGTTCGAAATCGATCGGTGCCGTTATATCATGCAGAGAAAGCCCTTGTCGACTCGCCTCTACGCTGCGCCCTGAGGGTTAGTTGAAAGGTAGTTGACGCCACCCAGGCGACACCAAGATGGAGGGACATACTAGAGTCACTGCTTGTTTCCAAATGGTGAGTAGCTTATACCGCAGCGTGTAGACAGTATTTATATTGCTGGCGATGAAGGGCTCGGGGGAGCTGATGGCTGGTGATGTTGAGCGAGAGCCGTCGACATATGGCTGTCTTCTCTCTCCGGGGGAAAGCCCCAGAGAATTTCTGTCGTCATCCAGCTGCAGATAAATACAACATCAAAAGAATCCGTTGCTTGGAAACTGTCCTGGCCGTCTACACCATGACAACCATAGAACAGACAGGCTCTCCGTAAGCCACAATTCAAACCATTTTCATATGGTAGCTTTCAAACTTGCAAGTACTAGCTAGTACTCGGACTTCCACTGGTCACCTCCATCCTCAATATCTCTAACCCACCGCGCATTAATCGAAAATTGCCCGTTTTCCAATCCCATAATATGAAGCATTGCAGAAGGGAATACGAAGTACTGAATTTACTAGGACGTTTGATGCAAACTGTTCATTGTCTTTAAGTCCGGTCACTAGACGGGACAAGCCACTATGGCGGTGTGCACATGGAACAGACAGTATGAGCTAGTACATTCAGCCAATGGTTTCAATTCGCGAACTGACCAGTACATACCAAAGGCTTTGACTCGGGGCTGGGGGGAATGGTGAAATTGGTTGTTCAAATCCATGGTGGCAACAATATACCCAGCCCGCCATGGAGGAGTATATCAGCTGTCCGGTAGCGCGAAAAGATAACAACCTAGTTAGAATCTGCAGCTGAATCCCACAATTCTTCGTCGTCCCCAATCGTGATAACGTTCGCGGCCTTCCTCGTAGAGAGTGAAGAACCGTCCTCCATGTCGCAAAAGGCGTACATGGCGATATGATCATCGAAACAATACTTCTCTTCGATGACTTTATTCTGGCGGTCCAGTTCGGTCCAGATAGCGTTTTCTTTCTCAGTGGCGGCATGAATCGTAACCGTTCTCCTCTTGATATTTTTTTCGTGTCTAGCAGCCCAGCGGAGTGGTTCGACGACTTCTTCGATTTCGGTCTCTGCTTTTTCGCGGGCTTCCTTGTAATCTTCTTCACGCCGCCCAAAGATCATCTGGGTGACCTCAGCGAGGACTACGATTTTTTTGCCACGTCGTGACTTGAGGGTTTCGCAGATATTCAACATGAGGTCAAAGTACTTTTTCATCGTATACTGTGTGATCTGGTTGATGATACCCATCTCGGCTTGGAGCTGTAAAAGAGGGAAGAGAAGATGGTCGAGTACCTTCTGGCGGTCTTGTCCGACCAGAATGTCTGCCGTCATGGAGTCTTTGGGGAGTTCATTGGCACTGTCGTGGATGAGGATTGCGTAGTACCTGAGGGTGGCCGAGTCTGCAAAGTTGATTTGCTCACCTCGGAGTCGTGATTCCCTGTGCAGGCCAAGGAATTCGAAGCAGGTCATCTGCATGATCCAGGCTAGCCGATTAATGATGGCAGCCTGGGTGGAAGCTGGAAGAACTCTGTAGTCAAAGTCGTCAAATTCATCATACTCTTCAAACAGCTGAGAGCTATTACCGCTAATCGATAGCTCTTGGAACGATGTAAGAGGCGGTTGGTTCTCCGCCATGCTCAAGCGGTGTTTGCTATTGTCAGCTGAGGCAAGGGCGAAATCCTCCTCTGGACCCACGGAAACTAAGGGATGGTCGTCTCCTAGGGACAACGGTCTGATGTATTGTTGGCCAATCTTCGAGCCCCTTGGTGGCCTGACATGCTCATGGACAATCTCTAATTCATGAGGCTTGCGTTTTGGTTCGACTTTGCTGGCAGGAACCATGTACTCTTCGTCAGAGCAATTTTCATCGAAATCATCATAGTCGTCGTTGTGCGGATCAAGCTGGGGGTAGAGTTCAAACGCGATGCTTTCGTCTTTAAACACGCATTCTTGCATGAGCTTGAGGGCGACACGAATGATATCAACTTTGCGCCGGGACCTCAGGAGGTCGTTGATACGTCGATTATTTCCATCGTTGCGCAATATGATGCTATCAACGCGGTAGTAGGTGGGCTTGCCGCGGTAGCCGCTGAGATTCGGCTTCAGAGCCAGGTAGACTTGGTAGACAAAGCCACGGGGCTTCTTTCTGTTCAGGATAGGACGGTTAAAGGGACCCATGATACTAATAGCCAAACCAGTTGAGCAGACTGAACTGAGTGTCTGATGCGTGGGTGTTGAACTGAACGTGATGGAAGCGGTATGAAAGTAGAGGTTTGGGAAGAAGGTTGGATAGTTGTAGTATGTAGCCAGGACTTGAAATTACTAATGTGAAGCTTTATGAGAAAGATATCTAGATCTAGGCGGCCGGCGACAGCCTTGATACTATTCACACAGCAACATGAGTAGTCTATCAACACCACATCGTCACTTAAGTTCTATCTTACCAGGGGTTCTTTGGAGGTAGGGTCATAACAACTATGGCCCACCACCCAGCTGCGAAGATGGTACCCGTAGATATTAGTCCGGTAATCTGCTACGAGGCGAGGCTAATCCGTAGACACAGGAATCAATCAGTCAGCTGTCGATGTCGGAGACATGTCGTTCTTGCGTTGTGTTGCAAAATGTGCGTTGCAGCGGCGGGTTGACGGACCGCGACACCGAACTTCAAAGATGTTCCGAACAGCTCGCATTCGGAAAGACCTTTGTCAGCAGCCTTTCCCCAGAACGACGTCACGAGATGCGATACGAGCCCCGATGCCACTTTCTGGGCGCCACGGCGGGTTATTGTCGGGACAGTACGGCTATAACGTTCCATCTCACGCCCGGTTGGGATAGCCCACCTGGAACCTGGGGAATGTAAGTTCATTCGGGTCACTGCCATCAGGAGCTCAAGTTTTGAAACCTTCCAGTCTGGCAGCAGCGCATTCAGAAGATATCACCAGGCCCTATATCGCAGCACGCTGACCATGTCGCCGCAACAGATCTTTGTTGGTGGCTATGACCACGCCATCGACAGCTTCATCTTTGACGAGGCGGCTGGCACGCTGACCAAGACGCATTCCACCCTTGAAAGCAGTCCGGGACCTTCATGGCAGTACATTGTCCCTGAGCACCGCTTGCTCTTCTCTGGCTGCGAAGGCCCAGAGGGCGGCATTGGATTTCTCGACTCGTACAGGATCGGAGACGATGGTAGCCTGACCAAGGTCGACAGGAAGGAGTGCGTTCAGGGCTGCGTTAGCATGGCCATGGGCAAGAATGGCTTCCTGGTTACCGCAAGCTAGTATGGTTTCCAACCCTAAGTTGCTACAAGAATACTGAGGCAGCTCCGTTTATAACTAACTTGGGATTCTTTAGCGATGCGTCTGGCGTCAACACCTACTACACGAAGGAGACTGGTGAGATTGTTCCGCTGCAGACCTTGCGATTTGTTCTGCCGGAGGGCCAGGCCGAGCATCCAGACATCGACCCTGTCCGTCAAGATGCGGCGCACCCTCACGAAGCTCGAATCGACCCGACGGGACGGTTCCTCCTTATCCCAGACCTTGGGTCCGACTATCTCCGTATATTCACTATCACCTATGGCGAGAAAGGTGAAGACACCTTGATAGCGGAGGTCGAGCCCCTAAAGAACGTCACCCGTGCAGGCCCTAGGCACTGCCATTTCGACAGCACTGGAAAGTTCATGTACCTTGTGGAAGAGCTGGCAAGCATGGTCAGGGTATACCAGGTGGAGTACACTGGCCCGCGAGGCATCGAATTCACACCCATACAGAGAATCAGCTCCTTAGGGCTCGGTATCGGGCCAGCGGATACAAGGGTGCAACGTTTGAAGGCTGCGGAGGTTGTTATCAGCGTAAGTCTATATTCTATCATCTCATTCACTAGATTTGAGGCTTAAATGCAACTCCTCGGTATAGCCCGACGACAAGCATTTGTACATCTCCAACCGCTACGACAGTTCTATCCCAGATGGAACCGACTCCATTGCACACTTTCTGGTCAACACAGATGACGGAACATTGACGTTTGTTGAGCTGACGAGCGCGGGAGGAATCAACCCCAGGCATTTCCGCTTGAGCCCCGATGGGAGCTGGGTCTGTATAGCTACGCAGGATACGAACAGAGTTGCGATGTTCAAAAGGGATCTGGAGACTGGGTCACTGCTGCAGGAAGTGATCGCAGAGGGGCAAAGTGGACAGCCCGTTTGCATCACCTGGTAGCAAACCCGCAACCGGGAGACTTTGGCCGTTTCCTAGACGGGCGCCAAAATATGAGTCTACGGCCACAAACAGTATATATTTTATATAAGCCAATACAAAACACATGTACAGATAACCGGCTGCCCAGGTGTCTCGAGCTAGATTGAATTCTGTCCAGTAAACGTCGAGATGGGCGTCCTTATCGATAAGGGACCCCTTGTTCTTGGCGCCGACCTGCAGGAACCCCAAAAGTTCTCAACGCGCGCAGAAGGGAAACCTTGTTGCAAAAAAATTATTTAAATCATTGACGTCGACAATACCAAGAATAGAAATCGCGACAACCGCTATACAACGCTCGGAAGCCTGTATATAACTAGACACAGTGTCCACACCCTCGTTTGAAACTTTCTATACTTTCGTTTCAGTCGAATTGCACCATACAATGCCCATGTCGAACAAAAGTTGACCCTGCTTGCAACTGACGACAGTGCGGCGCGGCGTAGGAGCGCTTTATTGATTTCCGCAACCCGCACAAATAGCAATGCGGCAACTACGGGTTCTCCCTGTGCGGGCATTGGCACGACGGCCAGTAATACCGTCCACAAGAACTATACGTACCAGTCAATGGCGTCTTGTTTCCGTGGCCACTCGCGCGAAAAGGGCGTCGCTCGCGGTCTCGAGTAAAAATAATAATCGATTCACGGCGGTTATCCAGATACAACAAGCCTTCCAAAAAATTATTACGGAAAAGGAGAGGAAGGCATGCCGGAGCGACGAAGACCGCCGTGACCTCCTTTGGAGCAAAAGGGTAATGATTGAAAGCGCCAGGTTGGGGAAGCCTTTTGTCACAACCTATTCAATTGGCCGACGGCTTTGGGAAAAGGGGTATCTTTTTAATCCGCCTCCAGAGGCGGAGCTGAAAGAGGCCTTGTTTGCGGATTGTGGGGTAGGGCTACATCAAATCGACTCTGAGGCGCCAGTGTGGCTTGCGGTCGAGATCAAGAAGCTGCAGGCAGCGCAAGCAGAACGAGATACTATCGAGCCTGAGAACGACACAGCTGCATTTAGAACCGGGGATGTAGTTATCACCGAAGGACCCTTTGCTGCCGCTATCAAAGCAACTGCCACTAAAGCAAAGGGTAACACTTCTGTTGAGCAGAGGGGACCAGCGCCAGCTTGCGGTCGAGATCAAGAAGCTGCAGGCAGCGCAAGCAGAACGAGATACTATCGAGCCTGAGAACGACACAGCTGCATTTAGAACCGGGGATGTAGTTATCACCGAAGGACCCTTTGCTGCCGCTATCAAAGCAACTGCCACTAAAGCAAAGGGTAACACTTCTGTTGAGCAGAGGGGACCAGCGCCAAAGGAAGACAAGGCTAAGGAGGACAAAGCTAAGGAGGAAAAAGCGAAGGAGGACAAAGCTAGGGAGGCTAAAGCTAAGGAGGCTAAAACTAAGGAAGAAAAAATGAAGGAAGATAAAGCTAGGGAAGACAAAGCGAAAGAGGACAAAGCGAAAGAAGACAAAGCTAAGGAGGACAGAGCTAAGGAAGACAAAGCTAAGGAAGACAAAGCTAAGGAAGACAAAATTAAGGAAGGCAAGGCGAAAGAAGATACTAGCGGGGGCGAGGATTTGGTCAGGTACCCCGAAGTCGGGCAGCAACTACTAACAGCTAGTGATAAGGCAGCTGGATCAAATCTGGGGGCTGAGCTAGATACGGGGGACTCGATTCCAGACCCATCCATTCCAGAGGTAATACAGTCTTCTCTATCTCTCCATGCCAATGCTGTATCCCTTGCCAGACACGAGGAGAAACCCGCTGACTGTCAGGTTTAGGATTCGATCCGTATCTCTGAAGCACTCGCGAAACTAGCGGATGACAACCTCCCGGGGGAGATAACCATGAAAATCCTCAAACAAATACAAACCGACGAGCCGAGCGACGTAGCCCAGAAGATGACAAAGTTGAAATGGCAAAGCAGGGTGCTAAAAGAGGAAGATATACGGCCTGATCTCAAGCCCGTCATCTATCCGAACCAAGCCTCGTACACTGTGCTTTCGGAAGCAACAGCGCTGCTAGAGGAGGCCTGCTATAAATTTGTGGCCAAAATAACTCCGACTGTTGTAACTTGGCCGAACTTTGATTGCCCCGAGGCGCAGGAGTACAAAAAGTGGATAGACTTGATTCATAGGCTTTCTCGACAGTTGAGGACTTCTGGAAAAAATATACTGCCGCCGAGGTTTGGCGAACTCAGCAGCTACGGATACGTCATACGAAATGTGGCGGCGCATCGGCACCAACTCAATGCTGTACAATTGAGAGCATTGCTACGTCTTGCCAGGCAGTGGGTGGACCTTCTGGAGGTCGAGGGGACTTCTGAGAAGTTTGAGAGGCTTCAGAAGGCAGCAGAAGAGCTACAAGATAGTCTTGAGAACGCTCTAAAACCCGTTTCAGCGGAAGTTATGCAACGTTTGGAGAAGATTCAGTCGAGGTGGTCAGACGTCAAGGGGTTGGAGGATCAAATTATGGATATCCAGCGAAAGATTGACCGACAGAAAGTCGAAGTCGGAAATGAAGAAGAAGCCATCCGCGAAATATTAAAGAAGGGCCAAGTCATAAGGTCAGAGCAAGGGCGTGCATTCAACAAGGAGGAATTCGTGAGATATGTTCACGCGACGCCAGTCGAAATTCCTGTGGCTGAGGCCAGAAAACATAAAACGGCAGTGGGCGCTCCGCCGGCACCGAAGCCCGGCCCCGGGAAGCCCACGCCTATCACTGAAATATCGGTGGAAGAAACTAAAAGCATCTTGGCCGCTGAGGGCTCAAGGTTTACTGAGACGGACAAGAAACACCTCGCTCTCGACAACCAAGGCGGCCTCGTCTCCTTTTCCAAGGGGACACTCTTGGACATACCAGAGTCGAAAGACGACCCGCCAAAACCAACTCAAGAACCGGTTGTACAGCTAGCTAGCCAGAAGCCCCCCTCGAAGAAGGTCAAGGCCACCTCTCAAGGATCAAATCTTCCTAGAAACCCCGATGTCGAAGCTGTGAGGAAAGAGGGGTCAAAGTGGTACAATCCTTTGTCGTGGTTCAGGTGAACAAACCGTATTCACCAGGTACTACATTTCCATTAGCCCTACGGCTTCACAAATTGGACTACGGATACCTGCCCCCAATTCTCGGGGGCGACATCCAGATCGGAGCTTAGCATCTCGCCAATTGTATCAACTCGTCGATGTCCTAAACGTCGGCAATGAGGCAGGAGCAGCAGCAAACCCGTGAGCATCCACAACGTCTACCATATATTCCTATCGGATCGGTATTTTCACATGTGTATATATCACTTCCCTCCTTGTATATAATGGTAGAGAGCATGGTGACCACAGATTAGTGCGGTGTGGACATCTGTGGGAACAACACGGGACGAAATAGGGCGTTTAGTATAATATAACTCGAATACGATCACATCCCTCTCCGCTCTCTACGCTCCCGGGCATATACCGCGCACAACAAACGCACGTTATTCACCATATGCGTAAGGCTACCGCGCGCGGGCATGACGCAGCCGTGTTCCACAGGTGGGATCGATGCCTTTTATTCACATATCCAACGTTGCAACACCCCGAGGCATCAAAGACCGCTATACGCAGGTGGGCGTCTCGAAACAAGTTGCACCTACGCGGTTATACAAGGTATTACGGAGTAGAATGTGGGCCCGATCGGGGCGGCTGGCAGCCTTCGCCGGCTTGTCAATAGTGATAATTGCAGGGGAGGCAGTATACGGATACACTGTATATTTTCAAGAGCGCGAGCTGCAGGAAAACTTCCAGACTTATGATGTGGTCGACCCTAACGCCTGCTATGCTGTCACGGAGCCGAAGACCGTACCGCCTGTCGTCTTTGCTGTCGGGCTAATAAACGGGAAGGGGGCTTCAACGTGGGATACGATGATAAGTATGGAGCCGATGTGGGAAGGTGGGGAGCCCGAGGATCTCAGAGCCCTAGCATTATATGAAGGCGACAACTGCGGCGGCGCTCCAGGCGTGGTCATACGGTTCCAAGACGATGAACCGACTTTGGAGAGCAATGCGATTAGCCAGTTGGTGGACTTTACGGCATTCAGACCGTCTTTAGCGGCGGCGTATCGGTTCTGGAAACCTGTGAATCCGTACGCTGAGGAGTGGACGCCTTACTTTTTGTGGGAGGATGGATCTGGATATATCAAGACCATCCAGGGCGATGTCATGTCTGAGGCAATGTATCAGGTAGGTAGGGATCGGGCTCCTGCCGTACAGGTTGGAGAGTATGATGGTTGGATGTCGGCAATGAACGAGCTACAGTATAGACATGGACGTCGAGGTATGTGTTAGACCCCTGCCTTAGGTCCACTAGTATCTCTTGGAGGTTGCCCTGTGTGCCACATTTCTGGTATATCAATGCTTGGCCTTAGTAGTACTAGATTGTGCATGCTGATTATATATCGACCCCGCATACATACGGTTGGTTGAATGTTGGTATTTTAGGACACATCAATTCTAATGCATTACACTCGGAAAGTTCATACCAGCAAAGTGACGATAGTTCCGATGAAGAACCCGAAGAATGGATACCAAAGGTCGTGAAGACTGAGCGTGGTGCGGTTCTGGTCGCGCAGGCAAGGGCGCGGTACCAAGAAAATGCGCAAATCAGCCCTGAGAACGAGAACTGGATGGGAGACCAAGCTGAAGGTCACGACGATATATATCTCGAGGAGGACGACCATCTGCTCCGAGACGATAATATCCAGGCAAATCAAAACCCCAGTCAACAGCAATCACACACACAATCACAGCGGCAGAGCGGCGCCAACAGTGAGTCCGTCGGGGATATTCGACGTCACGGCTGGCTTCCAGATATGATGGAAAGGGCGCCAATTCAACAAGAAGAAGAAGATGATGAAGAACAAAACGAATGGCAGCAGGCCCCGGAATATTCGCCAGCCGAGATGGAAGAGGCGATTGCTGTCAAGTTGGAGGAAGTCGAAGATCTCGCCCATGAGTTGGAGGAAGAAGTAGAACCGCAGTGGTTATCGTATACGCGGGAGCGTGGCGCGTCCGTCAAGATGGAGGATGAGGAAGCTTTAGGTACTCGCGATCGGCGCAGCGGCTTGGGCGGTCTCGCCGACATACCGGTAGTCGAAATCAGAGATGGGGGTTACAACTGGGACGACAGCAACAACATTGATATCCCTCCAGTGGAGGTCGAACAAAGCGGCAATGACTTTGCTACGGTCAACACTGGAGCGCGAACAGACCCCTTCGCTGGGCCTAACACCCAGGCCCCTACGGATTCGGTTGAGCCACAGAGCCAGCCGCTAAACTTCGGCGGAGGGGTTAATCCCCCAGAACAACAGGATATTTTTCAGGCCCCCAGGCCTCGCAGACCGCTTGGGACAGTTTTGGGACATCGGCCGGTCTTTGAAGTGGTGCAGCGGTTGCGTAGCAACACTGGAAACGGACTACCCACTCAAGGGGAACAAATAGTCCGCGACTATCTAGCTTCGTTGGACAGCAGCGACGCGGATATCAACGAGGTACGCGATAGGATGATTAGAGAGGTCACCAGGGAGTATTCGCAGAATCCCGAGTTGGCGCAACGATTCATCAACGAGATTGTTGCTGCAGCTGACCGGGACCGAGTTCGACCCCCCCCAGCCGTTGAATAACCCCCTGCTTACGCAGGCCGGGGCCCTGAGGTTGATAGAAATCGGGAGACAATACACGGAACGCCGGCTGCAGATGATATACCTTGCAGCGCTTGACGCGATTATGGCTGACTTGAGGTCTGAGAATCCCATCGCGAGGCTTGCTGAGATTGGGGTCTCCCTGGAGCAGTTGCTCAGGATGGATGTCCAGGGGATACTGGCGCATTATCTGCGGATAGAGCGACTTTAGCAGTCGCGGGGGAGACGGAGCATCCATACAGGACTACGGTGGAAGGAAAATTCCACACAATATAAAATCTACAAGAGGCGGTTTATGTATCGNACTACTAATCAGTCCCGGGCGGACTGAGCACAGCGCTGATCCGTTACAAGACTACTACTACTAGATATGCGGAGGAGTATCCATAGGCAACTGCGATCCTGCAGCTTGCCCAGCTAGTGTTAGCACCATAGAAGAGGATGCAATGTCGATGCTCGTGTTGGTTGTTGGAGTTAGGACTGATCGAGCTAGTCCGTGCAATTGACCTTGGCTCCGTGATCAGTGCTACCGTGTTTGAGCGCCCGATGGCGACCGGGATCACGCTCTGCACCTTCTCGATCGGAGCCGGCGACTTTCAGCCTCGCAAGCCGAACCCAAATGGCCCGGGGAACTGCCGAAAGATAGAGCCCAGGCTACAATCTCAGCGCTATCGCCATCTCCACAGTCTCAACTTCAGCACAGTGACTCGCCCTCTGCATACCGGTCCGCCACATTGGGTTGTACGTCCAGCAACGCGGTATTTACAACAATTGCACAAGTACGATTAATTGAAGACTTCAGCCATCATGTCGTCAACCGCGCCCTCGGTCCCAACGTCCGCGATAGTGAACTGCGCTGTAAACATGGTTCTCCTCACGATCAACGGTACGAGGCCCGACTCATCCGGGAGAACTCTTGCAGGCTGTCCTGTCCACTGATCAGTAATCGCAAACAAGCCTACAAAATGATCTTTGACCCAAAAGCAGCAGTTGCCGACCCGCTGTATCCGTTCTTCGTCAAAGTTTTCGGACTGCCCAACTTTGCGATCAAGACACGCATTACAGCCTCCGGCGTCGAGGAACCAGACGTCGACATACTCACGCTACAGCTTACAAGCATCATTGCGATTCTGTGCGCTCATTCCGCGGCGCTATACGCCGTCACGCTGATCAACAGGCAGTGGGAGTACATCTACATGACAGTGCTGTCAAAGTCGGTGGGTGTCATCGCTGTCGGGGCGATGGTATGGATAGTGTTCCCGGAGCGAGCGAGCCCGCCGATTGCGCTATTTGTGGTGTGGGATAGCTTGTGCGTGCTGCACCTGTGGTACGTTTTGGGGACGGCGAAGGGCAGCTCGAAGGGGGTGGCGACAGCGAAGGCCAAGAAGACGAATTGAGTGATTCACGCAACATATGCCTAGAAGTCACGACCGACGGTCGGCCAAAGATAAGGATCGCTAGTTGTATATAATAGCCCGCCAGCAAAATGCTTATATAGGAATCTGTCCTAAGTTGTGTATACATATACGCTTCAAGAGCCGCTTTCCCCGCTCACTCATCTGAGTACGTCAAGAATGCGCACAGCCCCAAATCAAATGGCCCTGCATCACGATATGCCGAGTAGGGGTCGTAGACATCCAGCAACCCATTCGGGCAGGTTGTACCCCTGTTCGGTGTAGTGCTGTTCTGCGTCACGCCAATCCGGCACAAGGTGTCCTCGAGGTCGTTGTAGTCACCTACCCACCACAGCGAACAGTCCGGCGTTCGGTAGCAGATATTGCAGCATTTCTGTATATCTGCCCCGGGCTGTTCTACAGGAAGAAGCGTGGCGTACCAATCTTTAAAGCTGCCTCTGTCGCGCAATTGACTACGTTCTGTAGCCGTGCAAACGGTGGCGGTGGGGGTGAACGTGTTTTGCGTGTTTGTCCGTGTGACCGTCTATATCACAGCTCTATGTTAGCAACTACAAAAGCCTCCGGATGGATGGCATGCGCTTGGTCACGCATGGCAAGGGAGCTGACATACCGATTGCTCCGCCGTCTCTCCAATAAAGCAGGTGCAGGCGCTCGATACGCGATTGGGCGACCCTGGACAGGCCGATGACGGATTTAGCGGAGCGCGTTTTCCCAACCTCATTGGTGCCTCGACTTCAGGGACAGCGGCTTCCACGGGGCCGCCTGGTATCACGTCGCGCTTGTTTGGGGCGATGTATGGTGCTAGATTACGGGTGATATAGTTGATCTTTGTGGTGCCCGAAGTGATCGTTTGGACCGCGAATACGGTTCGAGTCGCGGTAACAACAGTGGTTCTATAGATAAAAATAACGCGCGCGTTAACGTTGTACAATGCATGCCGTTAGTGACGGTTGGCCTGCTATATACAGTACGAGAACAGTAATTCAATTGAAAGGGGATAGGAAGTTAGCATACGTTGGCACCGGCGTGACGATGTGCCGGGTTGTAGTGCCAAGATAGCTCCTGCAGAACGTGATGGCAGACCAATAGTTACTGTCCGCTCTCAAATATCTGAGGCAGTTGTCTGCGTCGCATCTTGATACCACCGTCGCTGCAGAGGTAGTTCTGATGGCAGTGAGGCCGAAGATGAGGAAAGCCGACACCGTCAGCTTTGTGGGAGCCATTGTGGCGTCTATCAATTGATATATGGCCGTAAATATGAAATGTATGACAACTATATCAAAAATATATATATATATGAGGATTCTATGGACTCATAGGCTGACAAGTAGTCTGGGTTGGCTATATTGCCAGTAATCACAGACGGGTTCAAGTTGAGATTGGGGCAGGTACCTGTAGGACCCCAATATATACCGTTCAGGATCAAGAACTCCTCTCCATCCATCCCACCCCCAGGCTAAATGTTTGGTTTATACACTTGGCGCGAACGCCCGCATGCGCAGGGTAGTAGTACCAACCGTCCCTCCGATCACCGTCATAGCGCTGCCACATGTCGAGGCTATCTGCCCCCCAACTTGAGCCGAGCGCGAGCGAGGAGGAAGCCTCGTGCTGAAGACGGGCCGCTCGGAATGCAGATGCATAGTTACACACGGACTAACCTCTTCTATCTGTGCCTGGGCTCGGCCAGCTCGGCGGAGGGTGGGCATGAATCGAGTTCTCATTACGTACAGGAAAATCGACCACGAGATATGGCTGTTTCTCTATGCACGTCCTCTGCATTTAAGCGCACAACAGTGCGGTTGATTGGGGTAAACAATGCGGCTGAACTGCGAACGCGAAGGAGAAGCAAATGACAACTTTTATAACCCAATAAGGAGTAACGCCGACGCAGCTACGACGCGAGATCACATTCAAGCTGCAGGTTTTTGACCAAGGTGTAACCCCCTGCGCGCAAAGAAAGTCTTGGTAAAGTCTCGGCAGCGACTTTGACGGAACTTGCCAGCAAGGAGATATATATCCTGAGTAATTTTTGTACATCTGCGATATATATTATCCACGTAGGTCCCTAGTTGAACAATGCCCAGAAAGCGCCACCTCGCTTAAACCAGGTTTTATTGGCCAAGGAATACGGATCCATTGGCTGGCTCGCGCAGAGGAATAATCACTTGGTTATCGATTCTCCGGCTCCTGGGCGACCCCACCTATAACGCCCTGCGTGCTGCCATCAACTCATTTACCAAGATTTCTGTGCATAAAAATCACGGTTGTTGACGGTAGAGCCAGTGCAGTCAACTGACATGTCAACAAGAAGGCGTTCGCATTACCATCCACGTGTAACCAACGGATAGTATAATAGGTACATAGCAGGGGTAGAAGTCCGCAGCTTGCCGATACCTGTACTTTGGGCAGAAACTGCGACGGCCCACAAAGGCCTGTGGGCCATTGCATTGGAATCCCCACTATGTATCGATATTTGCACTGCACTGTTCCCCATGCAAAATGTTTGGAGCGCCCTCATGCTCAGCCGCTCCAAAAATAAAGCAAATCCGGATATGCATGCATCACCACAAAAACAACACACTTATATTGAGCACAATAGATCCGAAATTAATTGCCCAACTCGATGAGGGTCCTAAGCACGTTCGATCGGATTAGCTCGTAAATCCGAAGCCCTTCCTGAAGCCAACAGTGAAACGCGAGCTCATGGCATCCCAGATCATTACCGGCGATGCTGCTGGCCCTGAGAATCCGAGTGACTACACGCGCAAACGGTAACAAGCCACCACACTGCTAGATCTCCAGATTTCGCGTGCTAGCTGTACAAGATGAGGTTTAATTGGGGCTACTTTATAGGAGTCCCTACTCTTTCTATCCTAATCTCACCTACGTAAGAGCATTGATATCCACTGACGGACAGACGACATTTTGCTTTGTATACTTACAAATTCATGGTGCATGCGCGGCACCATGGATGCTTCAGAACTGGTCATTGTTCTTACACAGGTAATTTACGATGATACTGACTAGGAGTCTATAACTTTAGATATGCATCTAGAATCCAGATGACACGGGTCGAACTTGCCAATCAGATCAAGTCGTTCAATCACCTCATCTCCAGCATCTTGGGCCCAATGTGGGTTCTAAACGAAAGAATTTATGCTGAATATCCTCCAAGGGTAGCAGACGATACAATGAACATATATTCAGTCGAAACCACGGTTTCTGACGCCATTTTGGATGCCAAGAATGCAGCACGCCGAGCTCAACAAGAAATTATCAACGAAATCGCTCAGGCAGAGGAGCGAGCGGTGGCTGGCCACATTGCTGGTGTTCCCCTCCTGCATCAAGAGGATATCCAGCAAATAAGAGAAGCTGCTCGGCCTATTTACGAGTTCATAGGCCACTACATAGCCGCCCTGGACGCTTTAGCGGCAGCAGAGGTTCGAGTATGGGGTTCCTTCTGGGACGAAGACCATGGTGCGCCCATGGACTTCTCCGTAGAATATCAATCTATCTGGGCGTTCTTCGAAGACTTTGCTGCGTGGTATAAGAGTTCTTTGATGGATGAGCGCCGTTTGATTCGCTGGTTGTACGACGCGTCGTACGATAAGCACGCGGGCGTCTACGGCCTCGACCCGACTATAATGGAGGCACATTTGAATGTGTTTCGAGGAGTGTCCGAAACTTTTACAGCATTCCAAGAAAATGTTTCCGGGTTGATGAAAGAGTGGCAGGAGGAAGTTAGTGCGGACCTCACCGTGGACTTGAGCCAGTACTTTGTGGCCCAACTCGACACCCTGGAGCACATTCTGTATCTGTACCGGGGCGAGATTGACAAAATTTACGAAAACATAAACGACTTGTGGCAGCTCTTTACACTGTACTAGTTTGACCTGCATTTTCTAATGTTCCTATACAAAAAAAAAAAGCATCCGCAGGTTAGATTCAAGGCAGCGTTCCTTTCAATTCACTCGCTTGGCGTCACTGCAGGATAGGTAGACGCGCGATGTGTTGCTGTGTTGCTGCTGGCTGCTGTTTGCTGTCTTGGCGCGCGAGCTTTCAATCGACCTTCGCAACTTCATCTGCTGCGCCGACGCGTTCGAGCTCCAGCGCAACCCACATCGCCAGACCGCCCGGTTTGCATCTTTCTCGGCCTGCACGGCATCAAGGATACAGATACAACAAGCGCCACCTCCTTCTTGGGTTGCCTGCCCGCGTCCTTGGCCACTACCCAGGCCGCCATCATGCCTCCCTTCCGTGATGACCACATACTCGTAAGACTTGCCCGGCCTGAAAAAGCCCCCATCTTGAGATACCATGATTGAAGATTGAAATTCCTATCCGCCTAGTTGATCGCGCCGGGCTCAACATGGACCCTCGCTCAATTGGGCCTTCCCGAGTCCTTCACGCCTGCCAAATTCCGGATCCCATCCCGCATGTTCCCCGGCATCGAAGAGGGGCAATACCTCCCAAACAAAGTTCACGAATTGAAAGAGGGACAGGAGCTAGTCCTCGGAAACGGGGATATAGTCACCGCGGGGCCAGGCGGGAAGCCTCATAAGAAGCGAAAAGTTGGCGAGTCGACTTCGAAACCGAGTACGACCACCCAAACTACTGCCAATGGCTCCGGCGCGACTTCGACGAGCGCCGATGGAACCGATAAAAAACCAGCGGGCAGTGCGAAATCCAGTGATGTCAAGGATGACACGGCGATGGCTGATGCCGCCGACGAGACTGAACATCACGACGACGATGGCGAGGAGGAGGGGCGCGATGAGGATGATGACCATGAGATGAACGGCACTAAGGACAAGGATGAGGATGGCGCTGATGGGAAATTATATTACGATGACGATTTCGATGAAGAGGGCGCCGTTTGGTGTTTGGAGCAAGGCAGGATCGTAAACTGGGAGTGCTTCTTCGCGTTGCTGTAAGGGTTCTGCCAACCACGAAATAATTTGGGAAAATCTAACGTGCTCTACTACAGGTTGCATGTTCACGAACAGATCAACCCCACATTTCACACACCAATCCTCATGATCTCACAACCTTGTTGGACGTGTACGGATAAGGAAAGAATTTGCCAGTTCATCTTTGAGAAGATCAAGGTGCCTGGGTTTTGTATGATGGATGCCGCAGCCGCTATCTCAGCAGCTTATGGAATTCCCAATTCTCTAATCATCGATATCGGCTATGAGAAAACGGATATTACCGCCATTGTCGAATACGACATCCAAGAGCTTGGTAGAACCACTATCCCAGTCGGCGGAAATTCGATGAACAAACACCTTCAGAAGCTTCTCCCTCAATTGTCGGAAGACGAGATCGAGCAACTGAAACACAGCAGCATTTGCGAAATTCTGCCTGCGGGTATCCCGATCCCTGGAGAAGAGGATGTGGAGCGGGATGACCTTTTGCTGCCCCCGGAAATCAGCACCGTTGGAATGGGTGGTATATTACCTCCGAAAGTCCTGGAAGAAGATGAGGGGGATGGCCAGGAGGAGGAAGGAGTAACAAATATTGCAGCTATTGTCGCAAGTGGCAAGACGCAGGAATATTTGGCGAAAAAAGAAAAAGAGAAAGCGGATAAGAAAGCCGGGCTTGCTGCGGGGGAGAAGAAGCTGCCGAATTATAAGAGGGAGCAAAACTCATTTTTCTATATCGAAAAGGTTCACGACCAGGCTATTGGCGGCGGTAAAGGGGACACAGCTGAAGACCACGACATCGAGCAAATGGATGTCGACCCTGTTCCTGCTCCAAACGAAGAGTCAGCTGGTGGAGCGGCCCCTACTGCAACTGATGCCAACGCACCCGCCGCCCAATTAGATACCAATCTGGATCCTCCTGCCACTTCGTCTACTGATGCTGAACCAGCCAAACCGGGACCGTCACTACTGGATTCCATATTCTCGGGTACTAAAGATGATGGCGATGCCAAACGGGCCCAAGAAAAGGCTCTTCGACGAGAGGAGAAAAAGCGTCAAGAGGCAGCCCAGTCTGGCGAAAAGAGAAAAGAAATCGAGGTTGGGACAGAGAGGTTCAAAGCCGCTGGAGGTGGGATACTGGAAGCCATCGCCGACGCCGCCCATCGCGTGGTAAGCAGCGTTGATGACTTGAGCAAGCGGAGCGATTGTTGGGACTCGTTGATTATTGCTGGCAATGCTTGTCGGTTGAAGGGCTTCAAGGATGCACTAATCAACACCATGGTTGCGAAATACCAAGTATCACCTTCTTCTGGAACAATATTTACTTCCGAACTTCCCTCGAACATTCCGACTCCCTCTGGTACCGGCACCAATACCCCTCAGCCGACAACTTTCAACTCCCAGCAACCTAACGCTCTCCTCCTCCAAGCTGCAGCCAACAATGCCGCCGCGGCAGCATCCCATCATCACATGTCATCGACCCACTATGCCCAAACGCCGACTGGAATGAAGCTTGCCAAGGTCCCAGAGTACTTCCCTGAGTGGAAAGACGCCGGGTTCGAGGAATGCGTCTTCCTTGGCGCGCAGCTAGGCGCAAAAATCTACTTTGTCGCCGACCAAGGCCAAAGCAAAGGATTCGTCACTCGCGCAGACTATAATTCGCAGGGACCGCAGGCCATTCACAACATCTAGCGGAAAGTGAATGAAGCCCCCGGTCTAACGACACTCGACTCAATATGGATGGCGCATCCTTGCCTCAATACGAGCGTGTCGAGGGAGTTTGCAACACCATGCCCTCGTATATTGCGCACTACTACCACGAGTGATCTAGGAACTAGTAGATCTGCAGGCTTTGCTATATCGATGGGCAAGATTATGGCGGCTAAGAGAAGACGTGCTGCTACGCCTCGGGAACAACCAACTCGTTTGGCAAAGCAGCCTAGGCTTGTATGATATTACGCATTGCGACAGCATTTTCTCTCCCTTGACTATGATATTTCGATGACAGATTATGTTCTCTACTGCCACTGTCTATAGACTAACGCCCATAATAAGCTGGTTGGTTACCATTATGCCCACAACTGTTCTGTCAGTCTTCGCCCCGTAAACGAGCTAGTGTTATAAATTGTGTAGATAATGCGTTGCCTGCAAACCATATTTTCAAACTCCCAAAGTTCACTTCAACGACATCTAAACTTCGACTTCCCGCGATGTCGGGGCCTAAAACCCCGTCCCGTAATACCACGAACCTGAACTCCCCGTTCAAAGGCTCTTCCCAAACGCACGTATCCCAGCTGCTCACGATCCGCCCGCCAAACACACAGGCGGTGTCGGGCAAGACTGTGCGCCGAGTGACACTTCACCCGTCAATCTATAACCTGCTATCACTCTCCGTCACAAGTCCGCAATACAACAACCTTGTTGAACTCAAGCTTGATGGTTCCGGGGACTCTGTAATAGCAGTGGCCTGGTCCGGCAGCCAGGGTAGCGATCCGAAATGTGTGCAGATCCCAGCATCCGTCGCTGAAGATTTGAAGGATCTTGCAGTGGATGTGCCTGTCACCCTCGATTTTTCCGAGAAGTCTAAATCTAAAGTCGAGGTGAAGAAGTACTTGGGGTCAATACAGCACGCTGCGGATGTGGAAGTGGAGGACTATCTGCACCAGATTCCGAGCAGCGGGAGTGAAGGATGGAAGTACTATCTTGAACATTACCTAAGTGCGTCCCGCTCACCCCTTCCGATGTCGACGGTCGTTCACCAAGCGGGCTGCTGACTCGCGATTTGTGGGTGTTAGTCGATGTGAGATATGTCTGCGAGGGGATGACCTTCTCCTGTGACTATAAGGGGATCACTATCTCTTTGAGGGTGAAGTCCATCTCGCCTAGCGATAAGACGGCTCACACAGGTGACCATAACAGTGCGCTTGAAGACCGGCTGAATGCACTGAGCGTCCAAGATGCTCGTGTCTATGAGTTCGACAGGTCTTCGACAGTCATATTCCAAGGCTTGATGGCCAGTTCGGTGCCAAGTACCCCGAAGCCAAAGGCAGTGCCTGCGACGCCCCGAAAGGCGCCTAAAGCTCCGGCGATGCAGCCTTCCCTTGAAGTCAAATCGTTCCCGGTTACAAAGTCTGCTTCCATAGGCGGGCTAGACCGTCAGCTAGAAATCCTACGGACACACATTGCTTCGTCGCTCCTCCATTTTCGACGATTCACTCGTAGCAATTTGACACCACCACTTGGCATCTTGCTCTACGGGCCACCGGGGACCGGCAAGACCATGCTGCTGAGAAGCATTGCAACGGAAGCCGGGGCGAACAATTATATAATCGACTCGTCACTTATCGGCAAGTTCCTAGGCGAGAGCGAGGCCAGCATCCGCAGGATCTTTGCTGAGGCCAAGAAACCCACGAATGGGAAGAACAGAGGGATAATTTTTATCGATGAAATTGATGCCTTCGCGCCAAAAAGGGGCGACACGGACACGACCAGCGATTCACGCCTGGTGACAACGCTACTTACAGAGATGGATGCACTAGCAGCTGTGGACGAAAACCCCGAGGATAGCAACAGCAGAGTGATAGTGATAGCTGCGACAAACCGGCCGAACGGCATCGACCCGGCACTGCGAAGGCCCGGGCGGTTTGACCTCGAGATTGAGATTCCGATACCAGACGCTAAAGCACGGCTTGAGATCCTACGATTATTACTGAAGGATGTGGCTACTGAGTTCGACAAGTCGGTTGAGGCGGGGCACGTCACCAGCTGGGCGAATAGAGCCCACGGATTCGTAGGAGCGGATCTTGAGACCGTTGTGAAGAAAGCAGCGACACGGAGCGTGCACCGGTCTTTAAACTCACAGGTTGATGTTCCGGCTCCGTTTCCAGGGTTCTTCTTGGACGATGTTGATAACAGTGACGGGGCGTTGTCGATATCTGCCGACGACATCGAGACCGCTTTGAAGGAGACGAAGCCTTCCGCTATAAAAGATATCGTGCTGGAGCTACCGGAGACCCGGTGGTCTGATATCGGTGGGCAACAGGAGGTGAAAGAGAAATTACGGGAGGCGGTCGAATGGCCTCTAAGGGTAAGTGAAAAATCTCTTGTTATACCACTACCTTTATAGCTCTCAGGCTGACTTTGGCGTCGAACCACAGCACCCCGAGGTCTTCCGCCGCCTCGGCGGTCAGCCGCGCAAAGGGCTGCTACTTTACGGCCCCCCGGGTTGCTCCAAGACGTTGACCGCAAAGGCCCTCGCCACAGAAGCCGGGCTGAACTTTATAGCTGTCAAGGGCCCCGAGCTACTCAACAAGTACGTTGGTGAATCCGAGCGCGCGGTCCGAGAGCTGTTCAGGAAAGCAAGGGCGGCGAGCCCATCTATCATATTCTTCGATGAGGTGGATGCGCTAGGGTTGAACAGGGAGGGAGACGGACGTGGCGGCGGCGGCAACAGCACTGGCGTATTAACAGCGTTGTTGAACGAGATGGATGGTATCGAAGAGCTCGGGAACGTCATGATCCTCGCGGCTACGAATAAGCCGGAGGTCATTGACGCGGCGCTGCTGCGGCCAGGTAGACTGGATTACATCCTTTATGTTGGCCCGCCAGACTTTGATTCGAGAGTGGAGATTTTGGATATCAAGTTTAGGAAGATGGCGCTGGGCGAAGATGTGGATATTGACGTGCTAGCCAGCAGCACCGAGGGATATTCCGGAGCCGACCTTGTCAAGATTTGCGACGAGGCGGTATTGGCAGCTATGAGAGAGGACCTACAGATCGAGAGTGTACAGTGGCGGCATTTTGAGATGGCGTTGGAAGGGGTGAAGAGTGTGATTACTGAGGACATGGTGAGGAGATACAGGCAGTGGTCTGTGGGAGGCGTAAAGCGGGTTTGATATCTTCCCAACCGCTGGTATTATATTGAACAACAGGCGGCTTGGGGCCCATCCAGTCCGAATGTCTTGGACTTGTTTGAACACACGTACAAGTTACAGAGGCAGCGTTGCAATTACGATAGGCCAGCAAGCTGACAAACTGTTTATGACATTAAATTTTGGGCTTCATTGTGCGTACGGGCACGCCCATCGCACACAAATACCGATAGTGATGATTCATGTCTTTAATCTAAGACTAAGCTATGGCGAGTAATAGAAATTTTGATAGGATACACGCCCGCTCACCCGATCGAATACACTGGCCGAGGACAGAGAAGAAGATATAGGGAAGTATACGTACGTACAATTAGAACCAAAGTTCGAACGCTTAAGCATGACGTATAGTGGATGGTAGAGTTCGAGCAAATTGGTTGTGCCATCCTAAGCTTCGCCCGAACGCGCAATCACAGTAGCCGAGTCGTCTTCAGTATTATTGTTGTTGTCGCCACCTTGTAGTTCTGTATTATTATTACCACTGCTCTCCGCCTCGAAATGGAGCATCTCGCGGAACTCAGACAGTCTGGTTGCCTCGTCTTTGATGCTGAAAATTTTGGATAATCGTAACGCTTTTGCGGCGTAGTCCGGCTTGAGGGTGAATCCGACGCTTCCGTCTCGAAGCGTCGTATTCCAATCGACAGTGAAGAAGAGGTTGCGCACCGTCTCGATGCTGTTCTTCATACGGATGAAGCCGTCCATGTTTGAGCACCCACGGAAGATGATTCTCAGACTTTGAATGTCATCCGAGATGCGGTACCAGAGGTTATCCATCTCCCCACGGTGGAGGAAGAAGGAAATGACGTCCGTCATATATGTGACGCGTTCTGCGCGGGCTGCAATCTCTCCGAGGAAGAAGTCCTTCGGGAGGTCCGAGTCTACAGCGGCTTTGAGAATGTCGTCAATGTACGGGGTATATAGCTTATATGGCGGTTCGAGTCTCTCGTCGTCGTCCCTGGCGAAGTGCCGGTTGGTGCGTCGTTCGATGAGGTTGTCTCGGTATTCTTGGAGCTCGTTTACAAAAATCTCACATTGTCGGCTTTCTCTGGAGATGTCACGCCAGAGCTTGAGCCAGTTGCTAGCTTCGGGGAAGGTTTGGAATTGACCAAAGTGACGTTCGCGGAAGCGAGTGAGCTCTTCGCTGGTGCTTAGGCGGTAGGCTTCCATCAGCCGGTATTCGCCGAGGTGGCGCCCTGTGGTCATGAGGAATCGGTATAGTTCCCCACCTTGGTGGGTCTTGAGGATGTTGAGGAAGAAGAAACCCTGTACGTAGGCGGTAGGTATTGTAAGTATATATAGCGGCCCTTTCTCCTCGTGTTGAATGTAGGAGGCTATTCTTACCTCGTCGAGATCGAGTTCGCGGACCATACTGCGCCAATTGCTGTCGTAGCCATAGTTGTCCCTTCTGAGAAGGATATTGATACTTTTCAGGATCTGGTCAATGAAATCAAGGAATTGGTCTTCTTGAGAGTCAAGTTTTGGAACCCTCTGGCGTCCCTCCTGAGGTGCGGTGGCGACATTGCTTTCATAGCCCGCCGGTTGGTTGGCCAACAATAATTGTTCTTTGAGCTCTTTATTCTGCAGATATAGCTTGCGGGCATTCTCGTAATATACGAGACTATCCTTCAAGACAGACTTGGAGGCCATGTGGGCGCCCCCGTCGAGACTGCGGTCAGCATCTAGCCGGGGGGGCAGTCGTGCAGGAGGAGGCCTGGTTGGACGGCCCTCGTCTATTTCGCGGGGCGTGGGGGAATCTGGCAGCGGTGAGATATCCGTCGAAAGTTCGGAGAGCTCGAACTTCCTAAGGGATTCGGAGATGATGGAAAGATGCTCGAGGGAGTCCAGGACGTCCTCCATGTTGGAATTAGTTTCTTGCCTGGTTGGTTCTGGTTGGTTTCTGATATCTGAAGCTTTTTTAGACATAGATTCGAGGCAGGAGGTTTATGAGGTGGAGTTCCAGGATCACACAAGCCCAAGCTGGGGTTTATCGACAGTCCCAGCGCTGTGGATTGGAAGCTCGATGCGAATCTCGACTCAGCCCACGCGAACAAACTCCGCGGATCTCCATGTCGTTAAGAGATAAATGCTGATAGGGACTATCCAGGGCCTGCTGAGGCTTCATCCGAAGCATAGCGACTTTGGGCTGCCCATCCGGCAACGAAACGGCCTGGATGTCCCGATGCATGCTTCCTTCCCTTTGAGGCCTGGCATCCCTGTGCATGGCGTCGAGAATGTGTTGGCGCGCCAAAATGCAACAGATCACGAAATTTGGTGCGACGGTAACCCTAATCGCGACTGGACCGTCCTGGCCCGACGCCTGGCCGAGTGAAGCCGAAACATCGAATCACTTTTGGAAGGCGGCTACGGTGAGCTCGCAGAACCGGATGGTCAACAGAGACGGCGTGCGCAATCTCGTGCATCACCCGTACAAATTTGCAAGTCCGCCTCGCCAGATCCCGGCGCATTCTAGGATATCCTATTTCTCTCTATCGCAGGCAGCTGCAGCAGGCTGCAGGCTGCAGGCCAACTTATGCCCAGGGGACCGGGTACAACGTTCGGCACCGAACTACTACTCCAAGGACTGTATATATACCAGCGTGCGCTCTTTTTGCGCTCTGCTCCGAGCCTCATCTTCTAGTCTCATCATCATCTCGTAGACATGGCAAAAACCGTTTGCATCATCGGTAAGCTTATAAGCGACCCTGTCGAAATCTTTACCGGATATGGCCGTATGCTGACACTTAAGTACTTGGTTCGCAGGCGCTGGTCCGGCCGGGCTTGTTGCCGCCAAAACGCTCCTCCACGATGCCCCTGGTGGGGACAGCTTCAAAGTCACCGTCTTTGAGGCGCAATCTCGCATCGGCGGTCTCTGGCCCTCCAGCAGGGAGGACGATGGCGGGCTCGTGCACCCCACCATGATTGTCAACCAGAGCAGACACACGATGCACTTTAGCGATTTCTCCTGGTCCCCGGACAGCGCCCAGTTCCCTCGTGCCTGGCGAATTGGCGACTACCTAGAACGGTATCGGCAGCGATATTGCAACAATGCGAACCTTCGTCTGGGATGTCGTGTCATAAAGGCGGACTTGGTACCGCCATCCGCTGATAACAGCGACCATTCGTGGCATGTGCAGACACAATCCACTGACGGTGGTACTGAAGAGCATACGTTCGATTACGTGCTCATCGCGAGCGGCTTCTTCGGCCAGCCGCATATACCTGCCGCAGCTAAGGACCGCAACTTGGATATACCGGCAGTCCACAGTGGTCAATACAGAACTCTCGAGGGTCTCTTGGGCGACCCCAAAGTCAAGAGCGGGAAAATCTTGGTGGTTGGAGGACAGCTTTCTGGGGTCGAGATTGCAGGCACCATTGCATCCGACATCTCGTCCGCCGTGAATTCACCAGGCCCTCGACGGAACGACTTTATCGACCAAGCCACCGGAAAGTCAAAGTTTTCTGTCCACCACCTCACCCAGCGCCCAACATGGGTCGTACCGCTAATGACACCTGTAAACGTATGGTAAGCCCCATACCGTAGCTTGAAGAAGATGGCATTGCTAAAATGCAGCTCTCAGCCCGCCCCTCCTGCGCCTTACTTCCACCCACTCGATCTCGGCCAGCAGAGCCTAGAAAGACGACCACCCGGCCCTCTCAAAAACACCCAAGGACATATCGATGTTGCAGCAGCCCGGCGGTCGCACGAGGTGTTCCGCGAGCTGCTAAGGACTGATCAGTCCATGTTTTCCCCGCTACTTGCCATCCCGCCGGATGTCGAACAACAGCCGTTCCTAGCATTCTCAGACACATACATGGAGCTCGTGCGCGCAGGCAACATCACGATCTCATGCGGCAGGTTGGACTCCCTTTCCGGCTCTGTTGCCACGACCTCCACCTCCGAACACATTGAGGATATCGCTGCTGTCGTCCTCGCCACCGGCTTCAAGGCAGCATGCTCCCTCTCGTTCCTCTCCGAAGACATCAAAAACACACTATCACTGTCCCCAGAAGATCTCAACCATACCGTCGCGCTAGCCTTCCACAACACGCATCATCCTGCGGTTCCCAACCTGGGCTTCGTCGGGTTCTACCGCTCGCCGTACTGGGGCGCAATGGAGATGCAAGCACGCTTCCTGACCGCACTTTGGTCTGCCGGCGGGCCGTCTTCATCCACCCTACCCCCAAGCATAACCGAGGCCCTCAAATCCGACGACTCGATCGCGCGCTCGCTCGCGCTGCGGGGCGACCCGCGGGCCTCCCAGTTCCCGATGGGCGACTACGCATGGCTTATGCAAGAGTTCGCCAAAGCGCTAGACCTCGACCGCATCCCGCACACCGTGCAGATGCCGCACCGAAGTACGGGTCCGGAGAGCACGGGCGAGATGAACATCTTGACGACGGCGAGGTACCCCGCGAGGAACATTGACGCAGCGCGGATGGCGGAAGTGCAGCTGTCGTTGTCGAACATGCAGGCGACGGCATTGGAGTGCACGCGTGGTCGGTTTGTGTCGCGAGCGATCTTCCGCTCGCTGCTGGGTAAATGGAACCTGCAGCGCACGCACGTCAGCCGGCACGGGGAGCAGCCGAGCGGACGGTTCACGGGCACCGCGCAGTTCCTGCTGCGGGAGGGCACCGCTCACGGACGGGAGGAGGAGTTTGCCAAGTTGAAGGAAGAGAGCGGTGATCCTGGCTTCGAGTATCTGTATGTCGAGGAAGGTGAGTTTGTGGACGATACCAAAAACTTGCGGTTCAATGCGACGAGGAGGTATATCTGGCGGTACGTCGAGCAGGACGATACCCTGAGCGTATGGTTTGTCAAGACGGACGACGATCGGACGGCCGACTATTTGTTCCATAACATCGAGTTGGTGGAGCCGGACCAGGACAATGGGACCGGGTGGCCGGCAAAGGGGGGGCATATGTGCATCAAGGACTTCTATGACGTCCGGTACAAGTTCACCTTCCAGTCTGTGAACCTGCAACAGTGGAGTCTGTCGTACAATGTGAGCGGCCCGAAGAAAGGTTATACTCTGAATGGGCAGTACACACGTTAGAGCCGGGCCCCTTTCCGAGTCATTTCCCTTCAAAATTAGTCGCAATTCATGCTGCCTATATATAGACCGCTAGCAACCCTGCTGCAGCAGTGCATCACTTGTGCATGGCGAGATTATCTGCCATCCCATGCTGTCCGCGAGGTTGCGATGGATAGAAGCTTTGGATTAGGTAATTAGAACGTAGATGTGGGTATATATAGTAGAGTGGGAATATATTCGAATTCGAAGCTGGCGCTTGATGGCCTGCTGTTGCAATGACCTCTAATTACAATTTCTTCGATCGCGCATGCTAAACCATACGTTTCCTCGAAGCAAGAGATTGAAAGGAGAAGGTAAATCTGCACGCTCGATCCCTTTAACAGTTTAAAGTCAACGACTGCAAGCAAGTGTAAACGCAAGTGATGAGACGGAACGCCCGTGGTATACCCGACAGATGTGACAAACGCAGAACGCGGAGATTAAAAAAAAAAAAAACAAGAACGAAATGACAACAGGCTGTTCTAGGCAGTGGGATGATGGTGAACCAAAAAAAGCCACAAATTGTAGAATCTATCTCTTTTTTGTCTATACCGTCTTGTCCATAGCTAAATCAAACGGAGGAAAGGAAGTTTATGTCGCGCCATTATAAAGATGTAGAAAGGTGGCAGTAAAACAGGCGCATTGAATAGTCGCGTCGTGAGAAATGTGGTCCTGGACGCCGGCATTAGAAACGTGGAAAAAGAACATGACCAAAAAATGGACAATGAAAATAAGACGCAGCGCAGATGTCGACATGTAGATGCAGCCAACTCTATAAACTGTTGGACTGAAGTGAGATATTCTGTAAGGAAGGCGCCGTTTAGAAGCCTGGGAACTCGAAGCGGCCCTCCATAGTGTCCCAGAGCTCTTCTACCACGGCGATCTGGTCGTCGGCTGGCGCCGAGCGGACGGCAAGGTATCGACGGCCCTCGACAGACGGTTTCCAGTTACCGGGATTGGCATCAGCAACAATGCCGCCAGCCTCGGTCAGGATACACCAACCAGCAGCGACATCCCAAGCCCAGCAGCCTCCCTCCTACAAACTGAGTTAGCTAGACTCCACAGGTATCAAAAGGAGCTGGATAATACATACCCAGAATACATCCAGGTACCCAGCGGCGACACCGCACATGTCGAGCGCCGCGCTGCCTTGGCATCGGACACTGTGACACATGGTACCACCCTGGCTGGCTAGCTTGACCATGGTACGGGTGCGGACATCCCAGTTGTTACCCTTTCGTTCGGAGCCCCATTCTATGGCCACAAGGGCTTTGTTGAGGCCGGGAAGGGGCTCGTTGCGGTCACGCAGAGGAAGGCGTTCGGTACGGTTGAGAAAGGCGCCCTTGCCCTTGATAGCAGTGAACAGGCGGTTTTGGAAAGGGTTGTAAACAACGCCGACGACCGGGATCTTGTTGACAACGAAGGCAAGAGAGATGCAGACGTTCTGTTGGGAAGACTCGGTTAGCTTTTCCTGTTTCCTTTCCAGAATCCGAAGGAATCAGGAGTGTTACATACGGGAACGCCGTGGACGAAATTGATGGTCCCGTCGATGGGGTCGCAGATGAAGGTTGGGTTGTCGCTCAGTTTACGGCCTGGGATGTATGATTCCTCACCGAGGAGATCGTAGTTCGGATACTTGTACTTCAAGTTCGTCAGGACCATCTTCTCGATCGATTTATCGGTGTCCGTGACTAGGTCAACAGCTGTTTTTGGAAGGCGCACGCTTTTTGTCAGCATGTACGTGGAAGTAGTTGAAAGCGTACGAGAGCAAGTATCAGGCAAAACTTACAGTTCTTCTTGGACCCCGACGTGGCCGCCGACGGATTGGCATCTAGCATCATCTGGCCTCCTCTGAGCGCCAGCTCAATGAGGCAATCATGAATCTGCTGAAGCTCCGCCAGCGTCATCTCGTCGGTGGTAGGCTGCTGTGACGAAGGAATTTTGGCGGTATTGAATGTCCCAACACAAAGCTGGGACTCGCGAGGGGATATTTCTGTGATATCTGAGAGGTTCGAGGATTGAACGGTTCTGGCGAGGGCGAACTCTACGGAAGTTCGACCAACTAGCGGAGGAGAGAATTTTATAGGAGTTGGTGGGAGGTGAAAGAGCTCAGTGGTGGAAGAAGAGGTGGAGGAAGACGAGAGGAAGAGTATTTATTATCCAATGGGTCGGAATGTGAGCGCAGGCGCCTCTGACTTCTTCTTTATATTAACCTGCCGGTGGGCCTCGCAGCTTTAGGCGCCTAGACAGCGGGTGATACCAATCGCAGCTTTGCCCTTCCGAAACCCAAAGATTCCTTTTTATTTGCCCGTTCGCCCGGTTTGCTTTTTCGGCCAATTTGACAGCTTGAACTTGGGGAAAGTGGTCAAGATGAGGCGACTGCGAAATCTGGGGAAGCCGACTTGCGGGCAGAAAGAGGAAGGTCACAGGACAACAATGCCGGAGCTTCGAGAGACAAAGCAATGCTGACGAGTTCAGCAGTTATGCGGACAGGTGACCTGGCTTTACGGAAGGTCTTCAGTTTCGCAGGCTGTCCGGCGGGGTCTGTGGCGGCCGACTGGTGAGGCACAATGGGTGAGCGTTCGACCTTGCAGTTTCACGGGAACCGTATTTTCGGCCCGATGGAGGACGAGAGGGGATTCAGACTAAAGATATCGGTTATAGACAAGAAGCGTGCTCTGGCAATACGACAAGAACAAAGCAAGTGGAGAGGCTAGACTCCGAGCGGGGCGACATCACCGACTTTATATATCCGCTGGCGAAGCAGCGGACTAAGAAATCGCAATGCATTGCCAATGAAAACACGGAAGGTCCATGGACGCTTCGCTGGGCGAGCAGACACCAGCCTTCCGTAAAGCCGCTAGCCCAGCCTGAAGGTGCCATATCTCTTCGATATGATTGGAATGCGGACGTACGAATTTGCCGTCTACAATCATCGCGACCTGTGCCAAATAGGTCCCAAGCGGACTGGGTCTTATCAGGATGAATGGAAAAAACCGTGATGAGACGACGGAAATCACAAGCTCGAAGCTACCAGCGAGGTGGGGACTAGCTGCAGGTCTATACAAGGCGGGGCGCTATCGAGCAAGGGGGGTGCCACCGGCCCCGGTCTTCAAGCATACATCCTCCCTTTCTTTTTCTGGTCGCTCCCCTTCTATTCGCATTCTTCATTTTTTCCTTTTGGGGCTTGCCGGACAAGTACCTTTCCTCGGTCGATGGCAATATCAGCATGGCTTACTGCCTGATAACGGAGCCTGTGCGAGCCCGCAGCGGTCCGTGGACAGAACTGCGCAAACACGCCTGTTTTACGCTACAGAGCACATATTTCGGAGTGGAAGTCGGACACGCAAACAGCATTTGCCTTCCTTCGCCGCTGAACGCTCTCGGCTCGGCTCTCAGGCGAACAATCGAGAGAATCGACAAACGGTCTGGCAGCCCCAAACTCGAAATCTGTTTCCCCCTCTGATGGGACGGCCAACCAAACCCGCAAGCATTCTGTCCTGAGACGTCCCGTATCTGTGCAGCGCAGTGGAACTCCAAACTAGCCACAGAAATGGCATGCCGGTACCCTGCCGGGACCTTCGACATGGGTGCGACTCTGATGTTGACGGGTGTCCCTTCTCAATTTCCTCTCGGATAAATGAAACCAACCTGCATCTGACGTGACAATTCTGCAATCAACGGCTTCAGTCCTTTGTCAGCGGTCAAGCTCCTTCTCGAAGCCTGCTTGTTTGAATTTTCCCGAAGCCAATCGCAGGCCAATGCAATGTCAACGTCCAGGGCGCCCAATGTGTTGCTACCAGCAGTCACGTCCTGCACTGACGATATCAGATCTCGGGTTCCACTTCCCTCGCGGGAGCCTCTGACATCTACAAACCAGAGCTGCAAAGTGAACCTTACCATGCAGTCACCATAACCGATTGCGTCCGGAGGACAAGCTACGATTACTCCACCACGTCCGTTTTCCGTTACTCATTTCCGAGTATAATGCGAAAGACACCTCTGCAGCAGTGTGTGATAAGAGGGAGACACCAATTGGCTCGTCTTGCAGCAGCAATTGGTCCGAATCCAGCAGCAACTTGGACAGATGAGATATTCGGCTCTTGTCTATACCTGCAAGACCGCCTATGCTGCTACACAGCCCGACAATACAGCCAATCCCGAGCGAGAGCGAGCCCAACAGTTTGCAATTTGCTGGCTGCATCCGCTCCTGCGGCTGCACCCTGCAAGAATGGTATACTCTTTTAGTCCTGATGCTTCTCTGCTCTCTACGGTGTCTCTTTCAATCTTGGCTCCAAGCAAATAGCCCCTCCAACCGTGCTGCTAGGTGTGCATATACGACCCCTCTTTATCGATAAGCCATGCATATCGTGGGCGGAGTTCGGTAGAGATACGTGGGTAGACACCTTCAAGTACCTCCTAGATAGCTCCAAAGCTATCCCTGGGGTGGCAGCTGGTCGCGGTTTTATATCTTAGAATTGATTTTCTGCAGTCTTTGTGATAAACCTCCCTGGGGTCGACAAGATCCGGGTTTGCAGGACCACGGTACTTCGAAGCCAACCTCGGATTGATTAATTGCCACAACAAGAGGTGCACACAACTGGATATACAACTTGGGTCGTTGTCGATACCACCCTGGCAGTGCATGTACCCATCGACAAGCATTTTCAGTATGACGAGCGTTCTTGCCCCTCTCTCCCCGACATGGTTACGGCCTCACACACCCTCTCGACGACGAAAGAAATTTAAATCCAACGTCCTGCTCCACCCGGCTCGCTCTTACTGGTTCGATTTGCAGTATGCAGGAGCCAGGTTAAACAACTTACCCCCGCAGGCTTTGAACTGGCTTTTCTTGTGAACGATCAGCATTGAGGTGGTCCTGGGAGCGGAGCTTGGATATTTTAACAGTCATGGAGGCGGGCTTGCCACTAAGGATTTGTTTTATGATCTGCTCAGGCCTCATCCAAGCTCTCTTTCTAGTATCGTTCTTGCAGCGGTTGTTTGATGCTGCCACGCTTGTTTTTTTGGGCGGTTTACGGACCAGATCTCAGTCAGAATTGACCGAGCGACTTGACCTAGAATACGAAAGATGATACAGCACCACATGCTTTGCCGAATTCGCTCTACGGCCATGCACACTGCAGTGTCGCCAAGGTCAAAAGATATATAAAGCAAAAAGCCAACTAGCCAAATGTGGTTTCCAGGCGCATTCCAGAAGGCTCGAGCTAGGGTATCACGATAACCTAGTCGTGAAGACGCTTCCATGTGCAAAGCCCCTAAGATTCAGATTATACAGAGGCTCCACCGACCAAGCATTGAAGCACTGTGGATCTCTCCATGCAGGCGAAGACATTATACGGAAAGCCGGATCCCAGGAATGCAATGCACCGGTTTTGATGAGCTGCTATTGTCAGCATGTCCCCAACAAACAGCGCGCCGAAGTCATGAGCCGTATTGCTGAAGAGATTTACTGCTAGCCTCGAACTGGAAAGAGTTCCGAACGACAGCAATATGGCGATGGCACCATGCTACCTGAAGATCACGGCCGAGTGCCGTCACCAGGCGTTTCCTTTCCAGCATCACGGAAATCTCTGGCGATATACGGAAACTGCCTTCATTTCAAGATTTGATTGATTCTCTAGCCTCGGAATTGAGTATTAACACGGCAGGGAGGCTCCACAGCACTAACGCTTCTGCGCAAGGTTCTGTGGACAGGGACCGCTCGAGCGGGCTGCCAAAATGGCGCAAAATTGATACAAGATTTGTGCCGACTCGGGACACCACGGAGGCCAGAGACCTAGGTACGGGAATAGCCAAAGGGACAATACAACCGCGCTCAGCCCTGTTGAAGCAACTTCTCGAGACGAATATCACATGCCAACTGGGCGCGGACTTTACGATTCATTACCCTCGACCGCTAGTACGGAGAGGTCGGATCAAGGGCTGGGGGATCTCGGAGCTGGCCCACTTGATTCCTACCGGGTTGCGCTTGGAGTTGAAACAGGTTATGCACGGGCAGGATCAATGGCGACTATCTCCAATGGCGACAACGGCCCAGCGGCTCGGGGATGCCATAGAGCGAAATGCCATCATGGCAAAAGCCGCCTCGTGTCATGCTCCTTGTTTCAGGATTGGTAAAGGCTTGCAACACGGTCACCGGATTAATTGTAACCTCGGATTAATTCGACCACTTGGAGCCCTGGCTATCGCACTCGGTTCCGCACAACCCACCGGATTATATCTGGGTTTCAACCGACCGTTCGATGTGACATTGCTGGGCCGGAAGATGGAACTGGAAATGGCCTCCCCCCTGGATCCTGGATATTGCAGATTTGCGCACCTCCACCCTACGGTTATATCATTGCCAAAAAAAAATNAAATAAAATAAAATAAAAATGTGAGCTGATAACCAAAAAATGATGTCCAGCTTCCGAGCGCCCATCTAGCCGAATCTGCTCCTCGGGCTCAAACGGTGGGTAAATTCGCCAGAAGAGTCCGTGTGTTTCTAGCGTGTATTCTGAGATTGACGTTGATGACCTGCATCTAGCGCGCCATTTATCCGGAATTTAACCAAGCAAATCCACCAATGCAGGCCAGTTTTGATATCTCGGAAGACATCTCGCCGACCGGAGTATCTTGCGCACTATCTCTGGTGCTGATTCGAGACCTGACGCGCGCCCAATTGTGCATGGGCCGCCTTTGTCTATCTGCTATGATTAGGGGAACATGCTATGACGACTCCTGTCGGTGTCCATCTCGGGTATTTCGCTTCCCCTGGTGTGTAGGCTTCTCGTCAGGTTTCTGGAAGCTCCTGGGTTCGCTCCGAGCAGGCTGCCTCGCACTAGCTCTGTCAACACCACCACCACCACCACCACCACTATCGCCCTCCGATCGCGAGAGATCGCCTGCAGGTTTTTTTTCGCTCGCTGTGGAGAACCAACGTTTTTTTTTTTTGCCACCCAAATGCAACGGCAAACCCGGGATTGGATCGGCCGCCACAGATTGCCAGAGGCCAGGTCTGCGAGCATCCTCAAGACTAGACAAGGTCTGCACGATCGGATACATAGCAGGTGACATGTGCATGCGCTCGATCAAGGTGCAACATGTTGATTGATTGATGAGTCGGAGCCAGTTACCCTCCCCCCCCCTGGCGATTCTGCAATTCTGGAAGCACAGGTGGCGTTTCGATTCCTGCAAGTGCATTCGTTCGCAAGGGGTATATACTTACTTTCTCGGAGTTTTAAGGTGGGCGGAATTTGCAATGGGGGGCCTCCGTGGGCAGAAACCGGACAAATGCGGCAGGACCCTGCTGATCCTGAGCTTCTAGATGCACAGAAAGCCGGATCAATGGGCCGGTCGAGGAACGAAGTTGTGCTCGCGACGAATACGAGACCCCCGTGGGTGTCGTCTCAGCGCATTGTATAATTAAATATCATTTTGCATGCATGCAGACAGGCGGGCAAAGGTAACGTGGCAGATGTACTGGCTGGAATACGAGACCGTACGACGCCATGTCGACATTTAATTTACAGTTTGGGCAGGATGGGAGGCCACGCTAGAGCGATCGCCGGCATGGAGATACCCTCGTTGCGAATGGGTTTGCCGCACACACAGACACGCACGCGCGTGATTGAGGATGATGATGATTCCTCATCGCGCTGTGGCTAAAGTCTGCGACGGAGTCTCGGAGTGGGTTCAATTGGCGCAGGTCAATAAGTACCGATAATATACACCAATATTGGCACGGGGGGCGCAAATCCGTGTCAGCTGTCTGGCAGCGATAGGCACGGGGGTTCCGTTATAACAGTTTTGGGCGCCGGGTTAAATGGATATGCGGCTATGCCGGATACGGGTTTCAGGAGCGCAAGCTCCAATTGACCGGCATATTTCTCCTGTTGCTTGAGTAGAGAGCGGCGTTGCTGGTTCTGTATCGCGGGAATGTAACATTGGAACATCCATCTATCCATCTATATACCAAGTGGTGAACAATCGAGGCCCGAAGACTGCCGTAGTATACACTCAAGATGCACACACACACACACACACACACACACAATGACAGGGTCACCGGTAGATGCGCCAGATGCTGAGAATCTCCCATCCGGCACGGCGCTCGATGACTAGCTCCATGCGCCAACCGGCGGGTAGGGCCTCGACGCGCTGCACGACCTCTGCCGGGCGATTCCCAGCGCACAAGAGTAGATAGAGCACACCCTGTTCGCTGAGGACGTCGTGCAGGCCATCGAGCAGCCGGTCGGTGGTTTGCATGCCCTTCTCGCCGCCGGCGTATGTCAACGAGAGGAGGTACTCCTCCATCGCGCGGTCTTCCGCGCCCTGCGGGTCGACTAGCACGCGCTGTCTGTGTGTGTTCGTGCTTGTGCTTGTGTCGCCATCACTACCACCGCTGCTGCCACCGCGGAGGATATCGAGCGAGGGCGCAGCCTCGGTAGGCACGTACGGCGGGTTGAAGACGAGAATGTCGACGGTGCGAGGGCGCAGACAGGACGCCAGGTCTGAAGTTACCGTGTCGAGAAAGGTGGCGGCGGTGTCGGGGTGTTCTGCGGCGGTGGTGGTGACGGTGGTATGCGTGACGGAGTTAGCGGTGAGGCTGACATCGAGGGCGAGGGTGAGGATATCGCGGCGGGAGAAGATTGGGAGCGCATGGGCGGCGAGGAAGGCGGAGACGATGCCGGAGCCGGAGCCGATTTCGACGAGGAGCGGAGACGGGGTGGAGGATGGAGGGAAGCGGTCGGCGAAGAAGGCGGTGGAGGAAGGGAGGGAGAAGGCGTCGAGGAGGAGGAAGGAGTCTTCGGAGGGCGGGTAGACGGGCTGGGCGGCGAGGTGGTCGGTGGCCGGCGTGGGGAGTTTGAGCGGGGGCATCGTGGTGGTGGTGGTGGTGGAGTGTCGTGTCGTGGAGTCGTGAATTCGATCGAGGACCGCTCTCCACCACTACCGAGCCACTACGACAGACAGCAGCATCCTCTCCTCCATCGACGACAACCGCGATGGCCGGCTTCTCGCTGCTGGCCCTCGGCGCCCTCTACCGTGACGTCATCGTCACGATCCCAAGCTTCCCCGCCGAAGACACCAAACTGGCCGCCGTCTCCGAGCGCGTCCGTGTCGGCGGCAACATCTCGAACTCGCTCACCGTGCTGGCGCAGGTCGTCGCGGCGGGCACTCCGCTGCTCTACGCCACTGTTGTCGGCGGACCCGAGCCTCTTTGGCGGTGCGCTGCCCTTCCTCTCTTGTTTCGTGATGCTATTCGTGGCTTAGTCATCCACGATGTCTGTCTGCTTAGTCATCTATTTGTGGTGGTCGGAATACCACGCTGACAACGCAGCGTTGCTAGGCCGCTCGTGGCGGCGCTCGAAGCACAGGGCATCACGATGCTCTACGAGATCCGTGACGGCGAGAACGCGACCACTCCCACCGCATACATCTTTGAGTCGCAGGCCACTGGCTCGCGCACAATAATCTCCCATCAGCTGTACGTCTTTTTCGTGTCTGTCCTTGCAGTTGCATGCGCCGAACGCCGTGCATCTTTTCTATCAGTCTCTACTACCGTACTGGCTTGCTCGATAAGAAACACTGAGAGCTGACGCCCAACAAGGATACCGCCACTGCGCTCGTCAGAGGTCACCGCTCTGCTCTTCACGCACTTCATGGCCGGCTCCGCTCTCCTCCACACCCACGAATACGACGAAATGCTCTCCCAGGTCTGGAACGCCCATGCCCCCTTCTTCCCTTCCTGGCTGCACTTTGAAGGCCGCGACTGCTTCGCTGCCGAAGGCGTCATCGACCACTTCACCCATCGCTCAGAATATAAAACCTCTCCCTGTGTCATCTCCGTCGAGCTGGAGAAGCATGGCCGACCAGGTCTCGATCGTCTCGCCGGCCTGGCAGACGTGCTCTTCGTAGCGGAAGGATACGCAAGGGAGGTGGTAGAGGAGGCGAAAAACTCATCCTGGACAGGGGTGGGCGATACCCAGCTGGTCGTGGCGTTTGCGCAGGTGTTCAAACGCCGGGTGGGGAGAGGCAGGAGTGTTGGTGCTAGTAATGACGTTACGGTGTTTATGACCATGGGGGCGGCGGGGGCGTATGTGCTCCGGTTTGCGGGTGCGGCGGATGCGGAAGTCGAGGCGGTGCACGTCCCAGCTCCGAGGCTGTCGGCGGAGGAGGTTGTGGAGACGACGGGGGCGGGGGATACGTTTATCGCAGCGACAATCTACGCGATGGGCTATCGTGGTTGGAGTGCGGTCAAGGCGGCCAAGGTTGCGGTCAACGTGGCGACGAGGAAGTGTATGCAGGTTGGTTTTGGCAGCTTGGGCACCGCCGACGGGTTTGGGCGGCTAGAGAGCGACGATGACCCGCTGGGGGGTGTTCTGTCAGCGCGCAGTTCGGTGGGCCCGGACGCCAGACGCATGGAGGGTTTGCTATGAACTGTATACCTAACCTAGAACATTATGCTTATTTCGTAGATGGACCGCAATTATACCGTATCACGCCTGTTGGCTGTTTATGCGAATGGATTCGCATGTCGAGTACACGGTTAAAGACAAAAGATCCCGCCAGATAGCCAAGATTCGGACAGAAAATGAATCTTGTTGGACAATCGACGGGGCAACAGTCGAATTGGATAAACACAAAAGAAGGATCTCAGAGTGATACTCCCTCAAAAGCCTTGGTGAACAGGCCAAAATTCGTCAGGACGCGGCTCGGGGGTCCTCCGGGAAGTCTGGTCAAGGAAGTTCACTGGATGGCCAAAGGCACCCACTGGGTGACCGGTGTCCAGGTCTAATACCGTGGCAAAGCTGCTTGCAGTACTGCAAAACCCAGTGTCTTCTTCAGCAGGGGTCGGCTCCGGGTACAGCTGTTGGCGAAACTCGGCCTCCTTCTCTTCACGCAGGCCCTTCATCAGCTTTGGCGACCGATCACGGACTTGCACTTTCGCCCTCATAGCTGCCTCGAGCCGGGCGCGACCGATCTTGTGAAGCGTCTCCTTGAACTTTGGATCATTCTATCCGTTCGGCCGTGTCAGCCAGTCGCCATACAGCCCATATTTGTTTGCCACGGTACCAGGTAGTAACGTATGGACACGAGAAAAGATTCGGAACTCACGGTGACACATCTCAAGATGTGCTCGTGGGCTGCGAGCTGGCATCTGCCCTTGTCGACGAGGCCGCGCACGACGAGCTCCTCGGCGACGACATCTGCCCATTCAGATGGGTCATCCCATTTGCCGGAGCGAATGAGAAGACTGGAGATGCCCTGTCCAGTTCCTGCGAGTCAGCCGGTTGCTGTATGCGCAATCAAACGCCCGTCATCCAGTCTACGAGAAATGCGTGAATGAAGCAGGTGGCGAGACGTACATCGTCGGTCAATGGATGGTTGAACCTTGGGCGTGTCGGCATAGCCAAGGTGTCGGCGACGGGGGCCGTAGCTAGATGACGGTGATTGCGGGGGTCAGTGGAAGTAGCCATGGCGGCTTGGTGGACGAGGTGGATGAGGTGAAATGCTGTTGGAAGAGTTTGTATGGAGGAAGATTGTGAAGGATGAGAGTACACGGCGTGACAATGGGAAAAGAGGATTGGCACAACCGTGATATTTATATATCAAATGGACCTGATCTGCTACAAAACTAGGGAGAAATCATCTAATTGTTTCTATATACATGAAAGATCAAACAGTAAACAGGATGAGGTTGAGAAGACAAAACACTGCTGCTATTAGCCACTGTCCCCAAGAACCTTATAAGAGTAAGAGGTAGAAAGGACTGCTTACCTGAACTGTTGCCGGGTCGAGGCCGCCGTGGATAAGAGATGAGAACCTAGAAGACTTGGTATGGGGTCAGCCACAAGGACTGGTATGATTTACCGGAATTCCCTCCCCCCGCTTGTGCTCACTCGTCGCCGCCGAGCTGGATCACCTTCTAGGCAATATGCCGAGGTTTCCAGTCCCGCCGTGATCCCCCTCTTGCTCCTCCATTCGCGGCCTGTCACTGCCGACAGCGCCTGCCCCAACTCAGCACCAAGTACCGCGCCAGTCGCGCCATGTTGAATGGAACGGACCTATGCTTGGAAACAAGAGCTGCCTAGGGAATGGCCATCAATCACCCCCCGTGCCCGACTAGTTAAAGCGGGGCTACGGCGTAAGGAGGGCTTTTATGGCCATCCCATCATCGGGCGTAAGGGACTTTCCGTTTGGGTTCGATCGCACATACCTTGGGATTGGTGGAGCACAGTGTGCTGTTCAGTTGTTGTGTGAGGAGAAGAGAGAGGAAAGGAGGAGGATGTAGAAGGAAGAGAGGGAAGAGAGGGAGGGGGGTCTGACAGGGCATAGAGCAGCTTTATATACCCAGGTCCGCCGAGCAAGGGAAAAAGCTGGCTGCTTATTTTGGATTCTGTCGACGTCGACGCCGCTGAGACAGATCTGTGTTGTCGGTCGTCACAATGCAACATCTCCACTTACGGCAACTTTAGCCGCGAGCCGCCGAGTGCAACTGCAGCCGACCAATCACGGGACTGTCGCCGACGTCCTTTTCGTCCGCTGAAAAGAAACCTCGCGGGAAACCTCGCGATGGCTTCCCCTCCTGCTTCTTCTTCTCCCTCGTCTCCTCCGGCTTCGGCAAAGTCGCCGCCGTACGTCATCCGAACCGCGCTGGAATTCATTGCGCTGGCCGGCCCGCAGGCAGCTGCCGCCCTTGCATCCTACGATATTACATCATAACTGTCTGTACGCCAAGCAACCTTCCCTCTTGGGATATCAGAACCCGGTGCTAACATTGTTTTATCGCCAGGCCCGCCAGCCCTCCCGCAAGGCGCCAAACACCAGGACAAAATTACGACGCTCAACTGACGTCTGCTCCGTACATACATGTTCTTTACATATATCTATCCCTCCGTGCTGCCCGCGAACGAGCGCCCGCCTCCACCATGGCATCCATCTCTCTCGACGCAAACCTCACCGACTCGCTGTCTCCAGCAGCCATGGTCACCGCTTCGCCTACCAAGGGCCTCGGCCTCTTTGGCTCCATCCTCTACTACTCCCTTTGGGTCTTCCAGGTGCTGCCATGGCTCTCCTACTGGATCCTCAGCTTCACCACCTACACCGTCCCCGCTCTGCTCTTTACCCTCTTCAGCACCAGCTTTTCCATCACCATGAACTTTACAACCTTGTAGGTCCACCCGTTGCTCACCTTTTGAACTCCCCGATTCTGACCACATACATACAATCGCATGCTAGACTGGCGATCCTGCTCATGTTTGCTACCCTCATATCGTACATTGTCCGCTACCGCTACCTCAACATGTATGCCCATCTCCCTCCGGAGCCCCAGCGGAAAGAACCCCAAATCGACCTCTTCACCGACAGCGCCGAGGCCGATGACGCCAAGCCCGGAATCTCCAGCTACCTTGACGAGTTCCTCAGCGCCATCAAGGTCTTCGGCTACCTCGAGCGTCCCATCTTCCATGAACTCACCAGACACATGCAGACCAGGAAGCTGATCGCTGGTGAAACCCTGCTGCTCGAGGAGGAGAAGGGCTTCTGCGTCGTTGTCGATGGCCTGGTGCAAGTCTTTGTCAAGTCCATCTCTCAAGGTCCAGGTGCTGCTGACAATGACGAAGAGGATGCCGCTGGGGGCCAGGGCTACCAGCTGTTGACAGAGGTCAAGAATGGTGCCCCCATGAGCAGTTTATTCACCATCCTGAGTCTCTTCACAGAAGATGTGCAGCTACGTCAGGAGGACGAGGACGAATGCAGCACTGCTCCTACCCCTCCGCAGGATGTTGCCTATTCTACCCCTAACAGTGGGCTGAGAAAATCGCCACTGGACCTACCTCATATCCACACTGGTTCCTCCGCACAGCCGGCTCCCTCAATGCAAGATTATCCATTCTCCCAACATGGTGCTCTCCCTGGACGGTATGCACCCCTCCGTTCGAGTTTTTAAGATAAGATATCCCACGACGTGTAAGCGTTCTAACAGACTCGCAGAAACTCGGGCAGCCCTGCTCTCCCCAAAGTCCCCACATTCCCCATGCTCGCCGACGACTTTGTCGAGTCCCCTTCACCCCATGGCTTCAGTTCCTCCCGCCCAACCACACCCGGCCCCCAGAAGACACAAGGTCCACGACCGGTACGCCCACGCTTGCACAAATCGAAATCCGTGCACCCAGACATCATCGCCCGTGCCACCGTCGATACCACGATAGCTGTAATACCCGCAGCGGCGTTCAAGCGCCTTACCCGTAGCTATCCCAAAGCATCAGCCCACATCGTCTCCGTGATCCTGACCCGCTTCCTCCGTGTGACCTTTGCGACGGCCAGGAACTACCTCGGGCTGACCGGCGAGGTGCTGCGCACGGAAAAGAGCATGAACAACTACACCTCGTACGACCTGCCAAACCATCTGCGCGGGGCAGCGCTAGACCGGCTCAAGGAGAAGTTCAAGCTGGAGAAATCCGCAGCAAAGGATGAGGAGGAACTAAGACACGGGATGGTTCTAAACAACACCGCAGGCTCGACCAAGCGGCGCCGTCGGTCCACCACGTTTTCCATCCAGACACGGATCGGCGTGGCGTCCAAGGCGGCGGCGCATGTAAGCAGCCTCAGCAGTCCGTGGATGTCGAACACGCATCCAGGGGATCTGTTCAGCAACGTCCCACTGCACCGTCCGCGAAGCGGCTCTAGCAGCCATCTCTCGCCGCAACAAGAGCCTATGTTTGGAAAAGGCTTCGCTACGACTGTCCCTGCCACTATCGATGGTACCATCAACAGCCTGCAGCACAGCAATATTTCGACGGAGAGCACAGGGTCGACGTTGACGATGGTCAATAGCCACAGCTCCCAGATTAGCGTCGTCCCCGAGGAGGAGGATGAGGGCTCATTCCGCGAGGCGGTTTTGGAGTGCATGCTCAAGGCGATCGGGTTGGCGAGCTCCAAACTTGACGCATCCAAGCGTCCTGGAGGCTCGGTTGAGGGTAGCCCGCGGCTGGTATCGTATGACGCGCGGCGTCAGAAGGCGGTGTTCAACTCGTTTGGAAGTATCGACCCCTTCGACGATATGGAGACCGAGTCGGTGGCGTCTACGACCATGTCGACAAACAGCCTGCTGGGTGCTGGGCCAGCGACTTTGGGGGACATGAAGGACGATGTCGATATTGTATTTTTCCCGAAGGGCAGTGTGCTGGTTGAGGAAGGAGAGCGCAGTCCCGGGCTGTACTATGTCATCGACGGGTTCCTCGATATCACCATGGCTGTTGAGGATGATAAGAAGCCGAGCATGCTGGGCGCCAGCACCTCAAGGAAGAACAGCAAAGTGAACACCGGGTCCTCTGGTCTGCCATCTCCTCGCCGCTCGAGTGTCACCAGCTCGCCAGGGGCGTTGCCGTCCACGCCGGCCACCAAAAAGCCCACTCGGCGGTCGCTGTTTATGGTGAAGCCTGGTGGTGTGGCCGGCTACATCGGGTGCATCTCTGGAAGCCGCAGTTTTGTAGAAATCCGTGCAAAGACGGATGTCTATGTCGGGTTCCTGCCGCGCAGCAGCTTTGAGCAAATCATGGATAAAAACCCTGTGGTGTTGCTCACAATGGCGAAGAGAATCACTAGCCTCTTGCCGCGGTTGATGTTGCATATTGATTTCGCGTTGGAGTGGCTGCAGGTTAATGCTGGTCAGGTCATTTACCGTGAGGGCGATGAGAGGTAAGCTGTTTATCCCCGTGTCTGCCTTTCAGCTCATGAGATAAAGTAGTATGCTAACGCAGTGGTCAGCGATGCAATATATATTATCCTCAACGGCCGGTTGCGCGCCATCAGAGGCAACCCAGAAGATGGCGACGTGCAGCTTGTCGGCGAGTACGGCCAGGGAGAGTCAGTTGGCGAGCTCGAGGTCCTGACAGAGTCTACTCGACCGGTCACACTGCACGCCATCCGGGACACCGAGGTTGCACGATTCCCTAAGACGCTGTTCAACAGTCTGGCGTTGGAGCACCCAGGTATCACGATCCAGATCTCAAAGATCATAGCGACGCGGATGCGATCCCTCGTGGAGCAGCCGCTTGATCGCAAGGACAATGCCCTAGGAAGCACCAAGACAGCTACCAAGATGAACCTGCGAACAGTGTGCATTCTCCCCGTGGCTACCGGAGTGCCCGTAGCAGAATTCAGCAATCGGTTGTCGACAGCGCTCCAGCAGATTAGCGTTCCGAACGGCTCTGTGATGCTGAACCAGGCGGCGATTCTCAAGCATCTGGGGCGGCATGCTTTCAGTAGGATCGGCAGGCTGAAACTTAGTCAGTTTCTAGCGGACCAGGAGGAGAAGTACGGGATGGTGCTGTACGTTGCTGACACCAGCGTCAACGCGCGGTGGACCCAGACTTGTATCACCCAGGCGGATTGCATCTTGTTGGTGGCGTTGGCGGAGGGCGATCCTGGGATTGGTGATTACGAACGGTACCTTGTCGGAATGAAGACCACGGCGAGGAAGGAGCTGGTGCTTCTGCACCCTGACCGGTTTGTGCGGCCTGGCTTGACGAGGCAGTGGCTCAAGGTGATGATCCACAAATTTTAGATGACTTGACGAAGAATTGAACTGATAGTTATCGGTAGACTCGGATCTGGATCAATGGTGGCCACCACCACGTCCAAATGGCGGTACCGTTGAGGAATGTGCCGGAACCGGTGCATAAGCAGCCGAAGCGGTTCGGGTCTGAGATCAGGAAGCGTGTCAAGAACCTACACGAC
>KI966434.1:241381-263468 GCA_000525045.1 Drechslerella stenobrocha 248 | reverse complement strand
CCCAACAGCAGTTACAACAGGAGGTGCATCTAGTGAGAAGAGTGCGGTTAGTGCGGGGGAGAGCGGTGCCATTGAGTTCCGGGACGTCAGTTTCTCGTACCCGACGCGGCCAGGGGTGATGGTGCTCCGCGGGGTTTCGTTGCGTATCCGGCCAGGAGAGTTTGTGGCGATAGTGGGGGACTCCGGGTCCGGCAAGTCGTCACTCCTGGCGCTGCTCCAGCGATTCTACGACCCGACAGGCGGGGCGGTGGCAGTGGGCGGAGAGGACGTACGTGGGGTCGCTGTGGCGGCACATCGACGGCGCATTGCAATGCTGTCGCAGGACCTGACGTTGTTTTCGGAGAGCATTTTGTTCAATATTGCAGTTGGGCTTGTCGATGCCCTTCTGGACACGACTAGGGACGCAGACCCCTCGGCGGTTAGGCGGGCAGTGGAGGCAGCATGCCAAAAGGTGGGGATGCACGAGTTCATCATGTCGCTGCCGGAAGGGTACGCTACGCGATGTACACGCAGCGGAGCGGGACTATCAGGCGGGCAGATACAGCGGCTGGCGCTAGCAAGGGCGCTGGTGCGGGATCCACAGATTTTGGTGCTGGATGAGCCGACGTCTGCGCTAGATGTGTGCTCAGAGGAGACGGTGATGCGAGCGGTCCTGGAGGCTCGAGGCGGAGCACAGGGTCGGCGGACCGTGGTGATGGTGGCCCATCGGCTGGCGACGGTGGTTGCAGCGGATAGGATTGTGGTGATGCGGAGAGGAAAAGTGGCAGAGGTTGGGACGCACGACGAGCTGATGGCGCGTGGCGGGGTGTATGCGGGGATGGCGATGCAACAGGGACTTTGAGTGGTAGTTGGCGGTGCTTGGCGGATGTGCTCTTTATATCGATCTTTTCGTCGATATATCGATGCTTTTATTCTTGTATAAATTGCGGATTATATCGATATGTAGTAATTAAGGACTTACTAATTTTAGACTAGCTGGGGGTTGAAGTTGATACCACGCAGATATTATATAGACATTACAGGGGAGGCTATTACACACCATGGCGACAGTGCCAATTACCAACTGATGCTTTCATCTCCATGAAGCCTTGTACCATGCATGAAGAGTCGACATTGTGGGAGCCAGGGAGACGATTTGGGCAGCTGGATGTGGTTGAAGCGTGTTGCAGCGCCAAAATACCACAAGGCCAACGACGTCCGTCGGTCTCCCGCTGGGTTCGTTACCGGACCCGGCATGCAGACCGAGCTGTCCACCGACGCTGGCATTCTTTCTTCCGCGGCCGGCTGTGTGATATAATTTTTCTTGGTGCAGCTTCGCGCTCCTCGGTCCGCACTCGGCGGTTTCCCCGCTCCGTTTCGGCTGGAAAATTCAAACGATAAGTTGGCCGACAGATTAGTCACGTCATCTGCCTCGATGTTCGGCGCCATATGACTCTCTCCGACGGCTAATTGGCCACTCCTCACCGCCTCTTTCGACTGCAATTGAGCTTTATCCATACTTCTACTGCTATCAATCGTCTTTTCAGTACAGCTAGCGATAATGCCAGACCGCGCTGCCATCGCGTACTTTGGCGCGGGCCCGTCCGCGCTGCCCACCGACGTCCTCGAGGCCGCCGCGGCCTCGCTCGTCAACCACGGCGACTCTGGCCTCTCACTGGTGGAGCAGTCGCACCGATCGGCGCTCTCCTCGCGCATTCTGCAAGACGCCCGCGATAGCTTCCTCAAGCTCATCCATGCGTCTGCCGATACGCACACCGTGCTGTTCATGGCAGGGGGCGGCACGCTGCAGTTCTCTGCTGTGGTGTACAACCTATTCACAGCGTGGGCGGTCAAGCACCCTGAGCTTGCGCGGGAAGGTCAGCGCGGAAGCTGCGAGTACCTCGTTACCGGCGGATGGGCAGCAAAGCGGCTGGTTGGGGCGGAGAATGTGAACGTGGCGTTGGATGCGAGGGAGGTTTCTTATGCTTCTGGCGAGGCGCGCAAGTTTGGGGACATTCCGGCGGCCGGGCACTGGCAGGGGAATCTGAAGCCTGCGCGGGATAGTGCGTTTGTCTACTTTTGCGACAACGAGACTGTAGATGGAGTTGAGTGGCCGAAGGGCAGTCCTGTGGATCTGCTGGGAGACGATCCGGACAGGATTATCGTTGCGGATATGAGCTCCAATATTCTTAGCCGGACGTTCGATGCCAGCAAGTTTGGCGTGGTTTTTGTAGGAGACCCCTACTTCCCCTTCTTCGTCTCGTGGAGCTTGAAACCTGCCACGGGGACTGTCTTGGGCGTTCCTTCCGACTGATTGGATGATTGAACTGTAGGCTGGCGCGCAAAAGAACATTGGCTCGACGGGTGTCACCATCGTCCTACTGCGTAATGACATCCTCGCGCTCCTCAGCAGCGGTGGCGCTCTGCCCCCACAGCTCACCCCGCCGATTCCCGTCACCCCGGTAATGATGCACTACCCAACGATTGCTAACGCAAGCTCGCTGTACAATACCCTGCCGATATTCGACGTATACATCGCCTCCTTGACGCTCGCCCGCCTGTTGGGGCGGGACGGCACTGGCGCGACGGCGCTGGAACTGCAGGAGGCTGAGAGTGACGAGAAGGCGCGGAAGCTGTATGCTGTGCTCGATGACCATCCGGCGTTGTTTCACGTCGTTCCCGCGAGAGGGGTGCGCAGCAGGATGAATATATGCTTCCGGCTGATAGCGCCGGGTGACGAGACGCTGTTTGTGAAGGGGGCAGAGGCGAAGGGGCTGCTCGGCCTAAAGGGGCATCGTAGCGTCGGGGGGGTTAGGATTTCGAATTGTAAGCTTTCCTTTGCGGTTGTTGAGTCTGCGAAACCCTGTTCAGGGCTGGGTGCGCTACGATGGCTAATTGAAGATGCGTGATAGATAATGCGGTGACTCCGGAGAGCGTGGACAGGCTGGTGGAATATATGAGGGAATATGCGAAAGGTATTTAGGTCGAGGGGCGCATAGGTCTCCCTTCGGCTCCAGTCGTGTGTGTAAACTGGGTCGTCATCTCGTGCTAAATGTTCTGATAGACCGTCCTGTGCCCCTGTTTACATGCGCGTATGCCCTGTCTGCCCATATCACGCACTAGCCTCCGGGCAAGCTGCAGACGCATCACGCAATCACTGTTAATATCGATGCAGTCGCAGGACGAACTAATATTACTGTTCGACTTAAGAGCTTCGCATTCATCACTAGGTGCATAGTGGACTTCCGTTATATATCCCAGGAAATGAGACTGCTTGTATGGCCGCGGAACTCCCAGTTTATGGTCTGAGTGGATGTGTGAATTTCCTAAATCATAAATATAAACGTAATCAATCTACCGCGTTCACTGGGCTTACATTGATAAGGATGGGCACGGTTCCAAGTTTAACAGCTGAGGACAGAGAAACGGAGCTCGCGATATTGAAATAAACTACCAGCATCCTCGCCGCTGTACGTGTGTAGGCAACCTTATATGCGAAGCGAACTAGGTCGCATAATTGTACAACATCAACCATCTTTGCTTTCGGCTTATACCTCGGGTTGCCGGCGGTGCAAATTATCACACCGACGCGGACATAGAAAAGCCGATCGGCTCTAAGATCTATATCCGATGCGCGACGACATGAGTTCAAGCCGACAGGACAGTGGACCGTCCGACAACAGTTATTCAAACTCCATTGCTAATCAAACAACTTGACAGACTCGAAGCCGGGAAACACGATGATTTCGCTGTCACGAAGAGCATTACATCGCACAGTAGGTTCCCAGGCTCCCGCAGCGCCATTCTTGCGGCTTTCGGTGGGATACTACAGAAATGGACAACGGCGCCAAATTCCAACACGCAACGCGGTTCGAACGATTTCGTCAAGTCAAACGCCGGTTCCAGGTGTCGAAAGCTGTCCATGCACCGGAGTAACCGACCCTGAACTAGAAAGCCTGGAGATTGACCGGACCAGCCGCCTTGTAGGGCAGATAACCCGCCATTACCGACATGTTTTGATCCATACTGGGACAACCGACTGGCCAAAGAGGATTGAGTCTGACAACGGTTCTGTTGCAGCGAAGCTGAAGGCTCTGGTATCAGGAAGGGGCATATTTGCTGATGTACACGCTGCTTCCCCTTGCATACTGACGTGGAAAGTCGGGTTGTTGGATAGTAAATTCATACTGACGGACTTTGGCGACAGGCTTTCAACCCGATCCTGGTAACTAGTTCATCCCTGCCACCTGCCGAGGGGGGGTCGACGGGGAAAGTGACGATATCTGTCTTCCCAGAGGCTGTCGAGGTACCTTCTATACCAGACTCAATCGAAGGCCTGACGACATTCGTAAGCTCTTTCTTACTGCCTTCGACAAACTCTTCCACTACTGCTCCGAGTGATCGGCCCTTCTCGAAAAAGATCACGAAGCCAGTGATCCTAGCCTGTTCACACGGTAGCCGTGATGTGCGATGTGGGGTGCTAGGGCCAGCGTTAATTCGAGCTTTTGCTGCTGCCTTGGAGAATCAAAATGCAGAGGACAAAGTCGATGCGATCTTGGGGGATGTTTCCCACATTGGTGGGCATAAAGTCGCGGGAAACATTATAATCCACCTTCCCGGGGAGCATGAGCTTTCTAGGGCGATAAATAAGGCGCCAGTGGCATCATCGCTACTTTCATCATTCTATTCTGGCACCAAGGAAGTGATGGGGACGGAGAATAGCGTTGCAATATGGTACGGACGGGTCATGCCCGGTCACGCAGGTGTGTACACGGCCCTCAAATGTGATAGAGACAGTCAAAAATTCTAACTTTTGATGTATGGGGAAGCCGGGATAATAGATACAACTATCAAAAGAGGGAAAGTTGTTCAGGAACTACTTCGGGGTGTGGTGAATTCGAATGGTGATCTAATAGACCTCCAAGCTGCTGGCCTTCGCTAAACCTGGACTTTCCGCGCCATGGCCTGTTGATGCTATTTGGCCCTATTAGACTAGCAATTTCCATCCTAGCGACGTGTAAGAATAGTACTATGGCATTTGTTTATAGATGCAATGTGTTTATAAATGTAAGATGAGCTAAACAACTCATTATTGTGTTGCATTTTGGAACCGCATTTATTGGAAGATTTCCACAGTGGAAGGACGGAGCTGTTGAGCAGATACAGAGTTGCTCAGGCTACGTTCTAGCAGTGAGAGGCGGTAAGGTCAGGGCTCTGACCTCTGGCCGGACATGTCTTCATCACTAAACACCAGTTGCAACCTCCTTCCTTTAACCGCGTGGTTCCCAAAGCGTCATGGCTAGCAAGGAGATCCCCAACGACCTACCCCCTGAGATGTCTGCTGAGAGCTATCGAGTCCCTGGTGCCTTCCCTCAATTTGACGACAACAATCCTGTCCGGAAGGGGGGCAGGACGCCGAAGTCATCCCCAACGTCCTCATCGTTCAAAACCGCACAGTCAGAGTCCGTCAAAGTGACCCCACCTGGTGGCCGCAACCCCGGGGCTATAAGCCCAAATGTATTGGCCTCTCCAATAAAGAACTTGGCGGAGTCTCCCATCAGGGATCCCCGCCGCACGGAAGGTTCAGACTGGTACTGCCCTGAAATGTGGCCTCGGGAGAAAATCATCGAACAGGAGACCAGAGCCACTAAACTTATAGTAAGTCCGTCAAACCTTTCATGCACAGACGACCATCCCCGGGAGGTACATATTAACCCTCCAATTTGTGGTACTAGGGAGACTTCGATAACGTCAAGGTTACCCTTGAATATTACTGCGCGAACGATATCCAACACCACGCAAAGTGGGTTCGCATCTTGGCAGATCACATCTTGCTATTGGCGGAGGCAAAGGGCCAACAGCTGAATATTGCTGTGGCTTATCATGTGGCACAACAGAAAGCCTCAAAGTACCGACAGCACCTAGAAGTGAGTCTACCTTCGGATGTAGAGTTCATAACATGCATAGCGAGAAGGTTGATTAAATCGTACTGCTCGCCAGATATCGACCATTGCTGCTGAATCCAAGCGGCCCATCAAAGAAATCGAAGGGGAAGCTGGAGGCAGCCAGCGGGGGAGACGAAAGATCCCTAGGACCGACAAGGCTTCAGTGTCCAAGGGTACCCACCCACTAAGCAAAAAGTCACCGAAAAAGCGTGCCAGCCTCCACAATGTTCTTCCAGCACACTCTGACGATGAGGGCAATTTCAAGCTCATCGGGCCAGACGACTTTATTAGAACCCTCAAAATCCCAAAGGCAAACGAAGAGGCGTATTTTGAAGCTTTCCGGAGGCTGCGGGATGAAATCTATACAAGTACTTTCCTGAGTCCCTCAGAGTTACCATACCTCTTGCTAGAAGGAAACTCATATTCAACCGATAGGTCTACGAAACTCCGGTTCGCCGTCTGACGCTTTATTCTTCCTCCCGAAGTTCCAAGATACAGAAGCCGATTTGCCGGATGAGGTTTCTTTCAGCGACCGGATGGCTCAGATGGAGACCCAACCAATAACGGAGAGGTTTAAACGGATTAGCATGGACGGGGTGTCCTCGCCTGACCTGATGGATGTTGATGCGCAGGATTCCCCAGGGGATTCCAAAGGTCTTAGCAGATGTCTGTTACAATAAGCAGCATTACATATCCGCCCGACCTACTGGATAGAACATCAAGGCCCAGGACGACACTATTAAGGTATATTACCTTCCGACCCTATTGGTTCACTCCGTAATGGAATATTGTACAGTTCAAAGTCTAGAGATGAAAGAGAAGTGACTTAGGATACAGTTACGCGCACGAGCTTTGCTGGATGATGTGGTGTATATTTGGGAGGGGAGGGTACTAGAAGGTATGTTAAATTCGAAGGTCCAACATGAATCCAGGTTTGGCATACTGACATACGAGTTTCCATAGTTTTTGCTTACGTTGCGCTCAGTCAGGATATATGACAATCCTGTTTGAATTCAGGAAACTAATATGATATATGAACTTTCGAGAGTGGCGTAGCGGATGCACAAGTTCGTCAAACAGCTGGGAGGATTCTTTGATAAAGAAAATGGCAAACTAGAAAGTCTGCAGGACTATTCAGGCTAACATAAACCCCTCCAGTAAATACATTTGACAATGATTTGAAAATGGTGCAAGATTGATGTGCATATAAGATCAAAACGGAAGGACTAGAGGAGGCTTCAAAATCGCTAATGGGTAAGTTGTTAAAGTAAAAAATATATGTGCTCTTGCCTTGAGCCGGCTGATTTTGGTCGCCTATGTGAAATATACAATCAAGTTTGTAACACGACCAGGCCTGTCCAAACTATATGACCATACTAGTCTGTGCTACTCCTTGTCACTGATATCGCCACTGGGAAATGTTAACGTTTGGCAGGAGCTCCCTTTTAAATGGTTACTAGTATCGAGTGCACCACGGATTCGGACAAGGGGGGTATCAGGGGAAGATACAAGTTATGTCTCTTCATGTGCCATATTATTACTCAGGTCTCGTCTTAGACGGCGACTAACCTTTGATGGCTATTATTGGATTTCATTTACGCGATTCCTTAATAGGTTCTTTTAGCCGTTCCGCCCAGTAGGTATACCTGCCATGGCTATTCGCGCTTTTAGCGGCCTGGTCTCGCAGGGCCTGTAGGGGCGCCTCTGGGACCCCTAGCTCTACCAACCGCCTAGCCAGCGCGGCTGACCCAGAAACGCAGACATACTGGAGCGGGGTCCACTGGCCGGTGTCGTTTAGGTCGGATTTTGCACCGGATTCGACCAGGAAATTGATAACTTCGTGGAAGGCGGCCATTTGTGAGGCCCGGATGATGTGAAAGACGGGCAAGCTGTGGAATAGTTTACAGCTAGTTGCTACAGCGTCGATATCCGCGCCAGCCTCGACAAGGAGCTTGACGGCGCCTATATTCCCTGCGCTGGCGGCGATATGGAGAGCACTACCCGCTGACTGGGACGAGCCATTCGGATCGGCACCGGCCGCAAGGAGCAGCCTCAAGACGTCTTCGTTCCCCGGCCACGGGGACGCAACCCTCAGCGTTCCGGCCAGGTCGGCGGTGCCAGCACCTTCGTGAAGGAGGATGGCAACCAACTCGGTCTTCCCCAGAACGCTAAATAGAAACAAGGGGTTATGCGGTAATGAGACCTCTGCGAAAAGCTTTCCGTCTGGGAGCGCAAAGTTGGCTCTAATCTGGTCCTGGGTCTCAGAAGAGGACTGATTCCACCGGCCGTCAAACGCTTCATTATATGGCGCCATGAACTTTGTGCCAATGATGACTGCGTGCGCGCGGGATCGGGCGGCCTTTGTCTCGGCGATGGCGTCTTTGAGTCTCTTCGCTTCCAGGGAGCCCCCATCCATTACGCATGTGTCCACGAGGCATATCCTGCAGTATCCACGGGGTGTGGCTGCGGCGCGCATGGTTGAGTTCGACTGAACCCGGGGCGGTGGTTCCCGGGATGGCAACAGGTTTGTATCACTGGCGGCGCGAGGGGCGGATTGTGCAGCCCTCGCGGTGCTAACTTGGCGGTAATAGTCTGCTGCCTCGACGTTTTCTCGGGTGGCGTATTGTAGGTCTATAGAGAGGGATTCGAGAGCGCTGCCCAGTGAGTCGCCGGGCTTTGGGCTCCCGGTTTGCTTGTTTACGGCTGTCCTCGGGCTGGTGTTTTCCTGCGCGGCCCCGCTTTTGGCCGAATTTGCATTCTCGCTCTGTGCTCGGTTGTGACTCCGGTCCTTGGACTTGCGAGTGAACATAGAGTAGGCGGCAGTCAGTGAAGCGTCGGGGTGCGCTTGGAGATATGGTGTGATATGGAAGGGAGCGGTGACAGCACTGGAGGCATCAAAATGCTCGACCTGGCAGATAAAGGAGTATTCTCAAGGGAGGCTGAAGATGGATTGCGCAAGAGGATCTGGCGGTCTTTTAAGGTTGGCCTGACCGTGGGATCTCAGCCTTGTGCTCAGGATGCCTGGCAAACAGTGCAGAATGCAACTGCGTTGTGTGTTGCGGCGTCTGTTTGGAAGCTATAGATGGAGGCGTCCGTTTACAGGTCGTTATATACAAAAAAATTACTGGACGGCCAAATATTTATATTGAGCCTGCGTTCAGAATACGTCTTCTCTTCCTTCTACACCTACCGTCACCAAGCGTCGACGCTCTCCATCCTCAAATACCTCAACGTTTTCCATCATTGAATCCACCCAGCTTCTGGACCCAAGCATGTCTTCCGTTCGACCAAGTCGTGAATTTGTCATACACGTGCGTGCATAATCCCGTGAAATCCATCTATAAATAGCTAATGTACCTTCTAACTTTGCAAATGTCAATAATACAGGCCGCGCATGAGGTAATCATGCAGTCGGAAGAATTGGAAGACCCAGAGCGATGGCACTGGGCGTTAATTGTGAAATGCCATCCAAACCCACTCGATGTTGGATCCTTAGAAATCTTGGAGGCCATCAAGAGAGCCAAGTCACTCGCGGCTGCCGTTTGGGTAGGGCTCCCCACTTAATCCAGTGCCTGATAGCTATATAGTCGATGCTAATGTATACCACACGCGCGAACCAGGATACTTATTACGCCCCGCGTGGAACTAAGCGCAAGGTTCCACACGATGAGGATATGGGAATCGTAAGTTGTAATCTTAATCGCCTACTATAGCCCTTCAAGTCCCTACCTATGGATATCAACTGACGGTTGCATCTACTTGCAACTAGGACGCATTTCCGTCCCTCGCCGAGATGGCCGCACTCGGACAATCTTTTAAACTTGATTGGGGTAATACCAGTGACACCGTCACCGTCTTTACCGAGGAGGAAAAGATTTGGGAGGATGAAACCGCCGGCCCTATCGAGACCGTGGGAGAGGAAGAGGAGAACATGATCGATGAGGCTGAATTCACAACCGGCCAAGAGAACAGACGCATCATGGCAACGCCGACCAGCATCCGTCTCAAGTTTCTCGACCGACTCAGGAACGTGCTCACTCCCGGCCCTTGAAATGGTTTCTGACCATCTTTACTTACTGAAATGCCGTCCACCAACTGAGTTCGTGCACGGGCATATTCTTCCTTCATTTGTTAATCCCCCAAACTTGACAACATTGACCCCAAACTTCACAAGTACACAACCTTTACTTCCACCCCACGACACTGATCCCCAATATCCACTACATTAATCCTTATACTTCCCAACTTGATTTCCAATCGTTTCAATCCTGTCATAGAGATGCAAGCATGTACTATCCATAGCTCTCCTAAAACATGACATCATACCGCCTAATCTCCTCGTTCTTTCTCCATTTTTGCGATCTTTCGGGCTTGGTCTTAATTTCTTCGGCATCTTTCAGGCTTGGGTTTCCAATTTTGTTATCATCACGTTTGCAATTAAGTTTTCATACTTTTCCCAACGCTCAGGTTCACATTTGCGTTCTTTTACATACATATATACACTTAACGGCGTGTACAATCTCGGCGTCCTGGATAGCGTATCATCATTAGACGTATGTAAATTAGCTAGCTACCATCTTACAGACGTAATACGTTGACATTCACATATTCACACTTGCCTTCTCGTATCACACCCAGCACCTAATCGCGGTCGATGCCCTCATCTGTTGGATTATGTGAATCCCTGCGTTGCATTCGACGAAGCGAGACGTCTACGCGACATACTACATGGCTTCGGCGCGATGGCGTAACGCCAAGTGACACCAATCGCACATATCGAGGTGTAGCACACAACAGAATACATGCACAACGGCTGTTAAGCTTTCCAAGGGAAATATCCAGGCTTACATCTTGGATCATGTATGCAAGGCATCTGACCTTGTAGAGCAGTTCTTTATTAATCTGTATACTTCTGCCCCTGGGATAATACCAATGCCCACCAATGAAAAACGCCAACCGTAATCATCCGCACAATTTCCAGCCAGAATGCTCACCCAAGTTGATAGCCGTCCATGGCCGAACGAAAGGGACTGTATAAAAAAACATCTATCACATACGATATTAATGCAACCAAATGCTCCCAACCGATATCTGCCTACTCTCGAACCGGTGTTTTTCCCTTCCCGCCCTCTTCCGCCTGCGCGTCCTTCTTCTTCTCAACCCTCAGGATCTCCCGGCTCAGAAGTGCCCTCAATGGCTCTGTAATCTCGGGGCCATCCACCGCCTTACCCTTCCCAGCTGCCGGTGCAGGGAAACCGGGGCTCGAAACCGATGAGCTCTCGCTCCGCCTATGCGTCAGCCGAACCATCGGCTGCGGGGTGCCAGGGCTCGGGAACCCGTTCTTCCGATCTGACGCTTCAACCGTCCTCTGGAACTTGTAGAACAGGGCTTCCGCGCGGACCAACGTCGAGTTCAGCTCGATTGTCCCGGAGAGCTCGTTGATATACTTTAGGACCTCGTCAAAGTGTTCCAAATCTAGTCGAGGCGTATCGTTAGCACAAACATTCTCCAATGTCGTACCACCTGGGGTGACGACCAGATGGATGAAACTTACGGTCCATGATGACTGTCCGATGTCGTTCCAATATCGCCAGCGCGATGAACAGGTGGAACTGCCCGCTGAGGTAGTTTGTCCACAGCGCCTCCCACAGCCGCAGCACATCGCTCCAGTCGAACTCGCGCTTATACCACACTAATATCATCCGGAAGAAGAAGAAGAAGTTGGTGCTCTCCGCTTTATCCAGGTGCTTCCACAGCAAGGGATCCATCAACATCACTAGTTGGTTCAGGGCAACGAGCTGTGCCCGCATCCCACTCTGGTCCCGCAGGAAGTTGCGCTCCATTCGTTCCATGAACCCCACAAATGCCCAGAACGCCATCGCGTCGTCCTGGAAGACAGCATAGATGGGTGCGAGGAGATCAGACATTCCCTGGACGTATCCAAGGGTGGTGTTATACTCGTTATACGTGAGCAACATGTCCTTCATCTGTTCCAGGTGGACGTTCGTGCCAATGGTGGAGTACTGGGAGTCTGGGTCGGGATGTGGTGTGTCCTCGCCAGCAAATATTGCAATATTGCGATCAGTGCGGTGGACGTCCTTTTCTATAATATTCGTTCATGTCGTCAGCGTAGGTGTTCGTGATTATATGAACTTGATTGGAGGTGGGAATTGTTACCTATGCGGTTCTTTTGGTCCCGCCAGTACTCGCCAGCCTCGCCCTGACCCTCCCTTCGCGAAAGGTCATCCCACCAGCTGCCTTTGAGTCTGACGTATTCGTCCCTCCGACTGTTCATCAGTGCTGCTCTTTCGTCTTTTGTGCTATCCCATGGGTAGACTTCGAGCAGGAACGGCCAGGCCTCCTTCCTGACGGCTTGGTCGCAGCCACCGTGGAATATCCTCTCCTTCACTTCGTCGACAGTGATCTCGAGTCTCCCCGTAGTCTTGTTCCACCACGAGTCCCATTCTTTGAGTTCGACCAGCTTTCTTCTGTCCCCATCAATCCTTAGGTTCCCTGCTTCGATATCTAGTATTTCGAACTCCCCAACTGCGCTGTCCTCCATCTCCATGATATCTTCCCTCTTCCATACAATCTGGGATCGCTCTTTTTCGCTCTGCTCTGCAATACCCATGGCCCATCTCGCCAGATATAGTCTCGCAGAATCGAAATCATCCTGGAGGGTGATGACATCTGGGTTCCTTAGGAGTTTCCTAACCTGCGGGGGCAGGTTCGGATTATCCATGAGATTGTTCGCCGTCTGTCTGGAAAACTGCGTCACCCTTGCAAACTGTTCAAGGAGAGTCCATCTTGCAGTCTTGATAGCCTTCGTGAACGGGTCCATGACCGCTACAGCGCTGTTCCTAGAGCTACCGGCTTCTGCGTTCCTCTTTGCGGCCATGGCGTCGATAACTGGCTTTTGTCCGAATGACAACAGGTCGTCGCTACTCGGATTTATCAGATAGACCGACTTCTCAACCTCGCTTCTTTCCACCTTGACGTATCGTTTCAGCCAACGTAGGACCTCGTCACCACCCCAGAAAAGCTCCCCAGATTCGCCGAAAGGGTCAAAGGTCTTCGCCGTGCGGGCTCTGCCCTGGGCGATAGTCGAGGCGCATTCCGAGTCGTGGAAGAACAGCGCGGGGAAGGAGTCGCCGCCGCGCGAGTTGATTACGATGGAGCCCCACCACCATCCCAGAGAAGGCGGCCGGACGAGGAGAGAGTATATTTGAGAGACGGGTACGGAGAATGAGTAGGAGCCAAGCGAGGAGGTACCGCTGGACACGGGTGGCGGCGGGACGAGGTATGTCTGCTTCGGGGTGGACGAGGTATCGAGAAGGTCGACTTTGACATAGGTGTCATAGGCTGAGCCGAGAGCGGATTCGGGCAGCCAGGCGAGGAGCAGCTGCGCCGGGTCTACTGTCCCGGGAGGCGCGGAACTGGTATTTTCGGATGGAGGAGGCTTCTGCTGGATAAGCGCGATGAAGCCGGGGATGTTGTCCTTTGCGGACGGTGTCGGATGGACGTAGACCTAGAAACCTGGAGGTTAGCACACAGCTGCTCATTCTGGGTGGGGGTCAGAGACGCCGTACTTTGCTCTTGGTGTACAGCAGCTTCACGCCTCTGCCGGTGGAGGTGTGTGTGATCGTGCTGTAGTCCTCGTCGTCATCGGAGAGGTCGTAGTAGGAGGCGGTGGGGGATGCGGGCGGGGTGTATTCGTCCGGCATGGTGCTGGAAGCAAATAGTATACTGAGGCGACGAGCTTTGAGCCCGGCGTCTGGCTTTCGATACAGTGAGAGTCTCCGGATATGCTGTCGACGGAGATGCGATGCGGCTGTTGTCGCGATTTGGGAATGGCCCGGTGACGTCCGTCTGGACCAAAGAGGAGGGGCGGCTTCAGCAACGCGGGGCTCGGTCGGCGTTGGCGGGAGGGTCCGAAATCGAGATGATATATGACCTCGCGGTCTGGATGGATATTAAGTAATATACAATACGATATCAGTACAGAGAGGAGAGAGAGAATGGGAAGCCCAGAAATGACAAGGCCGCGATGGCGACAGCATGATATATACTGCTGCCCGGTGATGGTTTGCGTCTAGCGCGGTGGCTCAGAACGGCCGCTTACGTACGTCAGCTGCGACGGCAAAAGTGGCACCTGTCCGACATGACGCATGCCGCCAGGCAAGGCTACAAAGCACTATCACGGCACTACGGGATAAAGGCAACAGGCCGCATGGGCATATATCGTGGGCGGAGCGGACGATTTGCCGGAGCATTCGTCTGCTCGCCGACGGGCTGTACGTATACGGAGTCGCCGGATCCAACGCCGTTCGATAGCTTTTGGTCTATGGTATTGTACAGTGTAGAAGGCCGCTGGGAATTCAAACAGCATGCGGAAGATAAATATGATACATGGGGATAGCCGCTCAAACATACGCCCTTGTCTGCGCGGGCAGCTCGTGCTCTTCTTCGTATTCGATGTTTTGGTGTACGCCTGTGGTAGCAGTGCCCTGGTCAGCATTTCGTAGAACGTCGCACTGGTATGCAATCGCGGCGGGTTCTTACGCTTCTTCATTTTCCGCTTCACGTCCGCTTCCGAGCGCTTTCTCTTGAGATCCTTTGCAGACGGCTTGACGGCCTTTGACGGCGCCGGCGCTGGCTGTTCCGAACCGTCGCTTTCGGACCCGCTCTCTTCGGAGTCGTCATCGTCGTCTGAGGCGCCGTTGTCGATATCGCCGTCCTCTTCGTCCTCAAAGTCTGATGCGCCGCTGATATCGTCCTCTCCGTCGTCGTCCTCGTCGTCCTCGTCGGTTGCATCATTGGCATTGCCCTCCTTGAGCCAATCGTTAAAGTCCTCCATGTCCTCCTCGTCGCTCTCGCCCTCGTCGCCACTGACATACTCCACCATGCCGTCCTCCAATGCGGCGCCTTCCCCGTCTTCGAGTTCCTCTTCCCGCTCCTCGTCGAAATCCTCGTCCCTCTCGGCCTCGCCGCCCTTTTCCAGCACCCGGAGCACCTTCTTCCACACGCCCTCCTCCACGTTGAGCGGCTTGTCGCCATAGGCACCGCTCCTGAGCCGCTCGACCAGCTCCTTCTCGATCTGTCTCTCCAGCCTTGCGGCCGCCAAAGCTTTCCTTTCGCGTGTCGCCTCGCGCCGCCGGATCTTTGGGGCTCGGACCGGGACCGTCTTCTCTCCGAGCATGGCCGCCTCTTCTTTTTCCACCCTCCTGGCCTTGATTGCGACCTGCACGAGGCGGGTAAGCCTTTGCTTGCATTTGTGGGTCAGAAACTTGGGCCAGTATATCAGGCGCTCGTCAACCTGCTCCAGAGCCTTTGCATAGTTCTCGCTGAGCAGGATGCGCTCCCAGGTTTTGCTGGGCAGGTGAGCGCGTTCCACGGTCTTCATGTAGAGATATATCCTGCCGTTGGCCGGGTCAGCGCGCACGGTGGCGTACCGCGAGTTGGCGAGCGGACACGACTGACGGTTGCAGAGGCCGGTGACATTGTGCTCGTTACGGCAAAAGGTCGCGGTCTTGAGAGGAGTCGTGAGCTTGAAGGCGCAGAACTGGTGGGAGATGATCTGCCAGACAATCTCGTCGGACGCCATCTCGAGCTGCGATACGCAAAACGATTGAGAGCAGTGGCGGGCGGTGGGCGGTGAGGCGGTGGGCGAATCGACGAGAAAAGCGTCTACGGGCAGCTGGAGTCGTTCGCGGGAAGAAAAAAAGTTGTTCGGCGCCCAAACAGGCAAGCGGCGGCGCCAAGACACGCAGCTCAAGTCGCTTATCATCGCCCGTCTCGAACAACATCGCCAGCCTCAACGGCCGTCCCAATCCACGGCTACTTCTCCTGACCTCCTGGCTCCTCCACACAGTGCCCCCATCGACAGGCATCGTCCTCGCATCCCGGAACACCATGAGCGGACTGTTCTCCAACCTCAACATCGGCGGCTGGAAGGCCAAGGTCGCCAACATCAGCCTGCCCAGCTTCTCCGATAACAGCGACGCGGACCATGGCGAGAACGAGGACGAATCCGCCGTCTCCCGAGCCCTCCGCGAATACTACAAGGAGCGAGACGGCTTCGTCCCCGAGTGGCTGTCCACTATCACCACCGCCACTGCTCCTCCGAAACCTCACATCGACGGCGGCCAGGCCGGTATGCTCGGTGACATCTTCAGCGGAAATGCCTCCCGGGCGACTCCTCCGCCACCGCAGCCCCAGCAGATGCGCCGGGGCAGCACGAAGCCGCAATCAGTATCGCCCGTCTATCCCCAGCATCATCAGCCGCCTCCCGGGCCGGCATCACAACCCCAACTCCAACCCCAACCTCAGGCCCAACCCCAGCAGCAGATGCCGCCACCGCAGCCGCAGCAACCGCAGCGTGCCCCGGTTGGGTTGCCGAGCGGCCCTCGGGGCGGCGTCAAGCCCTTCATGGCATTGAAGCGGGAGCAGCAGCAGCGGCAAGCACAAACAGCTCCTCCGCAACAGTATCATCAGCCGCCGCCCCTTCCCGGCCCTCCTCGCGGGGAATCGTACAGCGGAGTGCCATCTCAGCACCCTCCCAGTAACGCCAGGCAGCCTCCTCCTCCACCGGCAGGGGGTGGACGGAGTAGATTCGCGGCCGCTGCCGGCGAACCCGGTGGACGGTCTTCGGCGCCCCCAGCCCACACTGCTCCCGCACCCCGGGCTGCACCCTCAACGGATAGGCCCTTTGTCTCTGCGACAGCACCTTGGGCCAATAGTGCTGATGATGAGTTTGGATACTATGGCAGATGAACGGGCAAATACAGGTGAAAAATCATATATACGGCTTCGGAGGAGTACCTATTTCAAACTAGTGGGTTTTGCTTTTGTATATGCTTGCGAGGACTGAGACTCATTGACTTTTCCCGTTCGGTGCCTCGTTTAGTCCTCGGTGTAGATTTCTCCAGTTGTGTGCATTGATAGGCGTTCCAATAGGCAGGACAATGAAGCTTTGATTTATGTTCTATGGCCCTGAGGGGGCGAGACTCAGTCTACATGTATCAGCAAAGCACCTGGCCAGGAAAGCGCATACATACACGCTCTGTCATGCCACAGCTGACTGGCCCTGACCATATACTCAGACATTCTAGAATCCCAAATGTGGATCGAGGTCGTTGACAATTGCAACGTCGTCGACGACAGTTCGTATCAGCAAAATGGCTACACCTAAAGCTTTCCGATACCATACCCACCCGACGATATAACACCGAAATATGAATACTGTTCATTCAAGCCAGCTATCCAGTCAATCGTTATAGTATGTGCACATTAGCAATTCGCGACCCACGTTCACAATGTTTGCAATAAGCGTGCCCAGTTGCACCGATATACATTGATAGTTGTCGTATACCGGCTATTCACAGCCGGAACTCACGGCTCCCGTATCACCCGGTCGGGCAGCGATAAGCAACAGTTTTACTAGATCTAACAGTCCGGGTTCTGCCATTCGATCAACCGTGCGCAAGTCTGGCTGCGGCCAGATTTGGTATCCCCAAGCCAGCAGTATCCGCCTCGGCTCGCTTCTATAGCCTGCGCAAACACGGTGGGACGAATCCCCGCAGCTGGATACCGATGCGGGTGTCCCCCAAGGCATCGGAGTGTGGACGGATCGGGCAGTTGTACGAGTTTTGGGCCACGATTGTGAGGGTGTAACCCGACTTTTAGGGGGTACATACCTTGTAGGCATATACGCACACGTCTACTCATTGCCGTTGGGCTGCATGCGAATCAAATCCTAAATGTAAATATTGGTGTATGGTGTTATTGCCTGCGATGGGTGTGCGGGAGCGCACGCTGCCCGGCAGCTATGGCGTCCCTCCTGGGTGTAGACGTATGTAAGGTATATTGGGGCATGGTGTTTCTATGCGTTCGCTGGATACTATGTATGCTGCAGCCGGCACGTGTGCCTTCGCGTACGGACGTCCGTGATCCACGCTATATCGGCGGTGTAGACGTAGGTGGCGGTATCGATACCACGCGTGCGTGTAATGTAGTAGATAATTACTTGGCCCAGTTTTCCAAGAATAGTCAATAGTGCTAGTGATTTGATTCTGGCCAGCTCATAATCGTCAGCACAATGTCCACAGGACGAAACTCGAAAGATGAGTTTGAGGTCGAGGCGTTCGAGTGCGAATGTAAATATATGCACACGCGTAATATACTCACCAAGCTCCTACCTTTGATAGCTTAGACCAGGCTAACAAGCTTAAAGTTATCAAATTAATCCTATATATACGCAGAATAACATTGTACTTCTGCGCAGTATGGTATGCCACATTGATCTGTATATCCGCCTTTTCGGATAAGGCTGGACATTGGGCAATTATTTAGAGACCACAGAAATTTGGTACTTGCAAACGAGCTCAAGAGCTACAGATCTAGACCATATCCCACGACCAGCTGGGACGCTTCCCCAGCACATCCACAGCAACTAGGCCTAGAATTGCAATCACATTCCGAAATTAATAATGGCAAGTGTACGTATCGCTCGAGCATACGGGTGGCGTTCTTCCTCTGTGCGTGCTCGTGACGCTGACTGGAATGATAGAACTCCACTTTTAGCACTTGATCGAGCACAATCACCACCGCCGCGCCGCCACCGCCACCACCACCTCAAGTCTAATACCGGCTAAGAGATAATACGGAAGGTAGGAATGCTGTGCGTACTTGGTACCTGGATTCGGGTTAGAAGACCCAACGCAAAACCTCTTCGCTTCCACGATCCTGGAACCTAGGAGAGGTTGCCCCTCAAACGCGCATGCGCACCCAGCTGGTGGGACCAGCAGAGGCTTCAAAGACTGCATCGCCAGACGGCTGTCTTGGACGCAAGCGCCGGGCCAAATTGAAGGAGTCGAAAGGAGTCGTGAGAGCATGGCAGTGTTCCCGCTTATCAGAAACGCTGCACTCTTTCGCGTCACAGATTGCCGAAGAGCAAATAAAGGGCAACTGCAACCCCTCGACGAAGCTTCCATCGCCAGGCAGACGAGCACAGCACATGCACTCCACATTCCGTCGTGCATGTAATCCGTAATCAACATGACGGCAGTTTCAGTTCCCGGGTCTATCTGACTACGCTCTGCAGCCTCAAAGAACGCCTCCGGATGCACCTCCAGATGCACCTCCCTCGGGTACGCTCTGCCGCCCGCCGAGCGAGGCCTCGAGGCTTCGAGTTCCCCGCGCGCCCTGCAGTGAGCTTATATGACTGCATCGGCATCTCACGCCCAAGAGGCTATGCAGTGGCACCCCCCTCCACGGACGACAATGTTGTGCCCATTTTTGGGCTGTGGACTGCGAAGTCCGTGTATCTGAAACCTGCAGGTACGGCTTAGGATGAGGCAAGGAGCAATAACCGGTACCTTGCATGAGCTGCCGGCCTCCCTTGCGCGCGAGCGAACGCTGGCTGGCTGTCTTTTGGCCCAACTCGCAGCTCCGATGATTCCGCAGCTTCTCAAACACGCGCTGCATCGGGCCCGCGTTTCGGGGCCAGCTCAAGTGCAGCCGTCAGGTTCCTGACGTTCACATATTGAGACAGACGCCGGCCGGCTGTCTGAGAGCGCAGGACGCGCACTTTCTAATAACTGTTGTCTTTACGTTTACACAGTCGCTGACATGCTACTACAGGACGTCTTGCGGCCGGCGGGCTGTCCGATGGGGCAGGTTGTGGCACAGGTCGGTCTCGGGCATCTCTCAAACTGGTACTTCTTGCCCTGAGTGCAGTTTCGGGTTTGCTTCAGGGATTTCATTCCACTCACGGCCGCCAGAATGGCAACAAGTGTGGCTCGCAGACACCAACTGGGGCAAAGTCCACCGAGTGCTAAAGTCGGCCGATGATTGGCTGAGGTCCAGCGAACGGCTGAGAAAGTTGACCAACCTGTGTCCTCCCGAGCTAGGGGGAACCTCTGGTTCACGTGGGGCCCGCCGAGACGACTACCACTGGTTTCAAGCAGAGCGCTGGGAGACATCTCACTGGCTGGTTTTGCCTTCAGACGAAAGCTTGCTGAGTTGTCACCTTTTGTTAGACGAAAGCGGATTCTGGCGATATGATTGGCTGGCGCGATTCCTTGACAGTCCTGGCAGGCGCAGGGAAGAGGCCACAAATGGCATAGCGGAAGGCTTGTTCCTGCAAAAGAACTGCTTCTCGAGAAAGACGGTGTGGGTAGCCCTGGCCCCATTGCACCTGCAATTCGCCCAATTATAGGCCGCCGTTTTCCCTTTTCCCCTTCAATGTTTCTTTTCCGTCTCCCCCAGCTCGCGAGTGACTTTGGCTCTTCTCACTGTCTTAATTTTCGTCCTTTTCTTTTTCCCTTCACCTCATTGCGTCGACGACCGCTTTCTTCCTTCTCCTCCCTGTTTCCCCTTCCGTCCTGTCTTTTGATTTGCCCATCTCGTTGCTTGCATTGCGCGTGTGTGTGTGCCCGTTAGTTGCCTTTAATTCTTCCCCCGTGCCCATTCGATTCTTTTTTCAGATCCCCGAAATCCAGCAAGACGTGTAAATCATTGTCAACCAGTCATTCCTTACCACCAGTCCGTCACACATCGCTAGCTGTTGTCTGCAACTTGGTGCTTGTGCGGATTCTATTTTATCATTCGTTTTCCCATTGTTATACAGCTACCTTCTCTCTCTCTTCTCTTCCCTCTTTTCCCATTCCTGTTCCTTCTTTGGTTGGGTCTGTGGGTTTCCTGGTGTGGTCTTGTAGTTTGGTTCGACATCATAAAGTGCACGCGGCTACCATCTATTGGCACAGCTGTTGTCACCGTCGGCCACTCATACGTCTTGTATTTTCCTTGACATACTAGCATTTCAGTTTCCTATTTCTTTTCCCCGATATCCTTTCTTTCAGATACCCTCTATAATAAATCGACACCCTCCATTACTAAGCTCCCGCAGCAGTCGCCCTATCGACCTGTTGCTAGCTTGATCGGATCTCGGATCTCGACTGTTGGGTTCCCTTGACTCGAGGGATTACTCCGTTGAAAGATCCTCCGACAGCTATACACCCGGATATCCGACTCGCGATATTCAGCACTTTCACAGCCGATTCAGACACGCGCCCCTCCATTTTTCAACAATGTCGAACCCTCCATCACAGTTTCAGGCGCCTCAATTGCCGTCAACAGTATGGCAACCGAGGCCGCGCTCTCAGATAGCACCGCCAGTTGAGGTCTTGTATCACTACATTCGATTGTTCGCCTTTCAGAACAAGCTCACTCAGGCATGGCATATCCTACGGTGGCTTCATTCGGCCTACTCGGTCGCCGCCACTCGGGACTCAACGCGGAAGATTTCAACCAACGTCAAGATGCTCCAGGATTGCGTGGAGAAAGGGTGGCTTTTTGTCTGCAGCGGCCCAGCCCCGAAATTCGAAGGCCTGCGCACCATCACAGTTCCCCCGCAGACAGCAACCCCCGATTCCTTTACCCCTCCGCTCGATCTGCTTTACAACTATGCGGACGAGCTCAACAAGCTGTCGCTCACAAAGACCTGTTGGCACCTTTTCGAGTGGCTTCAAACCGCCTTTAGCCAAGCATGCAAACGAGACATGAATCCTTACTCAACCGGCCCAGTTGCTACAGCTCTCAAAAATGCACTAGCAACGAACAGCATTGTCGCCAGCCCTCGCAGTGCTCCATACATGCAGGATTACTGCCGTCAGCGCTGCGCCCTCGATTTCAGCGGACAGTACGTTACTTGGTTCGTCGGCGACCTGATGTGGGATAGAATACCACCTCGATTTCAACTTGATCTGCTTGAAATTGGGCGGTTCCCAGAAACCCCGCGCAACCGATACGGCCACCGCTTGATGCCAGCATGCCCCCACAAGACGACAAAGAAAGCCTTGTTGGCCGAGGGCGGGTGCGAGTGTGCGGACCGCGAAGATGTCACCTGGGACGAACTGCCCGCTTTCGAGGTAACTCTTTTGGAGGAGCACTGCCTCGAGGCCGCAAGCAACAGTGACGATGAAACCGCGTCGACTGATGCTAGCACCGTCACTAGCGAGGAAGTCGATCCGCGCGACGCAGATGCCGATAGCGCCTATGGCTCGGATAGTGAGAACTCCACCAACACTGACGAAACGCCGAAACCCACCGACGCCTCCAAAGCTTGTCCGACTGTATATACCCCGCCATCTCTTTCCCTGGTC
>KI966434.1:225439-241257 GCA_000525045.1 Drechslerella stenobrocha 248 | reverse complement strand
CCTGGTCGTCGCTCAGGCGGCCCGGACCGGAAGCGGAGCGCGGAAGATGACTGCCGCCGAACGTCAACGCATCCACCATGAAGTCTTGGAACAATGGATCGTCAAGACTAATATCGCGATCGGGCAAAAGCGAACGCGGTGTCCTCTGCCGCCTCAATACATCCCGGCCGACTGTCGACGACACAGCACCACTTCCGATGACGATGAAACCAGATCCTCAAAACGAGTGAGGAAGGATTAATCGCCACCACGCGAATATTATACCAACTTTCGAGTCTTCATCTTAGACTTGACAAAAGTACTTGTGCTTATTTCCGAAATCTTCTATACCTGGGAGGCGTTTTATGTTTTCACCGTTTCCTGCACTCAGTGATCCGACCTTCTGCATTTTCGATTCCATATCCCCCACCCTCGTTTTTGTCGGCTTCACGTCCCTGCCTATCTTCCATCCGGCGTTCTCATTGCAATAGACTTTGGCGGATATCCGTTTCAACGTTTTGTCCATTCTTTTGGTGCACTTTTTCTTCGATGCGTCGTTCCGGGCAGTCAGTTACAATGTTGTGTGTTTTTCGTTTTTATTCTACATTTACGACCATCTGATATCCTTTGCTCAGTGTTCTTTTCGAGCTCGGCTACCTTCCAGCGCATCCGATTATTTAAGGAGCCTGGATTGGACGAATTTCTTTTAATGTCTGTCTGTGGCATCTCGCCCATCAACCCTCACTGTCGTCATCTGCTCCTGCCTTGCGCTTCCGTATTTTCTGCTGTTTGCTTTTGGTTGCGAGAACGGTTGATATTTTCAACATCATGATGACCTCCTTTCACACTCGACTCCCGTGCATTCCTGGATACCAGGTTGCATTGATGACTACAATATATATAGCTACGTCTTCTGAAAGAATGCTGTATTCTAAGAAGCAAGAAACCTCTATAAAAATGAATAAAATAGATATAACAAACAACCAGGCTTCTAACGTGGCCGACAGTGTCGTGGGATGAGCTGAGAAGCTTCAGCCAATAATCGTCTGGCGTTGACGTAGGTGTGGTGTGTTATCGATAACAGCTGAAATCCCGACTTCTCGTTGGCTGTCTCGACTTCATCCCATCACCAACCAACTTGCGCAACCTCATTGGCCGTTCCACGAGAGCCTCTCCCCACGACCTGTCACGTACCATCCCAGACGACGCCACCTCGCGACTTTAGCGGAATGGACGCGGGCGGCCGGTGATTGATCGAGCAACCAACCATGAGACTTCCTCCACGGTCCTGCTACGGCCACTCGCCCCGGGCCATCCGACTTCCCTGGCATCAACGACTGCCCCTCACCATCCGTCGTCCAGCAGCCACCTACGAGTCCGTCACCGACATTGACGCAAAATGGCTCATCCGGTGGGAGGAGCGACCGCGCACCTTCGAGGCACCCGCGAAATCCACCAAGCCACCGTACTATGTGCTGTCGATGTTTCCGTACCCCTCAGGCTCGCTGCATATGGGTCACCTGCGAGTGTACACCATCTCGGATGTCGTGGCCCGATACAAGCATATGAAGGGCTTCAACGTGCTCCATCCAATGGGCTGGGACTCCTTTGGTCTGCCGGCAGAAAACGCAGCGATCGAGCGAGGGGTGGACCCTGGCGAATGGACTGACCGCAACATCGCGTCGATGAAGGCACAGTTGAAAAGGATGGGTGCCCGGTTTGATTGGAGCAGAGTGCGTCACCAGATCCTACTCCCCCTTCCCCCGTCGCCCCCCGGGGTGAACGCCACTCTTCTAGCCTTCCCCCCTGTGGGTGGGTGAGTGTGTCTGAGGCTGGAAAACAACAACAGCCAATCATTCCATGTTTATACCCATCTGATCTCGAAAGGGTAATGAGAGAAACTGATTTCTGACGGGATAGCATCATCCATCTATTTCTGGAGAAGGGCTTTTTTGATCAAATAGGAACTGCGCACGTCATCACCAGAGTTCTACGCGGGAACGCAGAGGCTGTTCCTTCGAATGTTCCAAGAGGGATACGCGTATCGCGCACCCGCGTTGGTCAACTGGGATCCTGTGGACCAGACGGTTCTCGCGAACGAGCAGGTCTCGCCGGATGGTATCTCGTGGCGGTCAGGCGCGAAGGTTGAAGAGAAGTTTTTGGAGCAATGGTTCTTTAAAATAACCCGCTTTGCGACCCAGTTGAGACACAGCCTGTCGTGGCTGGAAGGTAACTGGCCGGAGAGCGTGCTTGCCCAGCAGTCCCACTGGATCGGTGAGAGCACAGGGCAGAGAGTGTCTTTCCCTATCAGGATAGCGAGTCCGGACGGCACCGCGCATGAAGATGTCGTCAAAATCTACACCACTCGATTGGACACCATCCTAGGCGTCCAGTTTCTGGCACTGTCGGTTGCGCATCCACTAGTGCAGTCCATGCTGGGGACTAATGCGGACTTGAAGCATTTTATCGAGAAGGTCCTCCCGACGCTACCCCCCGGTTCGAAGGCTGGGTTCTTGCTGCCAAATATCACCGCCTCTAATCCAATCAACCTAGAAAGAGATGGAGAGCACGCACAGGCTCCCGCCCGACAGTTTGATCTGCCTGTATTCGTGGCACCATACGTCCTGGGCGGGTTGGGGACTAGTGCCGTGATGGGTGTGCCTGCTCATGATACTCGCGATTACGACTTTTGGAAAGAAAACCGGCCGGGCGAGCCAGTAAGGTTTGTGATTTCAATGGAAGATGCACAGCCATCGGCCGGCAAATGGGCTACGGCCCCCAAAGCCCCGCAAGGAGTGTTGAATGAGAACTGTGGGAAATATGCAGGTCTTTCGTGCTATGAGGGCCATGGAGCGTTCTACGCGGCATTAAAGGCACAGGAAATGGTTAGGCCGACGAAGCGATACAAGATGAGGGATTGGCTGATATCACGGCAGAGGTTCTGGGGGACTCCAATTCCTATCGTGCATTGCAGTGCGTGCGGTCCAGTAGCTGTCAAGGACAGTGATCTGCCGGTGCTGTTACCCAAAGTGAAGCTTACCGGCAAGGGAGGGAGTCCGTTGAAGGATGCTGAGAACGGTGAATGGGTGAAGACTACGTGTCCGCAGTGCGTGCTCGCCTCGAATTCCGAACGGACCTGATAGAGGAGCTAATTTTGCTATAGGTGCGGTGGCCCCGCGGAACGCGATACAGATACGATGGACACATTTGTCGATTCCGCATGGTACTTTATACAGTTTGGCCAGGATGCGGACCCGCGTTTGTCGCTGATGCCCGTGGATCTGTACATTGGCGGGGTTGAGCATGCCATCCTGCATTTGCTATACGCCCGCTTTGTGTCGAAGTTTATATACAAGTTGACCAAGGATGAGAGGTATATGGAGCCGTTCAAACGGCTGATAACGCAAGGGATGGTTCACGGACGCACGTTCACAGATCCGGAGACCGGCCGGATCCTCACTCCGGACCAGGTGCAGGTCCATGGCCGGAAGGCTCTGATAGCGGGCACGCAAAAGGAGTGCAAGGTGACGTGGGAGAAGATGTCGAAAAGCAAGTTCAACGGCGTGGACCCAACGGACTGCATAAAGCGGCACGGGCTGGACGCTACAAGAGCACATATCCTTTTCCAGGCTCCTGTTTCGGACATCCTCGATTGGGACGAAGAGAAGATAGTGGGCATGACCCGCTGGCTGAACAAGGTCCAGGCGATAGCTCGACGGGCGGCAGTCGAGATTGAATACAAGCGGACGCTAGGTAGCTATTCCGTCGGCACGTCGGATGACACCACTAGGGCAGCGCGTGAGCTGCTGAAGCAGGTCAGGGTCGCAGTGCAGGGAGTCACAGCGTCGATGGAGGACGTGTACAGCCTAAACACCTCGATCAGCGACTTGACCATTCTCACAAACTATCTGTTCCCGCTCCAGCCGGAGCAAGTGGGATCGCGGGATTTTGTCCGCGCTGTGGAGACCATGCTCAAGATTGCGTCGCCGATATGTCCTGCCGTAACGGCGGAGTGCTGGGAGTGGATGCACGGGCCGCGTAACTTGCTTGAGGAGCAGGAGTGGCCGGCAGCGGAGGAGTTTATAGATGAAGAGGTGCCAACGGTTGTGGATGTGGTGGTGCAGCTCAATGGCAAGTACAGGCTCACGCTGCACGATTTACCTGTTGGTTGGGCGGACACGCATAATCCGCAGCGGGATGTGCTCGAGATACTGGCCAACACCGAAGGGTGGAGCGAGTTCCTGGCGGGGCGCACGGTGGCGAGGGTTGTCGTGGTGAAGGCGGTGAATCTTGTGAATATATTGACAAAGCGCGTCTAGGAGCGGCGTGGGTTCGTATCGAAGGGTCTCCACATGTAGAATAGCTGGAAAGTACTTGTATATTAGCTTAGCGACCCGAGCCAGCTCCAGGAACCGTTTCCCCGCCAAGCCACGACGTTCCGGTGGATGCCTGCAAAGTCGGTCCATATGCTGGTTTCCCAGTTTCTTTGTGCGAGCATGTGCTGGACGCGAGCTGATTGGTCATTGCCGCCGGTTTCCAACACGAGGCCAGGCGCGCGAAGCTTTGTGGCGAGGGACTCGATTGCAGGGTAAAAACTATCTTCCTGCAGGTAGTCGCTTCCATGGGGTTTAGGAAGCGGAGGGGGCACGAGTGCGAGCTCTGGCTCGTATAGCCTTACGCTTCTTGACGTGTCCTTCCAGTATCCCTGCGGGGATATGTATGGCGGGTTCGCGATGATAATGTCGACCACGCTCTCGGGTTCTCTACCAGAAGTGAAATCGTGATTGAAGAAGGAGGCGATAGTTGACAGGGCGGCGCTGTGGTCTGTAGCTAGTAGATCTAGCTTGGTGAAACCTACATTCTGGCGGGCGGCTGGAGGTAGTGCGCCATTGGCAATGTTGTAGGTCAGAGACTGCTGCGCGAGCCTCAACGCCCGGTCCGATATATCGACCCCGAGCACGCGGTAGCCACTGGGGGATCCGGAATCGTGCAGCAAACTAGCTGCTAAAAGCGCTATAGAACCGGGCCCGGTACAGAGGTCTAGCACTCGGAGGCCGTATCCTTCCTGCGCGACGCCGTTGCGACGCGTCTGGAAGAGCTTTACGACTGTCCCCTCTGTTTCCGGGCGTGGGATTAGAGCGCCCTTGCCGCACAGGATTTCTACGGTTCCGAACGGCTGCGTCTTGAGCAGATACTGGAGAGGGGCACCGAGTGAGCGGTGGTAGCAGAGGCGTTTGAGGTGGTGGCGACGTGCTCGATGGAGGGCTGGTGAGGAGATGGAGGATGGCAGTTGGAAGACGTATTCGCGCAGCCAGCGCAGCTCGGAGCGGGCGAGAGGCAGAGAACGGGTCTGGCGGAGGAGCAGCGGGAGGAGGGAGTGCTGGGAGCGTGCGAGGGTGACCAAGCTGGGTGGGAGGCGGGGCATCGATGGTGATGGATGTCGAGGAGGTGTCGACGGGCGGTTGGAGATGTCTGTTTTGTGGTGTTGTTGCAGATTTCGGAGTTCTGCATTTGGATCAACGCAAGTGTTGTAGATTGGCGGGCGATGTGTTGTGTGTGTGTGTGGTGTGTGTAACGATGCGGATTCACTTGTCGTTGGGACGTTCCAAGCTGGTCGTCGCTGTGTCGTCTGTCGGACGGGGTAAAGTTATGCCACCCACGCTCGACAGCACTCCATCGATACTTGCCGACATTATCAGACCCTCACTTGTTACCTTGTACATCCTCCGCTGCTTCTACATTGACGAGAAGACGCGCGCTGGCGTCGCCAAGGCCATCGCTGAAGGCATGGAAAGGCTGCTGTCTCGAGCCCGGAGTGGACGGCTGGGGAAGAAGCTATCTGGCAGGGGGAAGGGAAAGAAGCCGCTGGATCTAGAGCACGATATCGATACTGACGTGGAATCGCCGGCTGCAACCGCCGGAACCGAAGTCGATGTCGATGTGGATGCTAGCAGGCTTTCTAGCGACCAGTTTTCAATCTCCCCGACGCCGCCTGCAGTTTATGGCTCGACCGTGTCACTCGCAGAAGCTCCCTCGCCAATGACCACAATAGAACCGAATACAAAACCGGGGAGCAGACGGTCTTCCATCTCCCAGGCCGGGAAGAAGCCTTCCCTGCAGCATGTGGGCTTCCAATCACCTGAGGTTGTAGCAACGGGCTCTGCCTTTGAGACCGAAGCCGAGGCCGAGACCGAGACCGAACCAACAACCCCCAAGCCGATGACAGGAGGCCCTCCTAGAAAATCCGTGAGCGGCCGCCGAGGGAGAATCATGCCAGCTCTAATGTCCCTCGTATCGCGCACGGCGTCCGGAAAGTCACAGCATTCGGTGCGCGGGCCCCAGTCCACCACCGCCGTGCGCCGTATGGCAGCGTACAAGGCCGTTGACGACAACTTCCCCACCACCAAACCCGCACACGTCGCCATCGGATCCGGCTCGATGATGGTACAAGTCGCCGAGCGCATCTCCCAGTACCCACACACCCGACTCGCCAACGTAACCTTTGTTTCAACCGGTGTCGCGTCCGAGCACATCATGGCCTCGTACAAGCTGCGGCCTATCACTGCCTTGAACCTGCTATCTCCAGAACAGCGGATCGATGTCTATTTCGATAGTGCGGATGAAGTGGACGACGAGCTCAACTGCATTAGAGGCCGGACGACCAATTTACACCTCGAACGGTTGATTGCGCTGAGGGCCGACTGTTTCGTCTGCACGGTAGATTACCACAAGCGGGTCCCTACGTTGTTTACAGCGGGGGGGACGATGCCGGTGGAGGTCACGCCGGAGTCCTACTTTCACGTCCTGGGTGAACTGAGGGCGAGTGGGGCTACAGCGGCGTTGAGGAGTGGGTCGCCAGCGGTCTCGGGACCCTGTTTCACTACTAGAGGCATGTATTTTGTGGATGTTGGTTGGCCGGCGCTGCAGGATTCCAGTGGCGATGTGAAGAGGCTGGCGGATATGGTTAAAGGTATCTATGGTGTTGTCGACCATGGACTGTTCTACGCTGGCGATGGGATCTGGAACGGGCGTCCGAGTAAGGTATACGTTGGGTTAGAGGATGGCACGGTTGAGACCCTGGAAGCTCCAGAGTGATACCGCTTTGTTCTACGGCTTTGGAGCAAAATGTTAAATCACAGTCGTTAGGTAGATGTTCAACTATTGTCATTCACAGGGCTGATTCTTCGGTGACAGACACGTTTGCGCTTATCAATGGTAGAGTGGTCGCAGACAACTTGACTGCTTGTAATGTTTCGTATCATTAGATGGTTGATATACAATCGGGTGTTTAGTCAGTGCGCCTGGGCGGAGGCGTAGCTCAAATGTTGGTCTTGCAGGCCAGTTGCAGATATCAAGCTCCGTAATGGACAAAGGGCGCCCAGCTCATTATGTCATGCCTATCATATTCTCTGACGGCAAGGGTGGCTTCATGCAGGGCGTACGCTACAGTAAGGCCCTCGTCCCCTCCGGCCGTCGACAGGGTCGAGTAGAAGTTTCTCGCCACCTCTACAGCCGCCTCGTCATAGGCGCCCCACAAGGTAGCAACCACATGTCGGTAACCGATCAACTGGAACGAGTTTGCCAGATGTATGCTCTCGTCCACCAGCTTGCCCGGGCTGATCTCGGCAGTCGAGCAAGCTGACAGATACGCAATTTGTGAAACGCCATAGTCAATTTTAGCCAAGTCGCGGACGGTCAATTGCTCAACAGCTTCCCTGCCAAGTAGTAGGCCGCTCTCATCTGGCCTATTGGGGTGACAGAAGCCATGGCAGGCAAAGTGCGTGATCGTGCGCCCGCGAAGCTCGTCGATAACGTTTTGCCGTGACGGACACTCTAGGACAAGGCTCTCTGTAGAGCCGAAAATGGCCTGGATGGCCGCCGTCTCCTGCTCCAGATTGAGTTCGGCATAGCCGGGTGTGTTTGGCATGGCGACCACGAGCACCTTTCGATCCTTGAGGGACATCCAGGGCTGTCTCCGGCAGAACTCTAGGGCCTTCAACGTGGATGAGTAGGAGGACACGACGTGGCTGAGCGTGTTTTCCTTAGATCCTTCGGTATGAGTCCCCGCTGCGTGGATCGGTGCCAGACCCATGAGCCCATTGCTGACCCACCAGATGCAGGGTAGCTTGCTTGTTGGGGGCCTGTCATAATTCAAGAGCTTGAGGTGTTCTAGGACCGGTTTGACAGCCACGTCCCAGAGCCAAACAAGCATTTCCTCGCATTCGTCTTCTTCGTCAACATTGCTTTGGATAAGACTCGCGTGCCGACGTTTCAGATTGCCTTTCCCAGAAAGTTTGGCAAGGTTTGCCTCCAACTCGGGGAGTGTCAGATGTGGGAGATTGATGGAGGTGATGCCGTCCTGGGTGATTACTATCGCGTCGCTGCTGATGTCGGAAACGTTGAAGGCTACGACGGGCCCTGAGCTGGCGAGCGACTGGATAGTTTCCGGCAACGGAGGTAGTTGGAACCGTGAAAAGGCGTCCATGCTCCTGATCTGCTCCTCGAGCGCACCCAGCCTCTCGATGTATCGGTCTAGAGTCAACTGTCCATTAGACTGGGGCAATGGCAGGGCTCCAGAGTGGTGACCGGCAATCAGTTTTCGAAGAGAAGTATATTCCTCATAGAGGGCCGGGTTTTCTTGTCTTAATGCATCAACGTCACTTCTGGAGTCAATAATTGTGCCTGCGATGACGCCGCGGCAGGATTCCATTCGCACGAGGGCATCGTAAGCGCTCCGGCCTGCCTTGAGGGCGGAAGAACATGATATGGTTGCGATGCCTGAGAGGTACCCTAGAATGAATTGCTGGTCGTCGCGAGACAACGACTTGGGGCTGACTTTAGGTAGCAGCTCGATAGCTACATCCATAATCTTGTCAATTCGGTTCCAAGAGGAGCTTTGGATGAGACGTTTGGCGCAATCGAGGGCACTTAGGAGGCGATGGAGAGGTTTTCCGTTCCTTTCCTTAGCAGCGGCCTCATACGCCGCCAGTGAAGCCTCAAGGTTCTCACCGCCCTGCAAATTGAGTCCTCTGCCGAGTTCCCATAGGATCGTGCACCGCTGCGGAGCTTCATCTGGACAGTGCCTGAGAGCGGTTTGAACAGTTTGGACGAAGTCGTTGAGATCCTCCTCCGCTTTCAGTTTCTTGTATCTTTTGAGTAGGGCTTGAGCGAGGACCATACACATTTTCGGCGTTTCGCCATAGTCTTCAGGCAGGTCGTCTGTAACGCCGCGAGCGATATCGATGGCTTCCTGCAGGATTTCAGGGTCGTCGCGTTCCGTGGATAGGTGGGTGAGAGAATTCGCCAGGGTGCTTTGGAAGAGACGTTGGTCGTTAGAGGACGTCGTGGTATCGATCGCTTTTCGCTCCACCTCGATGCTCTGGACGAGGCTCTCGACATCAAACAGTCTGGCGTACCTGTGCAGATACATGGATGCCAGAGTGTGGAGAGTTAGGGCTCTTAGTTGGGCCGTTGGCTTTTGGTCCGCCGATGCTTCAGTGGTCCATTTTATAGCCTCGTCTAAAACGTCTATAGCATGGGTGATTTCAAACTTTTGCGAGAGTAGAATCCCAAGACTGTTCATTGACACGCTCCGTTGCGGGGCGTCAAGCGGTGTTTTCTGAATGGCCAGCTCGAGGGCGACAATGGCCTTGTTCATGAGATCGGGGTGCCCCTTGAGCTCGAATTCCAGCCCGTGGCAAACAGCAGCGGTGTGTAACCAGTCTCCCTGTCTTGTTGGATCGTACCGCGCAAGGCGACTAGGCACGTGCACCCCGGCTTCCTTGATCAACCGGAGGGCCTTTTGGAGGTAGCTTTCCACGCCCGTTTCTTCGTAGCGGGTATATAGGTGTATTGTGAGCTGAAGCCTAATGTCGTCGACTTTGGGGGAGTTTGGAGCTATAGTCGCCAAGGATTCCGTTTGGATTTCGATGAGCTCGTCGAGGTCGGATATTGAATTGGAAATGTCGAACCGGGTGCTCAGAGCACGCACGAGGTTGTTTGTGAACTTGCGCTTTTGATCTGTATTCAAGGCTACTGCCCGCCGGTAGAGCGCGATAGCCTCGTTGAGGTCGTCGATACTGCCGTCCGGTCTGAGCTTCGAGAATCGAAAGACCAAGGCAAGGCCGCAATTGTTGAGAATGGTGGCTTCATCAGGGTCGCCCGCGACAACGAGTTCAATAGCCCGTTTGCCACAGGCTACACAGCCTTCAAGGGCGTTGATATTGGGGTTTGTAAAGTAGTCCTTCATCAGGTCGCCGGATTGTTGGATTAGCCAGTGGGGTGCTCCACGGCGAATGTTGGGCGGCGAGAGCGCCAGTTCCTGATCGATATCTTCGAGGAACTCCTTCCAAACGGCGCGCGCGGCGGCGGCCTCCTGGGGAGTGAATGGTGCTCGGGGGCTGTCCATTTGGAAATATGCCCTATGGAGAGTGGGGCCAGATGTATGCTTTATCGGATCCCTAGGTCTGCTGTATATTGGTCCTGGCCACCGTTTGTTCTCACCGTGGTGGCATGGCGAGCAGGTTTATATATATAAAGCAAATGTTGATATTCAGCCTTGTCGGTCTCTCTGCCTCGGACTTGCCGGCTGCCTGGGTTCTGTCATATGGATCCTCCTCCGCATTGTTGTAATCCAAGGTACGTTGGCTTGTATTGGCACTTTGCTGTTGAGCGAGGTACCTCCTCGGCTAGATGGGACCTGCAGTGTAAACCGTTGGATGAACAGGGTTCCAAATCGTAGGGTGGAGTTGGAACAGATGGCGACGTCGTCGATACCACTAAAAGAGTTGTTAATACAGGACTATCACCATTGTTAACACTGCTAACACCTCTAACACTGCTAAAACTGCTAACGCAGGGCTAATCGCAACTGCTAATTACCACCAATATCAGGGCACTGCTAATGGCCTGTGCGACCGGAAAAAGAGCCGGTAAATGCTGCCGGCGCCCCTGATTGCCAGGCTGCTAAGCGAGGACGCGTACGGAGGGAGTTCCTGGCAGCCGGTCTTCACAGCACAGCACAGCACACGGCCAATTAATTGTCCTGCCCTCGCCAGGCGGCCTGTCCTCTGCCATCTTCCACCATCGCCGGAAGCCAGGGCTCGATCCAGCATCCAGTCCACTAGAAGCCATCTCTCGCGCCAGCTGCTGTCGACATCGTCGCTGCCAAGCGTCAATATAAACCTGTTGCGATATCGCTTCGTCCAACACGCGCGCCGCCCAGCATGATGACCCCAATCGAGGAGGAAGACATGGAGGACAAGGTCCCATTGATGACCGGCAGCCGTTACCCTACCGCCGTACGGACAGACATCAAGGAGGCCGCCTTTGACGACCATCCGGACCCGTGGGGAAAGGGCTACAAAGAGCTCTACTGCATCTGCGCCTTGCTATACTTGAGTGCGATAGAAACCTCACACCCCCTTGCAACTCGCGGGCTTTGATTTCTTACTGACCTCGAGCCATTGCCGCTAGATTCTACGATGGCCGGCTTTGATAGCAGTCTGCTCGGCAATATCAATGCCCTGCCCGAGTTCCACAAGTACTTTGGTCTTGACCGGCCCGGGATGGAGACCGGCCTGATGTTCTCCTCGGTTCAGGTACACGCACGCACGCCCGCTACACGCTCGTGGGCTTATAGCTGCTTGCATATCCTTGGGGCACGCCGGCTGACGAAGCAAGTGGGTTGACTAGATGGGTAGCATGATTGGGGCGCTGTTTCTCTGGCTGGCCGACTGGAAGGGACGCATATTCTGTATCAGGGCCGGTAGTGTCGGCGTGATACTGTCCGTGTTTCTGCAAGCCCATGCCTTGAACGGTACGTTGCAAGCATCCAACCTATGTTTGGCCACAAGGGGGGAAAGAGATACCCAACTGACATGATGCCGGTTACTCTATGGCAGTGCACTCCTTCATCGTCGGCCGCTTCACCCTTGGCTTCTTCTCCACCATCGCCTGCAAGGGCTCCACAATGTTCCTCATCGAGATCGCTCCACCAAAGTACCGCGGCACCATCGCCGGCATGTACAATACCCTCTACTACTTTGGTTCGCTGCTCGCCACCACCTCCGTCGTCATCTCGCAGCGCTCTCACCCAGGTACCGATCTCGCCTGGAAGCTGCCGATCTGGTACCAGACTATCTGTCCTGCAGTGGTCGCCATTGGCATCATGTTTGTGCCGGAGTCCCCGCGCTGGCTTATCGCCAACAGCCGCACAGAAGAAGCCCGCCAGATCATTATCCGCTTCCACGCAAACGGGGATGCCGCCCACCCAATTGTCGACTTGGAGATGTCAGAGATGGTTGAAGACCTCAGGACCTCTGGAGGGCTGATGACTGCCGCAAGCTACTTTGACATCAGCGGGCTGTTCAGGACCAAGGGTCGGCGGTACCGAATCTTCGTGCTTGTCTGCATGAGCTGGTTCGGGCAATTTTCCGGGAACAATGTACGGGCCAAGCCTCTCACGTGCTCACGTCGTACGCGTGCTTGCTAACGGTACTGTCACTAGATCATGTCGTACTATCTGCCGCAAATGGTGACAAACGTTGGCATTACATCGACGGACACAAAGCTAGTGCTCAACGGCGTCTACGCTATTGTTGGGTGGATTGCAGCTGCCAGCGGTGCCCGGCTGCACGACATCTTTGGCCGCCGCAAGATGCTGTTTGGGTGCACCTGCGGCCTGGTCGTCTGCTTGGCAATCATCACCGCTGCAGCTGGTGCCTACGAGCACACGCAGAACAAGCTCATGTCGGCTACGCTGGTGCTTTGGATCTACATATTTGGCATCGTGTTTGCGCTAGGGTACACTAGCATGCAGCCGTATGTGTCCATTCCCCTCTCTCCCATCCCCTTACTTCCTATCGTGTTACAACACGTCACTAAAAAGCACGGCTTCGTGTATTACTGCGCGACAACGTGGTCTCATGCTCGGGAGAGTTGCTGACGGTAAATTTTATTTGCTATGTACAGGATTTATCCAGCAGAAGTCATGACGAACGACATGAGGGCGAAGGGCATGGCCTTGTCCTCCTTCACATCCGGCACTGCTGGGTTTGTAAGTATCCGGTCCTTTTCGTTCGGGGGGTTTTTTTTTGGTCGGTTTGGTCGTTATTTATTATACATTGCTGATGAACTGTGCAGGTCAATACTGCTATCGCCCCCGTTGCTATGGCGGCGTATGGGTACTGGTTCTATGCATTCTTTGTCTTCTGGGACATGCTGGAGGCTGCGGTGATATACAAGTACTTTGTCGAGACGAAAGGACGAACGTTGGAGGAGCTGAACGAGGTGTTTGAAAGCCCGAATCCAGCGGTAGCCAGCGTGACGAAGCGGAAAACGCGGGGTGCGTGACTAGCCGACGACGATGGCAAAGACGGGAAGGGTTACGGCGCGGTGTCAGTGCATACGTAGAGGTAGAGTTGGGCGTAGGTCTCCTGGAGTTTCTGGTGCCGGGATGCGTTTTTTTTCTTTCGTGATATCGGTTTTGCATCCAAGTTGAAGTTTCTTGCTGATATTTCCCAGAGCGGAGTCGAAAATGGTATGGTTGTATTTTGTGCATCGCCTTTCCCTTCCCTTTAAACAAAGGTTCCTCTTTTTCTTCCTTTTGTATTTTTACATCTCCCTTGCATGCACGCGTTGAAGCGGCACGTATAGCTCTCTTGTAACCCGTATACCCGCACGGCCATATAAACGTTGAAGCACACGAGCGAATATAAACCCATCCCACCTTCATCCCGGACGTCCAGCGTCCGCTTCACCTCACCTCGCCTCGCCTCCCCTTCATGACGACGACGACGACGCCGACGCCGCCATCAAGGTCTGCACGACGCCTCCAATGCCGCCAGCAAGCTCGACAGCCCCCTTCACAAACACGTTCACCACCCCCTCAAGATCCAATTCCTCCCCCGCACCCGTCACCGCCGCAGCATGGACAGCAACCGGCGCGAAGAACCCCCCCTCAGCCGCCCACGGCCACCCCCCAAAGCTCAGCGCAGCCCACAAGGACACACCCGCCGTCAGCGCATTGACGCCCACGACAACGCCCAGTTTAACAACGCGCTCCGTCTCCTGCAGCCAAGCACGACGGAGTACCCGCGACGTGAGCACGTCCTGCAACAGCACCACATGTGCGGCAGCGACGGCAGCCGACACTGACGCGAGCACGGTGAATGACGACGGGTGTGAATTCCTAGCAGCGAAGATGCCAACGGTGGTGCCGAGGAGGAGGGCGCCGGTAGAGCGGATGGAGTTGTGGAGGACGTCTTGCGTGGCTGCTGTGAATTGCGTGGAGATGAAGAGGTCGGTGGTGGAAGGGTTGGTGGCGCGGATGATGTGTTTATGGTAGAGTCGCGGGGATGATATCATCAGTCCGCTGAGGGTGGTGAGGGATAGGGCGCCTAGCGCGTGCGTCGCGGTGAAGACGAAGGGCGGGGTGTATGTGTATGTCGGCATTTTTCCGGCTATCGCTATCGCTATCGTGTGCGTATCGCGGGGTGGTGGTGGTTGTAAGGATGGGAGACGAAAGAAAGGCTGAAGCCGGCTTTAGACCTTGGTTGATTATTTGGATATGTATGTACTTGTGTATATAAGGGCGGGAAGTGAAGTGGAGAGAGGGCTGGCGTCGGTGGAGGTTTGGCGATGTGGGCGGTGGAGTTTATATGGGCCCGGCGAGGGGCAACCCGGCGAGGGCAATAGCGGGGCCGTTTTCGAGCTTACTGCCACGAATCCGTGCAGCTCCTCGGAATCGATATCCCCCGCTGCTTCGTCGACAACCGCTCGTCCGCGATACGGAGCCGGTGACACGAAGTCGTGCATGTCGATGCAGTCGTCGTATCATACACATCATGCCACCGTCAATGCCCCGTAGTATACTTGATATGGCATGCTGCTAAATTTACAATTACAATTACAAACCATGCGATCCGGCAACATGTACAGACCAATGCCCAACTGCTGCAAGTATACGTCCCGACTAATTATAGTCGGAGGGGGAAAACGGTAAGAAAAAGAAAAAGAACAAAAAAAAAAACACTTCTAAAGCTACAGCTACAGTTACAGTTACAGAACCTCAACGTATCTCTTCCGGCCCTTCGCCTTGCCTCCAGCCTTCCGCACGCTGCCGCCGCTGCTCAAAAGCTGCTCCATCTCGTCCACCTGCCCGGTCGTCGCCGGTCGACCGCTTAGGCGGCGGCGGTGTGCCGCTCGGCGTCGCCCCAGCAGAGTCCGAGGCGCCTCCCTTCTTGTTCACCCACTTCTTCAGGTCCGGGTCGTAGTAGAACGAGCTTTCCTCTCCCAATTTCGCCTTGTGCACAACAGGCTCGTTCGGGTCCTTCTTGCCGCCAAACCAACCGCCAAACCAACCACCCTTCGCTGCCGCTGCCGCTTCTAGAATTTCAACCGTCTCGTTAGCTCCCGTAGTGCACGCGTGCTTGGTAATCGTATACATACTCTTCCTCTCAGCGGCTTCCTCCTCCTCCTTCTTTGCGATCGCTTGCAACTCCTCTTCCTCCCGCCTCTTCGCCGCTGCTGCGGCTGCGTTATCGGAACCGCCACCTCCAGCAAACCCGTCGTCATCGTCCATCATCGATTTCGGCTTCGCCTTCTTCGCTTTACCCTCGTCATCAGAGTGATCCGGCGACGGCACATACGGCTGGAACTCTGTCGTAGGAGGCTCGTACCCGCCATGGCCACCCGGGGGTTGATACCCGCCCGCAGTGTCATCGGTCGTTGCCGTCGGCGGGCTGAACGTTGAATACCCAGAGTCAAACGACGGCGGCGACATTGGCGGCGCGACCTGCGTCGCAGGCACCGCCGGGTGATACCCTCCATAGCCGTTT